>OY735282.1:5090130-5145307 GCA_963457715.1 Argyresthia albistria
TAATGAAAGTTGCTCAGAATGATGTCCCTAACAAAGTAGTTTCTCACTTTGCGTTAATTCATTTACACCTTGTATATACATTCGTTTCGCAGATATCAGGCACTTATTCGTGCGAGGTGTGTCAACTACGATACCCGACGAAGAATCAGCTGACGAAGCATAATAAGAGCAGCCACAAGTTCCTCTTCAACTGTCGGAAGTGTGACTTTCAGTCTCACTGCAGGTACATTGCTTCTGGCCCTACACTATACCCTGTTCAGTAATCGATCAAAGTGATTTGGCAGGTCGAAATGTCACTTAGCGAAATAATGTTGCTCGCTTCTGAATCATGTGACGGGTATTTTTGAATCGATTAAATGAATGAAATAAAACAGTCAGATGAATGAATAGTTTGTACTTATTTCACAGTTTTGCTAACGGGGCAGATTAAAAACACTAATAAATGCGCAAACTGGTTATAGGCTATTTACACGGGTCGACCTTCGGCAAAGATCATCGAAACTTTCTGGGATACCTATAGTTGAAATTCCCTTAAATGTCGCATTCTTCGTGTACACCTACAAAAAGTAGACATTATTAAGGCATACTATAATATTGCGGCATCTATTAGGGCTTTAGAAATAACTTCGACAATAAAGTAAACAAACATTCACTGAACGAATGCTCTCGATTTTTTCGGTACAACACTATTTGTTTTTCGGCAAAAACGGATATCACTCGACCTGTCAAATCACTTTGATCCACTCAAAATAGATTATAGGATACCCTGCCTCTTGGGAACCAGAAACAGTGACTTCACAAGCATGTAAACATTCAAGTCTAAGGGATTTTTTCTTACGGGAGCCGGGATTCGAACCCTCCCACCAAACCTCTCGCATGGAAAGCCCAGCCCAGAAGAGGGGTAAAGACACTCCCAACGACTCTGTGATTTTTGGAACTCTTTTAAATTAATTAGACTGAGGCTACAAGCACAAAACATAATAGTAGATTGTACAACAAGTGCAAGAAACGCACCATTGTACCCCGGCGAGAGTGGATAGTCAAGTCGAGGGTAAAATGGGTTTTATGTACGAGTTAAACACTCTGCTTTTTATTTCGATTGTGAGGAAATTAAGCAGCGTTATTGCAAAATGCAACGCAAAAAAAAAATAAGGTCTTCCCGCCAATTTTTATTTTTATAGGTGGCACTTCCACTTAGCATAGGTGTATGTGGCTGTTTACATGACAACCTTTGTCAGAGTCTGAGATTTAGACGAAGATTTTACTTTATGCACGAGTGCATAAAATGTGACTTTACGCAGCCTGTACCCAACATAAAGACGAACGTTACGACATCAAATCAAATCAAATATTTTTATTTGAGGTACATTAGGATGTTAGAGTATAGTAAACATTGGATCACTATGTTTCGCCATAAGGCATACAAATATTTCATAAATCTAGGCAGCTCATGCCGCGATATCTTAATTTACTTTAACCATGCATTATATATACATTCATGTATTTTAGTATTTTGAAGCAAGCCAAGACATGAGAAGTGAAAAGTAAACTTGTTGACAGGATCCGTTCGATTCGACATCTGGACAGGCACGAGGGAACAGTCTACAACTGCAAGCACTGCGATGCTCATTTTGTGTAAGTAGCCATTTACAGTGCGACATAAAAGAGTAGAAATTAAATGATGGCAACATTCACAGACTACTGCGTGTTTTCTTTAATGTCATATTTGGATTGTCTATCAAAACACGCAATAGTGCTCTAATATGTCACTTATGTTGCCATTATTTATTTTCTACTCTTTTATGTCGCACTATAACCCTCATTCAACATTCAATACAACGTGCAACTTTAAGTACGCAAAACCTGAAAATAGGTTGTTCAGAATGACGAGTATAATCGATTCCATCACTGTTTACATCATTTTTTTTTTTAATTTTATCCATAATTATTTATTGCCGCTTCTATCATTTACCGTGATCCAGCGAGATATTCAAATAAGTGTGTCGAACGAAAGCAGCGGCAGATCAATCCACAAAGCAAGCGCGCGCGCTACATTAGCCCAAATGTTACTACCGATCGTTAAAACGATCAATTTTGTTTCATAGGATTTTAAACTTATCTTAAAGTGTTAAAGTTAAAATTCAAGATCCAATTTTCAAAAATTCAGTAACATTTGGGTTAATTATCTCTTTCAAACTAAGGATCCCGCAATGAACGTTAGAAGGGAACAAACGGCGGGTGTGAATGTCTAGGTACCTATTTTGTGCTATCGCGGGCGGTGTACTGCGGGCGGTTTTTAAGGCGGCAGAGCTAAGAGAAACTATTAGAATTGTTAGGAAAACGAAAACTGCTCATATCTTCTAGAATTTTAGTTTTCTTTTTAATTTTCTTTCAACAATAATTTTCTTGTAATAAAAATCACTTGGCGTCTATAAGGTTTTGCGTACTTAGAGTTACACGTTGTATATGTGCCTGTGCCTGTATATGTGCCTGTGCCTGTATATGTGCCTGTGCCTGTATATGTGCCTGTGCCTGTATATGTGCCTGTGCCTGTATATGTGCCTGTGCCTGTATAATTCTATCCGATCTCTTCAGTTTATTCCCTTCTTTCCGACAGTAGACATAACAGTTTTTTGGTTTGTAATAAACAATGTAAAGTGAATTTAAACCCCAGCTATATTTTTAGGGGTTGTTATGTTAGGGACATAATTCTGAGCAACTTGTAACTATGAAAACGATTCGAACGTCGACGACAAAACAGCTGACCCACTCAGGCCAAAATGTACTGGGAAGTGAAAAATAAAGTGGGTCTGATCAAATCGGCTTCTTAGCGAAAGTTGCTCAGAATGAACACACACTCACAGGACAGGACACAACCTTCGCGTTCGAAAGTTTGCCTTCAACTGGTCACTGTGAACTTGATTTGGTAATTGGAAACGATTTGATTGGTTTCGGGTCGTGGCTAGGCCGCCGGACAGTGATGACTTTACTGCATTTTTATCACGAATAGACTACAGGTGACTATCTGTAAAACATTATAGTATATGTGGTATAGCCTATCTGACCTACCGCAGTTGTCACACGTCGCTGCTCGGCCACCTCCGCATCCGGCACCCGTCCAACCTGGCCTGCGCCCTGTGCGGCTACTCCTTCCTGAGCGAGCGAGGCATCAAGTACCACCAGAACCTGGCGCACAAGCACAGCGACCGACAGGTAGGGGGGAAATAACCGGCCAAGTGCGTGTAGGACCCGCGCACCAAGGGTTCCGATCACACTTGGAGAGCGTAGCACGTGTAATTAGGTTTCCACATAAAAAACTAAAGTGTGATGTCATCCATGTAAACCAAATTGAATATTTTTTTAGAAAGACAGAATATTGCAGTTTTCAGATTTTTTCCTTTACTTGTGCTATAAGACCTTCCTTCATTCCAAATTTCATGACCCTAGGCCAGCCGGAAGTACCTATAGGTTTCGATTTCTTTATTGTACCACACAAAACAAATATACAATCAACTTACACCGATCGGAGTAATAGGACCTGTGCGTACAATAAAATAAAATTAATTATATTACTTATTTTATAGGTACAGTCTGGGACCCGATTGGCTGGGCCTGCCCGGACTGTACACACATACTTATAAGTCTATTGGTTTAAAGACGTAAGTGTAATTCTCCAATGTGGAATGAGCGGTCTCCCCTAACACAGGTTTTTATTAACTTAAAAGGGGAGTCCCACGACCTGTGCTGCTGTACTTACTGAAATAAACTAATTTTGATTTTGATTTGATTCCCTTGCGAGTTCCACGCGAGTTCATACAAAATCAGTAAAATTATGACATAATATCGCAGTATCTTTTTGCGTGGACCTAGAAGTTTAATTTTTTCACAGCTCCAAGGGACCATAGACCTGAGTAATCGATATTAATTTCAACATGATACCTCCACGCATTCCTGAGAAAAGGGGTCGTGACAGACAGACAGACAGACAGACGGACAACAAAGTGATCATATAAGGGTTCTTTTTTTCCTTTTAAGGATCGGAACCCTAAAAATGGCTTTAAAATCAAATCAAATATTTATTTATTTCACAAAAGAAAACAATTAATATAATTTAATTTTTTTGTGAAGTTCAAAATTAGAATTAAACAAAAGCAGTACTTGTGATCCCCACACTAGGCAAGCCTGTATCGTGGGGATCGTACAGAGGAGAGACTGACACACATTGAAATTTAGTGTCACTTGCACCAAAAATAACAATTGCAATCAGCGCGTCAATCACAACTAAGTTTGACATATTTCATACACCCTGACAGCTGCTAAATCAGAATCAAGACGCCAATCGCAATTAGTGTTCTTTGGCTTTGAAAAGCAGAAAAACGCTCGAGCATCTGTGTCGGTGGTAGACGGGAAGTTTGGGATTATTTTGCGCACGCGCCGGTAATTAGACGGCATTCTCTGGAGCCGACTAGTCGGTAGTCGGACAGTCGGCCAAAGTCATAGTCGGCAACTCGGCACATCTCTCAAATAAATGATTTCATATCATGATCTTCTTCGGGTGCTATTTCGGGTATAACTGGGTGAACTGAGCCAGCGTGGTGGAATAAGGCGCAGTTTTACTCGTATCCGGGTAAAGGCCTGTGCCACTCGGTGGGGACATTAATGGGATATATTTACTTGTTACTTAACTTTTTGCTTACTATTACCGTTATCACCAGATCCCGGCGGACGGCCCGCGCTGTGAGGAGTGCGACGTGCGTTTTGTCGATGCGCACGCGCACCAGACTCACCTGCGCGTGTCCGCCGCGCACGCCACCGGCAAGTAAGTATACCGGGAACAGGCCTAGGAATGTTCCGGGGACGGTCCTGAGAATTTACAGTTCCGGGAACCGTCTTGAGAATGTTCCGGTAACAGTCTTAAGAATGTTCCGAGGACAGTCCCGAGAATTTTCCAGGGACAGTCCTTGAAATAAGTAGTCCAGATAATGGGTCTGTGCGTACCAAACGAGTACGTGCAGCGGCGGCGGCGCTCGCGCTTGCTGGCCGTGCCACACGCGCGCACTAACTTGCTGGGCAAGGCGCCGCTCACACGCGCACTCTCTACTCTAAACCCGATAGCGGACGAGATAGATCTGTTCTCCTGCGCTCTGAATGAATTCACAAGGGTAGCTCTTGCTATAATAAGTTATAAAATATTAAATATTAAATGTTACATATTATAATAGATATACTACACTATCGCATTAGGTTAAGCCTGTAAAGATAATGTGGATAAATAAATAAATAAATAAATGTTCCGGGGACACTCCTTGGAATATTCCGGTAAAAGTCCTGGGAATGTTCAGGTTACACGAACGCTCCGGGAACAGTCTTGGGAATGCTCAGGTTACAGTACGGGGATGCGTTCAGGAACATCGCACCGAATGTGATTATCGTCGGGCGAAAGTCGCCCGATGACAGTTGTTTATGGTTTGGTGCGATCGCACCGACATTCTGATCGGGCTGGTGCTTTGGCGGGCGTGCGCGGGCGATGTTACTGAACGCACTCCTGAGAATGTTACTGGAAGTATGTTCCGGGGACATCATCTTAGTCCTTTTCATCTTTTCTGTTGTTTATTACAGCTGCTGTGTGTTCTGGGAGTCACATTTTCTCTTGTGACTGAACAGACCGATTCGGCTAGCACAAAAACAACCGGCTCGACCACCTAACGCTGAATTTGCTTGTGATCGCTGTGGCAAGCAGTGCAGATCCCGAATCGGTCTGTTCCGGGGACAGTATTGGCAATATTCCAGGTACAGTACCGTGAATGTTCCGGGAGTAGTACCGGGAATGTTCTGAAAGTAGTCCTGAATAGTGACAGGGTAGCAAACTGCAGATCACGGATAGATAGGTTATTGAAATCGGACGCTAATAAATTAAATTGATTGTCCATCAATAGGCTGAAGTACAACTCGTCGCACATCTCCAACTCGGAGCCGCGGCCGCGGCGCCGGCGCATGGCGCCCGACGTGAACATCGCCTGCGAGCAGGTAACACTCACACTAACACTCACACTAACACTCACACTAGCACTGACACTTGACCACTAGTGGTGGTCATAACGGCTATATTTTGTTAACATGCTAAATGGAATATGCTAAATTTATTTACACGCTAAGTTATAACGAAACGAACGTGTCGAACGCATTGTTGATTCGTCGAGAAAGCGCGCGAAATCACGCAACATCCAGCGCGGTCGCGAGCAACCGGTCGACTGATCACGCCGCGCTGTGCTATTTTTAACGTAACACTACAAAAAGTCCGCTGGCGCTAGCAGCGCGCAAAGCATCAGTCCGTTTCGTTATAATAACATAGCTCTATCTCATTCGACTAATAGCACGCGCTTTTCGTTACAAGTAAATAACGTGCTGCTTTTAACGGCTTTACGTTATATTAACCACCACTATATACCACTATCACTTACACTAACACAGATACTAGATCACTAACATTCTCACTAGACCACTAACACTGACCACAACATAACATAGCGTCACGCCTCGACCCGTACGGGGTGGCAGAAACACGGCGACGGGCTAGGCGTCTGTCCCGCAAAATGCACTATTGAATAACTGGCACAAAATGGGCACTTTTCTACCTCTGCCACCGTTTCTCATTAATATCGCGCTCCAAAAATGGATAGAATGTGATGCCTCCCTCATCAGAACTTGGTTTGCTGGTAGAGATCTCTTTTTAGAGATAAGCTCGTCTTTGTACATTATTTACTTTAGTTTTATTCCAACTAAATGCGTGCATTATAGAAATTATGGATGTGATAAATTCGCCGCTCGTTCATTAATAAAATGTTATATCGTTGTGTCTCCCAGTGCGGTCTCAAGATGTCCAGTTTCCTGGAGTACCGCAAGCACTTCCTGCGCGCGCATCCCTACAAGAAGCGCGCGTTGCTCAGCACCACCGAGGGAGATGTGCTGTGCGAACTGTGCGGCGCCACCTTCACTGTGAGTACTTTACGGAATTAAAAAAACTTCTCGCAAGTTCTTAGTGCTGCTTGCCAGACCAGACCACTTTAGTTATATTATTATTTTATTATATTTATTATATTTTGTTTATTTCAAAAAAGAAAAACAGAAAAAGTTTACACAATTTGAGAAAAAAAAAATGAAAAAAGGAACTTAGCTAAAAAAGTGACACCTAAATATTGGAACAACAGAGCCCGAGCTAGGTGTAAACCTGTATTTCAGGCTGCAGTGCTCTTCCCAAAAAATATATAATTTGCTAATTCGTACAAGGTCACATAGAAGGTCATTATAAAAAAAATTAGCAAATAAAGAATGACACTGAATAAAAACAATGAAATAAAAAGAAATAAAAAGATGCAACACGGTGAGTGGGTGAGCCTCTCTATGTGTAGTATGAGTGTGAGTGAGTGTGTGTGAGAGGGTGTGTAAGATAATAAATCAACGTTACTATGTCCATATAGTGTCAGATTAATAAAATTAATTAATAAAATAGTTAAGTAAATGTAGCCCATTAACGTCCCCACCGAGGGGCACGGGCCTTTACCCGGATCCGAGTAAGATTGAGCCATACTCCACCACGCTGGAGATGCAGGTTCGAATCCCAGACCACTCTATTACCATTTTATTACCAAGGCGGATGAGAGGGGAGATGATGCCCCCCTCCTTAGAGGTGACAGGATGATGATGAATGATGATCGATCAACGCTGATTTCATCTCTGCCCGCAAAAAAACAAGTTTTTATCTATTTGAATGAACATTTAAGATGTTAGAGCTCGTCTAAGCTGAAATGACGCGCCCCACTCCATGGTTTTGTATTTACTTGTCATACAAAACCAAGGAGTGTGGCGCGTCATTTTAGCTTAGACGAGCTCTACAGTGTCATCGTGATATAGTCATGAAATTAGATAATACACCAAGTTAACAACTAAAAAAACTGACTTCATGACCTATCACTTAGTCCTCCCCGCTCGGTACACAACTGTCGTCTATAGACCCGAAAAGGAGCCTACGAAAGAAAAACATACAACCGAATTAATAACCCCCTCAATTTTAGTGTTCCGTACCCGAAGAGCCCAAACGGGACCCTGTTACTGAGACTACGCTGTCCGTCCGTCCGTCCGTCCGTCCGTCTGTCTGTCACCAGGCTGTATCTCATGAACCGTGGCAGCTAGACAGTTGAAATTTTCACAGATGATGTATTTCTGTTGCCGCTATAACAACAAATACTAAAAATCAAAAGAAATTTAATAATAAGGGGGGCTCCCATACAACAAACGTGATTTATTTGCTCATTTTTGCTCGATATTGATAATGGTAGCAGGTAGACGCTTAAAATGTTCACAATATATTGAGTATATTATTTACTTAAAAATAAATAATTAAATTAATATTTAGGGGGGCTCCCATACATTTCTTTTTTGCCGTTTTTTATAGATAATTGTACGGAACCCTTCGTGCGCGAGTCCGACTCGCACTTGGCCGGTTTTTTGAAGTCCGTTAATTGATTGACTTTTTATTAGCGACTATTATTACTATTGATTCCTGACATGTTATTTATAATCATTATGCCTGAAATTAATTTATTCTACAGATATTTGTATACCCAGTTGGCATGTAATATTTTATTATCAATAAATTATAATTATGATTAAAATCACCGCATTTCGTATTTTCTCAACGAAAGTGTTTGGTGCTTACAGAGCAAGGCAGTGTTGAAGGAGCACATGGCGAAACACTTAGGGCTGGGGCACACCTGCGACGTGTGCGGGCGCACCTACAGCACCAAGCACAGCCTGATAGCGCACAGGTATGTCCACAACTTTAAATTCAATTGTTTATTTTACTCAAACAATGCGAGTAAAATATGTTCATTACTCTGACAACCTTCTAGTATTTGTAAGGAGCCAGCAAAATTGTATGGAAGTTCATTATTGTCGCGGCTTAGCGGCCAGCAATTTCCTCTGAAAATTCCCCGTGCCCGCTGCCTCGCCATCATACTAAGCCTCTGCTGTCCGTCCGTCCGTCAGTGGGCTCGCAATATCCTCTCACTAAAGGCTAAGATTGACATCTGTCAAGTTGCCTGTTATATTAGATACACTATAGTAGGCGTTACGCGTTCGTATTTGTCGGCAGACGCAAGCACGAGGGAGTGAAGTACGGCTGCGACACTTGCGGCAAACAGTTCTCGCAACAGAGCAACAGGGAGCGCCACGTCAGATATGTGAGTAGAGTAGTAATCCGGAGCGCAGCGAGCGATCCAAGCAACGTCGCTCGAGATTATTTCATAATTCCTATTTCAATATAACAATTACACGGAAATCTATGATTTTTCAATGTCGCCTCACAATGAATTTGCCTAATTTTCGCACGGGAATCAAAATCTAAACCTATAGGGTATATCAGCAAGGTACATTATAAACGTAAGGGAAAAAACAGGCATTCATTGTAGTAGGTCCTTCAATGAAAAAATGTTTGCGCGGAACCCTCGGTGCGCGAGTCCGACTCTCACTTGGCCGCCTTTTTTAAACCTAGTGATGTATTTGTGTGCGCAGGCGCACTCCGACGTGAAGAGCGTCGCTTGCGAGATTTGCGGCAAGTGCTTCAAGCACGTCGGCTCGCGGAACTTCCACATGAGCCACGTGCATCTCAAGAAGCCGTGGCCCAAGCGAGGCGCGCGCGACAAGCAAGCAGACAGACGCAGGTAGGAATAGACAAGTGTCATTTGTGACAGCTGTCAACAGTGATGACAAGTGTCACCTTCCACATGAGCCACGTGCATCTCAAGAAGCCGTGGCCGAAGCGAGGCGCGCGCGACAAGCAAGCAGACAGACGCAGGTAGGAATAGACAAGTGTCATTTGTGACAGCTGTCAACAGTGATGACAAGTGTCACCTTCCACATGAGCCACGTGCATCTCAAGAAGCCGTGGCCGAAGCGAGGCGCGCGCGACAAGCAAGCAGACAGACGCAGGTAGGAATAGACAAGTGTCATTTGTGACAGCTGTCAACAGTGATGACAAGTGTCACCTTCCACATGAGCCACGTGCATCTCAAGAAGCCGTGGCCGAAGCGAGGCGCGCGCGACAAGCAAGCAGACAGACGCAGGTAGGAATAGACAAGTGTCATTTGTGACAGCTGTCAACAGTGATGACAGCTGTCACCTTCTACATGAGTCACGTGCATCTCAAGAAGCCGTGGCCGAAGCGAGGCGCGCGCGACAAGCAAGCAGACAGACGCAGGTAGGAATAGACAAGTGTCATTTGTGACAGCTGTCAACAGTGATGACAGCTGTCACCTTCCACATGAGCCACGTGCATCTCAAGAAGCCGTGGCCGAAGCGAGGCGCGCGCGACAAGCAAGCAGACAGACGCAGGTAGGAATAGACAAGTGTCATTTGTGACAGCTGTCAACAGTGATGACAGCTGTCACCTTCCACATGAGCCACGTGCATCTCAAGAAGCCGTGGCCGAAGCGAGGCGCGCGCGACAAGCAAGCAGACAGACGCAGGTAGGAATAGACAAGTGTCATTTGTGACAGCAGTCAATATTGATGACAGCTGTCACCTTCCACATGAGCCACGTGCATCTCAAGAAGCCGTGGCCGAAGCGAGGCGCGCGCGACAAGCAAGCAGACAGACGCAGGTAGGAATAGACAAGTGTCATTTGTGACAGCAGTCAATATTGATGACAGCTGTCACCTTCCACATGAGCCACGTGCATCTCAAGAAGCCGTGGCCGAAGCGAGGCGCGCGCGACAAGCAAGCAGACAGACGCAGGTAGGAATAGACAAGTGTCATTTGTGACAGCTGTCAACAGTGATGACAGCTGTCACCTTCCACATGAGCCACGTGCATCTCAAGAAGCCGTGGCCGAAGCGAGGCGCGCGCGACAAGCAAGCAGACAGACGCAGGTAGGAATAGACAAGTGTCATCTGTGACAGCTGTCAACAGCGATGACAGCTGTCACCTTCCACATGAGCCACGTGCATCTCAAGAAGCCGTGGCCCAAGCGAGGCGCGCGCGACAAGCAAGCAGACAGACGCAGGTAGGAATAGACAAGTGTCATTTGTGACAGCTGTCAACAGTGATGACAAGTGTCACCTTCCACATGAGCCACGTGCATCTCAAGAAGCCGTGGCCGAAGCGAGGCGCGCGCGACAAGCAAGCAGACAGACGCAGGTAGGAATAGACAAGTGTCATTTGTGACAGCTGTCAACAGTGATGACAAGTGTCACCTTCCACATGAGCCACGTGCATCTCAAGAAGCCGTGGCCGAAGCGAGGCGCGCGCGACAAGCAAGCAGACAGACGCAGGTAGGAATAGACAAGTGTCATTTGTGACAGCTGTCAACAGTGATGACAGCTGTCACCTTCCACATGAGCCACGTGCATCTCAAGAAGCCGTGGCCCAAGCGAGGCGCGCGCGACAAGCAAGCAGACAGACGCAGGTAGGAATAGACAAGTGTCATTTGTGACAGCTGTCAACAGTGATGACAAGTGTCACCTTCCACATGAGCCACGTGCATCTCAAGAAGCCGTGGCCGAAGCGAGGCGCGCGCGACAAGCAAGCAGACAGACGCAGGTAGGAATAGACAAGTGTCATTTGTGACAGCTGTCAACAGTGATGACAGCTGTCACCTTCCACATGAGCCACGTGCATCTCAAGAAGCCGTGGCCCAAGCGAGGCGCGCGCGACAAGCAAGCAGACAGACGCAGGTAGGAATAGACAAGTGTCATTTGTGACAGCTGTCAACAGTGATGACAGCTGTCACCTTCCACATGAGCCACGTGCATCTCAAGAAGCCGTGGCCGAAGCGAGGCGCGCGCGACAAGCAAGCAGACAGACGCAGGTAGGAATAGACAAGTGTCATTTGTGACAGCTGTCAACAGTGATGACAGCTGTCACCTTCCACATGAGCCACGTGCATCTCAAGAAGCCGTGGCCCAAGCGAGGCGCGCGCGACAAGCAAGCAGACAGACGCAGGTAGGAATAGACAAGTGTCATTTGTGACAGCTGTCAACAGTGATGACAGCTGTCACCTTCCACATGAGCCACGTGCATCTCAAGAAGCCGTGGCCGAAGCGAGGCGCGCGCGACAAGCAAGCAGACAGACGCAGGTAGGAATAGACAAGTGTCATTTGTGACAGCTGTCAACAGTGATGACAGCTGTCACCTTCCACATGAGCCACGTGCATCTCAAGAAGCCGTGGCCGAAGCGAGGCGCGCGCGACAAGCAAGCAGACAGACGCAGGTAGGAATAGACAAGTGTCATTTGTGACAGCTGTCAACAGTGATGACAGCTGTCACCTTCCACATGAGCCACGTGCATCTCAAGAAGCCGTGGCCGAAGCGAGGCGCGCGCGACAAGCAAGCAGACAGACGCAGGTAGGAATAGACAAGTGTCATTTGTGACAGCTGTCAACAGTGATGACAGCTGTCACCTTCCACATGAGCCACGTGCATCTCAAGAAGCCGTGGCCGAAGCGAGGCGCGCGCGACAAGCAAGCAGACAGACGCAGGTAGGAATAGACAAGTGTCATTTGTGACAGCTGTCAACAGTGATGACAGCTGTCACCTTCCACATGAGCCACGTGCATCTCAAGAAGCCGTGGCCGAAGCGAGGCGCGCGCGACAAGCAAGCAGACAGACGCAGGTAGGAATAGACAAGTGTCATTTGTGACAGCTGTCAACAGTGATGACAGCTGTCACCTTCCACATGAGCCACGTGCATCTCAAGAAGCCGTGGCCGAAGCGAGGCGCGCGCGACAAGCAAGCAGACAGACGCAGGTAGGAATAGACAAGTGTCATTTGTGACAGCTGTCAACAGTGATGACAGCTGTCACCTTCCACATGAGCCACGTGCATCTCAAGAAGCCGTGGCCCAAGCGAGGCGCGCGCGACAAGCAAGCAGACAGACGCAGGTAGGAATAGACAAGTGTCATTTGTGACAGCTGTCAACAGTGATGACAGCTGTCACCTTCCACATGAGCCACGTGCATCTCAAGAAGCCGTGGCCGAAGCGAGGCGCGCGCGACAAGCAAGCAGACAGACGCAGGTAGGAATAGACAAGTGTCATTTGTGACAGCTGTCAACAGTGATGACAGCTGTCACCTTCCACATGAGCCACGTGCATCTCAAGAAGCCGTGGCCCAAGCGAGGCGCGCGCGACAAGCAAGCAGACAGACGCAGGTAGGAATAGACAAGTGTCATTTGTGACAGCTGTCAACAGTGATGACAGCTGTCACCTTCCACATGAGCCACGTGCATCTCAAGAAGCCGTGGCCCAAGCGAGGCGCGCGCGACAAGCAAGCAGACAGACGCAGGTAGGAATAGACAAGTGTCATTTGTGACAGCTGTCAACAGTGATGACAGCTGTCACCTTCCACATGAGCCACGTGCATCTCAAGAAGCCGTGGCCGAAGCGAGGTGCGCGCGACAAGCAAGCAGACAGACGCAGGTAGGAATAGACAAGTGTCATTTGTGACAGCTGTCAACAGTGATGACAGCTGTCACCTTCCACATGAGCCACGTGCATCTCAAGAAGCCGTGGCCCAAGCGAGGCGCGCGCGACAAGCAAGCAGACAGACGCAGGTAGGAATAGACAAGTGTCATTTGTGACAGCTGTCAACAGTGATGACAGCTGTCACCTTCCACATGAGCCACGTGCATCTCAAGAAGCCGTGGCCGAAGCGAGGCGCGCGCGACAAGCAAGCAGACAGACGCAGGTAGGAATAGACAAGTGTCATTTGTGACAGCTGTCAACAGTGATGACAGCTGTCACCTTCCACATGAGCCACGTGCATCTCAAGAAGCCGTGGCCGAAGCGAGGCGCGCGCGACAAGCAAGCAGACAGACGCAGGTAGGAATAGACAAGTGTCATTTGTGACAGCTGTCAACAGTGATGACAAGTGTCACCTTCCACATGAGCCACGTGCATCTCAAGAAGCCGTGGCCGAAGCGAGGCGCGCGCG
This sequence comes from Argyresthia albistria, assembly GCA_963457715.1. Taxonomy (NCBI): domain Eukaryota; kingdom Metazoa; phylum Arthropoda; class Insecta; order Lepidoptera; family Argyresthiidae; genus Argyresthia; species Argyresthia albistria. The sequence goes on from OY735282.1 coordinate 5,104,116, forward strand.
ACAAGCAAGCAGACAGACGCAGGTAGGAATAGACAAGTGTCATTTGTGACAGCTGTCAACAGTGATGACAAGTGTCACCTTCCACATGAGCCACGTGCATCTCAAGAAGCCGTGGCCGAAGCGAGGCGCGCGCGACAAGCAAGCAGACAGACGCAGGTAGGAATAGACAAGTGTCATTTGTGACAGCTGTCAACAGTGATGACAGCTGTCACCTTCCACATGAGCCACGTGCATCTCAAGAAACCGTGGCCCAAGCGAGGCGCGCGCGACAAGCAAGCAGACAGACGCAGGTAGGAATAGACAAGTGTCATTTTTGTGACAGCTGTCAATATTGATGACAGCTGTCACCTTCCACATGAGCCACGTGCATCTCAAGAAGCCGTGGCCCAAGCGAGGCGCGCGCGACAAGCAAGCAGACAGACGCAGGTAGGAATAGACAAGTGTCATTTGTGACAGCTGTCAATATTGATGACAGCTGTCACCTTCCACATGAGCCACGTGCATCTCAAGAAGCCGTGGCCGAAGCGAGGCGCGCGCGACAAGCAAGCAGACAGACGCAGGTAGGAATAGACAAGTGTCATTTGTGACAGCTGTCAACAGTGATGACAGCTGTCACCTTCCACATGAGCCACGTGCATCTCAAGAAGCCGTGACCGTAGCGAGGCAAACAGACAGACGAAGGTACAGTGCTACATGGATGTTTTGGCACTTAGATGACATTGACAAGGGGGCGCTACTGTCAACGCTAACGCTACTGTAAACGGCCGCGTTAGTTCCGATTTTGGCCACGTGCCAAAACATCCATGTAGCACTGTAGATAGCCCCTGTCAACAGTGATGACAGCTGTCAACAGTGATGACAAGTGTCACTGTCCTGTCAGAATGATATAAATAAAACAGGTCGCAAAAAGATACAGTTCTGACAAGAATAATGACAGCTATCAAAAGTGATGACAACTGTCACAAGTAATGACAGTTGTGGTGTGTGGGACAACGGTAGTAACACAGAGTCTGACAAAATGTGAATCCTTGCCAACATAAGAATTGTGTCAAACTGGGATTCCAAAGTGTACTATTTAACTGTCTCTGTTATTAGGCGTGCGAGCGAGACGGAGCATCCTCTGTGGGCGTCGCGCGTCGCGCCCGCGCTTGCGCAGTGAACCTTCCTCACCTAGCGGCACAGGCCCTTAAATCCACGTTCCTTCATAAATTAGATTTTTGTGTTTCAAAAATTGGTTGTCTGTAAGGTCGGGTTTACAGACGATAATTTTACGTGACGTTATCACGTCAAAAATAGGGCAATAGCACAGATACTATAATATTATACTAATACAGATAGACCACCTAGAACAAAATATGACACCGGCGTAGACTGAGATGCTGCGGAAGCTTCTTTAGTTCGAGGCCATTATAGCTTGGTGCAGCACCATCTAAAAATTGCAAATACCACGAGTTGGCGCTAAGATATATAGGATTTATTCTAAGATTAGCGCCACCTAGATGTATGTTAACTGAAACCATGGCGTTTAAAATACAAATGTTACTCCTCATCCCTTTTGTACGAAGGGTTACTAATTCTAATTTGTATGGGATGAGCACCCTGTGGTAATAGATACCTGAGGCCTGATGCTGCTCTGAGAAACGCACTTATACGTATACGTATACGATTTGCTTGCAATCTATTTGCGATTCTTTAGGAGCATACCAAATGACGCCATTATGGGTGTTTACGATGCGATAGCGATCCAATATAAGTGCGTTTCTCAGAGCAGCATCGGGCCCCTGTTTGATTGTAACTTAATGCGAGTGTATGTCCAATGCAATAATTTAAAAGTCGATGTTAATTGTATTAATGACGAAGCATTTGTGTGGATGACATTTTAATTGTACATTGTAAATAATTAATTGCATGATCCTTCATTGATAGGTAAAAGTAAGTACAGTACGGCCCATTGTTTTGGCACGTCTCGTCTCGTCTCGTCTCGCGCTCTCTCTCTCTCTCTCTCGCCAAGTAAAACGCCGAGTATCACACTCGGGGCACGTCGGGTCCCGCCCCGACGCGACGTGCCGAAACAATGGCCCCGTACTGTACTGTATATGAAACTGTATTATGTATGATGAAAGATAGAATATGTAGGATACAGGGTGACATTTAATTAGCTGACCATATTTTGGGGAATGATTGTACCCATCATTATGAACAACTTTCCCCAAGGAACATAGGGTCCGCAAACGAAAAAATTTTTGGGTCTCTCATAGTATTAAAATTAGCTGATCAGGGCAATGTTCTGGGGAACGAAAAATTTTTTTCGTTTGCGACTATGTTTCATGGGGAAAGTTGTTCATAATGATGGGTACTATCATTCCCCAAAATATGGTCAGCTAATTAAATGTCACCCTGTATAGGTATTATTATTATGTAGGTATCACAAAAAGCCACTGTCAGTCAAAACATATTTTGACCAGGAAAAACACACAATACTAGATATACAGGGTGTAACAGAAGGGTGTAGTCATATTTTAGGGGGTTGTTAGGGAGACCATTCTGAGCAACTTTTACTATGAAACCGATTTGATCAGAGAAACTTTATTTTTCATTGCTCCATACGTTGTAGTCTGGGCGGTCAGCGCATTTGTTTGAAAGTGAAAATTAAAGTTGCTCTGATCAAATCGGTTACATAGTAAAAGTTGCTCAGAATGATGTCCCTAACAACCCCCTAAAATATGACCACACCTTTCTGTTACACCCTGTAGGTGCCGCCATCCACGATGACGCGTGACGTAGCTATTTGTCTTTATCTTTGTCTTTCAGCAGAGTGCCCCGATGAAAGAGAAGGATGCAAATAGCTACGTCACGCGTCTTAGTAGATGACGTCACCTATAGCCCATGATGCTATACAAGGTGTAAATGAATTAACGCAAAATGAGAAACTACTTTGTTAGGGTCATCATTCTGAGCAACTTTAATTATGAAACCGATTTGATCAGAGCAACTTTGTTTTTTTTCACTTCTCCATACAAATCAGCTCAACCACTCAGCCCAAAATGTACTAGGAAATGAAAAATAAAGTTGCTCTGATCAAATCGGTGTTTCATAATGAAAGTTGCTCAGAATGATGTCCCTAACAAAGTACATAGTTTCTCATTTTGCGTTAATTGATTTACACCACGGCGACCTCTGTGGTGCAGCGGTTGCGCATCTGCCTACCATGCAAGAGGTCCCAGGTTCGAATCCCGATTGTGTAGAGGGGCCTTTACACTGTACGGCCTTGTTTGTCTAGTCAGAACCGTTTCGCCAAATACACCAACTTGGTATTATTGTGAGCGGTGGAACTAAAATAGGCATAGTAGTAAAAAATAACCGGCCAAGTGCGAGTCGGACTCGTGCACGAAGGGTTCCGTACCATTATCTATAAAAAACCGCAAAAAAAATAATAGTATGGGAGCCCCCCCTAAATATTAATTTAATTTTAATTTAATTATTTATTTTTTAAGTAAATAATATACTCAATATTTTGTGAACATTTTAAGCGTCTACCTGCTACCATTATCAATATCGGGAAAAAATGTGCAAAAAAAATCACGTTTGTTGTATGGGAGCCCCCCTTAATATTAAATTTCTTTTGATTTTTAGTATTTGTTGTTATAGCGGCAACAGAAATACATCATCTGTGAAAATTTCAACTGTCTAGCTACCACGGTTCATGAGATACATATGGTGACAGACAGACGGACGGACGGACGGACGGACAGCGAAGTCTCAGTAATAGGGTCCCTTTTGGCACCCTTCGGGTACGGAACCCTAAAAATTATCTGATTTTAGTTAGGTAAGTAACTGTAGTTATTTATTTCACTCGTCATATTGTAATTGTATTTTTTGCCTTTAGTGCTTTCCTATTTGGGTTTTATTGACTGGAATAGACGCATTTGTACAAATCAAGAATAACCTTAGGGAATTATTTATTTTAAAATCGATAACTAAGCATCTTAAATAAAACAATTTATTTATAAAGCTGTCCTTTATTTTATTCATCTGCGGGTTCTGTCATTCCCCAATTCACCGTGTTATAATTTTGTAATTTCTTTATTGTACGTCGTACGCATGTCTCAGTAAGGTATAGCAAAACGTCACGCCTTTCCCGTACGGAAATATGAGGCATCTTGTGCAGATTGCGTTAAAATTAAATTGCTTTTGAACGTAAAATTGGAAACAAGTTATTTACTTCTGTGACAAATTCAACACAATCATTAAGAAATCTCATAACAAGATGGAACGTATTAAAGTTAATGATTTAAGTAACTACCTACGATAGCTAGTACCACGTTTATTAACCGACTTCCCAAAGGAGGAGGTTTACAATTCGTCCGTATGTTTGTTTTTTTTTACTACACCCCGATAGCGCCTAAACGGATGGACCGATTTGGAAAATTATTTTTTTGTTTGAAAGGGTTTACCTTCCCATTGGTCCCATTGACACCAGGTCAGGATCTGATGATGGGATCCTGGAGAAATCGAGGGAACTCTTCAAATATTATAGGCAGACCTATAGTGATTTTTGTGTTTTTCATAATACCTCGTGCAAATGCACATGGTAAGCATAATATTGTGATGCGGAACTGCTGATGAAGACCACATATGGCCACCAGATCTGCTCAATACTAGGTACAAATACAATGCATGGCTGACGGGCAGGCAACGCATAGCCTAAACCGGTGGACCTAGAGCCGTGAAACTTTGTACAGGGGTTCCTTACTAGCGTGGGGTAGCACTGATATGGGATTTGACAAAATTAATTCCCCAAGAGGGGGGGGGGATAAGGGGTTACAGTTTGTATTAAACTCGATCTAATCAAATAGGGTTTGTGGAAGTCGGTTTTTTCTAAAGTTTACTTTTTGTTTCAATTATAAATTACAATTCTTGAACATAAGCCTGCTCAAAAAATATTTAAGTAGGTTCTATCCAACTGTAATCATATAATATTTTTTTTATGATTTTACTAAGTATACGGGGTGTCTCATTTAAATGGGTCGGTATGGGAAAGTCTGAAACCATAACACATACGAAGATTTGTTCTAAGAAACCATGTCATCGATTTTGATAAGAAGAAAAACTGCATTCTTACATTTAAAAAAACCTGTACTCAGCTCGGGAATCGAACCCGGTTGTTTTGAAAAAAATAAACTTGTTATTTCTATTTGATATCGATTGTGTAGGTCTTAAGCAGTAAATGGCTCTATGAAACATGATGTCTATAATTGAAACAAAAAGTAAACTTTAGAAAAAACCGACTTCCACAAACCCTATTGGGGGTTGTTTTTTTATTATTAAATTTAAATGGGACCACCCTTGAGGTATTACCTATACGCCGAAAAAAGATTTGTTCAAATCGGTACATAATTGGCGGAGTTATCGCGTAACAAACATAGAAAAAAAACATACGGGTCGAATTGAGAACCTCCTCCTTTTTTTGAAGTCGGTTGAAAATTAATAAAATGCATTGTCTTCACATACTTTAATTTTACAAACACTGAGCAGTTGGAATTATTGGCGGCTTACTTAAAAAAACAGTCAGTCAACCGCTCTAATGTGGCATATAAGCTGAGTGCTACTGTAACTACGGGAACATACACCTACTACTTACTTACATAACATTACCAGCTAGCTACATTACAATTACTGACTGACCATAATAGGTTTTTTCATTTGTAGTTTTTGACTGGGAGACAGAGTGTGGCAACATGTCGATGATATATTTGCTAATATGTAAGTATCTGATTTACATTGCATTACTTTATTAACAAGTAAGTAAGTCAATACCTAAGTAGTTTGTTATAAGTAGGTACATAGCCTGCGATTCCGAAGGCGACACAAACTATACTAACTAAACTAATTAAAATGGTGTGTTTGAAAATGGAATCTGTGGCCACCGCGCAAGAGCTGTCGGATTTGCAGGTTGTCAGTTTAGTGCCTTTAGTTCCTCTAGTTTAGTGGCTTTGATACCTCAAGAATAGCCCACAATATATATAAAGAACATCGATTTTTTCTGTGTTACCTCAAGTTGCAATTCCCTAAAATGTAGCATTTTTGTGTTCACGTATAAAACATAATATGTCCATCGATTGAGAATTTAATTAAATACAACAAAGAGGGGCGATGGACTGAGTCAGTAATTTTCTCTTCGATCTTTATGGCCCTAACATATTTTAAAAGACATACGGGAGAGTTTCTTGCCCTTTGCTCCATCCCTAAGCCCACAACTTCCATCGGGGGATACAAAAATATTAATATTACATTGACTTTGATTAAGCAATCTGTATGATTTTATGGTCAATAACCGGCCAAGTGCGAGTCGGACTCGCGCACCAAGGGTTCCGTACTATTATCTATAAAAACCGCAAAAAATAATAGTTTTTGTATGGGAGCCCCCCCCTAAATATTAATTTAATTTAAATTTAATAATTTATTTTTTAAGTAACTCAATATATTGTGAACATTTTAAGCGTCTACCTGCTACCATTATCAATATCGAGCAAAAATGAGCAAAAAAAAAATCACGTTTGTTGTATGAGAGCCCCCCTTAATATTAAATTTCTTTTGATTTTTAGTATTTGTTGTTATAGCGGCAACAGAAATACATCATCTGTGAAAATTTCAACTGTCTAGCTACCACGGTTCATGAGATACATCCTGGTGACAGACAGACGGACGGACGGACGGACAGACAGCGAAGTCTCAGTAATAGGGTCCCGTTTGGCACCCTTCGGGTACGGAACCCTAAAAACGTCCGGACGAATTGTAAACCTCCTCCTTTGGGAAGTCGGTTAAAAAATACTCAGTCTTGTGTAAGATACGAGTAAGTAATTAAATTACCTAGCACTAATAAGCAGCTGTCAAAAGTGTGCTAAGGTATGACTCGGTCATTTTTAACCGACTTCCCAAAGGAGGAGGTTTAGAATTCGTACGAATGTATTATTTTTTATGTATGTGCCCCGATAGCGCCAAGACGGATGGACCGATTTGGAAAATTATTTTTTTGTTTGAAAGGGTTTACCTTCCCATTGGTACTATGGACCACCAGGTCAGGATCTGATGATGGGATCCTGGAGAAATCGAGGGAACTCTTCAAATATTATAGGCAGACCTATAGTGATTTTTGTGTTTTTAATAATAACTCGTGCATTTATTCACGGTAAGCATAATATTGTGATGCGGAACTGCTGATGAAGACCACATATGGCCACCAAAACTGCTCAATACTAGGTACAAATACAATGCGTGGCTGACGGGCAACGCATAGCCTAAACCGGTGGACCCAGAGCCATGAAACTTTGTACAGAGGTTCCTTAGTAGCGTGGGGTAGCACTGAGATGGGATTTAAGAAAATTAAGTTCCCAAGGGGGGGGGGGATAAGGGGTTACAGTTTGTATTAAACTCAATCTACTCAAATGGGGTTTGTGGAAGCCGGTTTTTTCTAAAGTTTACTTTTAGTTTCAATTATAGTTTCAGCTATTTCGTGCACCTACTCGATTAACGGTCAACAAAATGGCGTAAACAGAGGCCAATTCCAAAATGCGTACTCAGCTACGCCTCTGCCACGGCGCTTGCATGCTGCCAAGCAATCACTGTGGGACTTACTGCAGAACAAATATCCAAAGGAACACGGACAAGACCCAAGCCAGACTATCGTCGTCAACCAACCCCCCAGCGTTGTAGACAATGGCGCGAACGGAATCCAAGATGTCTGGAACTCGACCACAAACGATGAAGGCGCAGTCAAAGCCCGGTTGTTGGGTCTTCTCAAAAACGGCAAAGCATTGCTCGACCGCAGGATGGTCTCGGCAGACAACATTCATGATTTGTACAAGAACGATCCAGTTTATCGTATCGGTTACCTGATCAGCTTCATCAACAAAGCTCACGATACTCTGACCGACCTGTACGCACATGTCGAGAAGGAGAAAGATCACTGGGACGCGATCAAAGTGTTGAACGCGTATGAACAGGTGGGTACAAAAAACCTCACCGTTTCTTGGGAACCCCCTCTCTCTCCCTCTTGTACTCATGCGCCGATACCAGATACTATATATCCAATTGACATAGCATCCTATGTACGATGACGGGCCGCCAGACGATTTCGCAGCGGCTGACCAATCATAGCTCTCTTACCTCGTCCCCCGCCGCCCGTAAATTGGTGAGTTGTGTTTCAAAGGAAAATGTATCTATGCGCTCTCCACTGGATAAGTGCTCCCTGGCCGATACTCAGGCGCAAATAACTTTCAACAACAGATTTCAATGAAGCTTATTCCTTGAACACTTGCATTATAACCTTGAATAATAAATTAAAGTAGTAAACTAAATAATTTCGAAATCAGGAAAAGGAGCATCAAATGAGCCAAAATGAACCCAAAGTCGATGGGTTTAGTAGTAACGGTATTACCGCCGTCCAGGGCCCGAACTCTACTGTTCACAAGCATGCGACAAGCCTGGCACAAACTTCAATACGAGATATTTGGTATTCTACTAAAACCGGAATCCAATTCACCAGCGCCAGCGAGAAGCCAGCGTACTTCGTTTCGTATACTACTGTCCTACTGTACTTACGCTAGCGTCAAATTGGCGCCAGCGTAACTACGCTGGCGTCAAACTGGCACCAGCGGTACTACGCTGGCGTCAAACTGGCACCAGCGGAACTACGCTGGCGTCAAACTGGCACCAGCGGCGGTAGCGTGAGTACGTTTTGGTCAGTAGAATACGAAGTACGCTAGCAGTTTGGCAGACTTAAATTATGTAATTAAGTGATTTTTTTTTCGTGAATAAACGTTATAATTAAATAAATTCACGCTGGCGCTTGTGAATTGGATTCCGGTTTTAGTAGAATACCATACCAAATAACCTCGTATTGAAGTTTGTGCCAGGCTTGTCATATGCTTGTGAACAGTAGAATTCGGGCCCAGCTGCTTGGCCACTGGCCCGGTGATAATGATGAGAACTGCGCTGGGAGATTTGAATAGGACTTGTCACGACGATCCACACTCCATCACGCGCCGGCTCAATGCGGGTTATTTGACGATTTTTTAAGTAAAATTACTTTATTAATAGTATTATATCTTTAATATTTTGGTAGTTAATTTTAGGATTTATTTGGATGTAAGTATATTCTAGCTTTGTAGGTACTCGTAGGTATATTGTTGTACACAAATGTCTACCCTTGCTGATATATCAAACTCTCTCATCGGAACTTTGTTTGCTGGAAGAGATCTCTTTTTAGAGATAAGCTCGCCTTTGTACACTGTTTTATTTACTTTTTGTCATTGCAATTAATTGTGTGCAATAAAGAAATTATGAATTATGAACTTCAGGGCATTGAGGGGTAAAAATATTTACGAACACTACTAAAGTAGTACCTAATTTAGTCTCGTGGGGTGTCGTTTAAATCTGGGGGCGCGGTAGCGCCCCCAAGCCAAGTCGAGCAAAAAGCAAAACATACGGGCGCAGCAGTAACATCCTTTACAGGAAGCCATTCAGAGCATATTTGACCTACCTGTTACTCCGTTGTGGATAAAGATAGAAACCTGAATTCCCGGCGGCTAAAAGGCACCATGTCATAAGACATATTCTCAAAATTTCAATAAATTTGAACCAGTAGAGTTGAAGGTACAGCAATTCAAAGTTCCTCAATTTTGACACTCACTGACTCACTGATTCACGATCATGAAAACTCAAAAGGTTACTTCTAGCGAACCCACAAGCTTAAAATTTTGAGCATGGTTAGAGTTTAGCCTGCAAAGCCAAGGAAAACTCAAACATTGCGCAATTTTAGCCCCAATTTCATAATATATTAATTATCAATAAGCTCAGTACACGACTACTTCGATTCATCGCTATTCCCCATTGGATGTCGCTAGTCGCTATGTGTATCTTGAATCGCGGTATGGTTTGGTTCCAGCTATAATTTAAATAACCGGCCAAGTGCGAGTCGGACTCGCGCACGAAGGGTTCCGTGCCATTATCTATAAAAAACCGCAAAAAAAAATGTATGGGAGCCCCCCTAAATATTAATTTAATTTTAATTTAATTATTTATTTTTTAAATAAATAATATACTCAATATATTGTGAACACTTTAAGCGTCTACCTGCTACCATTATCAATATCGAGCAAAAATGAGCAAAAAAATCACGTTTGTTGTATGGGAGCCCCCCTTAATATTAAATTTCTTTTGATTTTTAGTATTTGTTGTTATAGCGGCAACAGAAATACATCATCTGTGAAAATTTCAACTGTCTAGCTACCACGGTTCATGAGATACAGCCTGGTGACAGACGGACGGACGGACGGACAGACGGACAGCGAAGTCTCAGTAATAGGGTCCCGTTTGGCACCCTTCGGGTACGGAACCCTAATAAAGCGGTTACAATATTGTCTAATATCGCTATTCCCCATTAGATGTCGCTAGGTGTGCATTTCCTGAATGGTATGGTTAATGGCGCGGTATGGTTTGGTTTGAGGTATGATTTATATTTATATAATTCACCGCCCAGACTTGTCACAAATCGTAACATCAAAGCCACAGAGAAGAGCCCATAGAGATAGGGAGTGGGCTTTGAGAAAGTCGGTAGCTAACGCACAAGAAATAGTACCCGAAAAGAAAAAAAGGAAAGTTACTTACAAAAAGAAATGAGATCCCAACAAAACATGCATATGCATATACAAAAACGCCAGTCTCGCAGCCTGCGCAGTTTATTCTACCGTAAAAAGTTGTGAGATCTAATTTTAAACCAAGTCGGTTAATTTAACCAGTATCTGTGTATGGTAGAATCTTTCCAACAACTTTATTATCGTATACTGTTAAGTACCTACCTAATTAGTTAACTAATAACATTTATAGTGATCGGATCAATATAAGACATCTTTATTTCTTCAATAATAATTAGAATAACTTGGCAATCGCGCTCAACTGACCACTCTATAGCACCCAGAGCACAAATGAATATTATTACTCAACACAACATATCTCTCAATAAAGATAAACTTAACTAATAAGAAAACAACGAATTATTTCGGAGCGAGAGCAATAGGTACATTACGTTGCACACACGGTCCTATAGTCGACAACTTTTCTACGTGCGATTGCCAAGTCATTCTAATTATTATTGAAGAAATAAAGATGTCTTATATTGATCCGATCACTATAAATGTTATTAGTTAACTAATTAGGTAGGTACTTAACAGTATACGATAATAAAGTTGTTGGAAAGATTCTACCATACACAGATACTGGTTAAATTAACCGACTTGGTTTAAAATTAGATCTCACAACTTTTTACGGTAGAATAAACTGCGCAGGCTGCGAGACTGGCGTTTTTGTATATGCATATGCATGTTTTGTTGGGATATAACTTACTAGGTATTTAGATGGATGCTTCAGTTAAGATATTTCTCTATGGAAAGCGCTTCCCTGCGCCATCAGGGACAGTCCATCTCTCTTTATATTCGAGAATCGGTTGAAGGAGCATTATCTCTGTCTATCGTAAAAATAGAAGGTATTTTAATATGTATTAGTTTATTTTTGTATTTATTTTATTTTATGTAATATTCATGTACGTTTCTTTATGTAGTATATTCAGTAGATTAGTAATATTATGATTTATTTATGTTTTATTTTTCACTTACGCACATAGGCCTACCTGTTCTGTATTTTATTTTTCTGTCCCTACTGGGTTTGCTGGAAGAGATCTCTTCTTAGAGATAAGCTTGCCTTTGTAAATTACTTCTCTGTATTTTCTGTGGTTTGTCTTTTATGTGCAATAAATATATACGATATAGGCTCGGGCTCGTGAAAATGGAAGCAGATATAAAATGTTTGCCTTAAACCTTTGGTTTTGAATTTCAGATGCAGAAATCGAACAAGTTCTTAACCCATTTGATCGGTGTTCTGAAAAGCTTTGCGTCGGAGGATGATTTCCAGCGGCATCAACCATCAAAGCACCAAAGCTCTATTGCGTGGTCTTATTACGATTAACTTGTTCCTCTGCCGCCCCGTTTTATTAAGTAGATATAATAAACCTTGATATTGAGCTGTTTTAGGAAAAGTTAAAATTGTATGACATTCATGCATGCATGCTAGCATATTTTTTAAGTAAATTCGACGTTGAACCATGAAAATCGTTCCTCACTTTGAGCACAGATTACTAAATAGTTACTACGTAACAGATACTTCACTCAGTAGGAAATTTCCAATACCTATACTACTGCTATAATAGCCTACTCCGTCGCGTCAGCAACCGCTGCATGGTAAAATGTGCCTAAATGCTCAAGCGTACAGTTGTGATCGCCTCGCACCGCGCGATCTCACACTAATCGCAGGGCTGCCTCGCATCGCAGGTACTCGTACGATACGAACACAGTTCAAAACGTGCGTGCGCTTGGCTTGCGACAACCATACTGACGTTGAGCGCAGGGCCATAGCCGTGAGCTCCGTCCGAGAGCTCGGGCGGAGTACATTCAGTGACGGAGGCCTGCGTTGAGCTCTTAATAATAACTTATACAACTGAGCGTTTACATTGAAATAAAAGATTTTTACATATATTTTTCCTTATTTTATCTCTTTATGCTTAGTTTTCCTATCTTACGTTGATCACCTATCATACAGTACTATTTTAGGATGGGCCTAAACGACCTATTGTCCAGGCCACACGGTCCTTTCTATCCAGTCTAGATATGCGGAGACTCGCGTGTATATCGCTGGCTGCATCTTTTTCGCACACTTCCCGCCAAACGAGGTCAGCCCGATGACGTAATGCACGCACTTGTTCTCCTTCGACAACTGCAGGGGTGCGCCGGAGTCGCCCTGTTGAACATATTACATTATTAGACGAAGCTTTTACTGGATTTTGACACTGAACTTTATATTATTCTAATTTCGTTGTTATTATTCTGAACTGTTTGTGTCTTTGTCTTGATATAAATATTTCCAAACTTCTGAGGTGAATTCATGAGTTGTAGTACTTGTAGTTAGATATTTGGTGGATTGTGAAATGTTTACGGTGAGACGGACAATATAAACATTTACATACAGGCACATACATTGCTTCTGGCTCCACACCAGGATACCCTGTGTCGTGGAAACCGGAAACAGCGACATCACAAACATGTAAATATCCAGGGCCTGTTATTTTTGTTTTCTGTATCTCCAGCCGGGAATCGAACCCGGGACATCCCACATGGTAGGCAGAGTTACAGCCGCTGCGCCACAGAGGTCGTCAAATGTAGTGAAGTACCAACTGGTGCCTTCGATCATGATGCTGGCAACTTCGTCTGCGTGTAGCTAGGAATTGTTATTTACAAAGAAAACATTACCCTCCTTCTTAGGCAGGATAAAATGAATCCTTTATTTATGTTAATCTAACTCATAAACTATATACAGGGTTACTTTTGGCTCTTAGTTAAGTTCACTACCATATGTTTGGCCTACAAAATAGAAGCCTTTAATTGGCCTATGTCTAGTCTAAGTTCTCTGCTTATATTATTTTGATTTGTGCTGTAGGCTTTGATTAATAAATAAATAAGTTACTATTCGTCATGGAAAAAGTTGTTTAAAATGATGTCCCTAAAATAATGGTAACTTTTGGCTAGGGGTCCAAAAGTAACCCTGTGTATGTTAGCATCCAAATCCGTCCAGCCTTTCAGCGTGAAAGAGACACAAACATTTAAAAATTTATAATTGGTTCTACTCACGATGCAACCTGGCTGGCAATCTGTCGCTGCAACTCATAGAAGGCAGGTTGCCTTGCGACCGCTAGAGAAGGACTGAACAGGAAGAAAGACAGAGAGAGAAATACAAGTTGCAGCAACAAGTCGCGAGACAGATTGCATCCTATTGCCCATTAGTGGGATGGGACGGGTTACCTGACAAGTGTCCTTCCCCCCCTCCAGCTTGCCCGCGCACATCTGTGTCGGCATGAACCCCCACCAGTGTCGGTTGCGCTGCAGCAGCCGGTCGCAGGCGGCGTTGTCGATCACGTCCAGGGACACCTTCTGCAGCTCGTTCGAGGGCTGAGACTGGCCTGCAAACAAACAAACAATGACCAACACTCACTTATGGCCGATTTCATCAATAATCATAATCAATCATTTTCAGGCAGAGACTATATATACAATTGACTGCGCCTGCGGGGGAATGCGGCTCGCCAAACGATAGTTGTATTCAACGTACGCAACCTATGTACGATGACGGACCGCCAGACAGTTTCGCAGCGGCTGACCGATCACGGCTCTTGTTCAGTATTCATAAGTATAAAAGCGCCACTTCCTTTTTCCTGTCATTCCCATTCACTTCCCGTTCATTCCTTGATCCATTCATTTCATTCGTCCACCATTACTTTTCGAAAAAATACTCAACAAGTAAACGCTTCCTCGTCAATCTACATTTTCGATATCGCGCAATATGAAGCAATCACAAGAAACAGTGAAGTGAATTAGGTACCAGTTCCAGCATCTCATCCATCAACATTACGTAAGTCCTCATCCTTCCTATCATTCCAGGTTGGCGTTCATTTTCAGTTTACTACCTAACTTATTTGTACCGCCCCCCACACCGGCATCAACCCTTCGAACAGACCCTCATTTACAATTCTATTCAGCTCTCTTACCTCGTCCCCCGCCGCCCGTAAATTGGTGAGTTGTGTTTCAAAGGACGAGGTCAACCGCTGCGAAACTGTCTGGCGGCCCGTCATCGTACATAGGTTGCGTATGCGAACGTTTATTGAATACAACTAACGTTTGGCGAGCCGCATTCCCCCGCGCAGGCGCAGTCAATTGGATATATAGTCTCTGCACAGAGGTCATCAATCCCTATCTTCCTTCCTGGCGTCAAACTGGCGCCAGCGTAAGTACGTTTTGGACAGTAGAATACGAAGTACGCTGGCTTCACGCTGGCGCTTGTGAATTGGATTCCGGTTTTAGTAGAATACCAAATACCTCGTCACGCCAGGTTCACTTCAAACAAATCAACGAGATCAGCCGCACACACACAGCTACATTGCATTCCGTATAAGCACGCGCCGCCACACGCACACATTGCCGAATCTCGCGTCCTTCGCGTGCTACGAGACAGGGCTATGCAAGCAATGCATGCGACGAGTCAACGTCATTCGTCCGGCCGGGCGGCACGTGTTAACTTAGCGGCGCTAAGCGACAACCCTAGCCCTAGCAAGAGTAGGTAGTTATCATGCGAACAGGGGCCTAGTGAACTTATTTACTATTTCTTATTTATACTATGACCTCGTGTTGAAGTTTGTGCCAGGCTTGTCGTATGCTTGTGAACAGAAGTTCGGGTCAGGTCACAAGGACGCGACGATACTTAATTTTACACATTCATGATACTTAGGCCTGCGCAGACCGGGACGGCATGGCAAGTTTTTACCAATGGACATTCAAACGTACCAATATAGAAATCCTGCGGGATGCTTCGGCATTATTTTAAACCATAGCAATTTATGTCTTATTTCTACAGGGTGTAACAGAAGGGTGTAGTCATATTTTAGGGGGTTGTTAGGAAGACCATTCTGAGCAACTTTTATTATGAAACCGATTTGATCAGAGCAACTTTATTTTTCATTGCTCCTTACGTTTTGGTCCGGGCGGTCAGCTGATTTGTATAGATAAGTGAAAATTAAAGGTGCTCTGATCATATCGGTTTCATAGTAAAAGTTGCTCAGTATGATGTCCCTAACAACCCCCTAAAATATGACTACACCTTTCTGTTACACCTTGTATTAAATATCCATCCATACATCTAACCATCCTTCCATACTAAACTCACGCGGTCCTGTAGTACCCCATCCGGTGGCGATGGCACTGCTTTGCGGGAACTTCTCTCCTTCGGTCCACAGACACGCCGGGCGGATGTTAGTCTCCATTTTGACGTCTGTGGCCAACTCGAGGAGGGCGATGTCGTTGTAGCGGGTGGGTGGCGCGTAGTCCGGATGCGGGACTATGTTCCTTATTGCCACCTGCGTAAGTAGATTGTTGTTGTTACCAAGGGAGTAAAGAACAATTTTTAGGGCGAGTGTTTTTTTGAAACCCGAGCGACCGAGGGATTCCAGAGTACGAGGAACTCATTAGAATCCTGAGGGATCGAGGGTTTCAAAGTAGCGCGAGCCAAAAATAGTTTTTACTCCTGAGGTGGACACTCTACTTTTCGTCACCCTCTATGAGAAAAGGAGTTGGTACATAATCAATAAAATACCATACATGTTTACAATTAGAATTGTACATTTATTAACACAATTGTGATATGTCCTCCACACAGTTAAAAGCTTGTTTAGTATTGGCTAAAGCTTGAAAATAGACTAAAAAAATGCACAAAATGCATATTCAGAAAACCACTTTGTTTGCGTTTGTTGTTGTATTATCATCTGGAGTTAAAATCACTATCACTCATATTTTTACTAATATCTGCAAACGAAACGAAATAATTACGGCATTCAGAATTGGCGCGCTTTTTTTACAAATCCTCAACTTTTTAATGATTTGGTCTGTGTTTCGATATCAATCTCTGTACAATGAGTCCCTGTTGTCAGCAATCGATGTTTATGGATTCGGCCGATCGGATTATCTAATCTGTGTCGAGTACGCAGTTTAGTACAAACTTTTTTTAATTGACTGTTTTTTTTTAAATCGATCTCTGTGACACTCAATAGTGACAGCATTTTTTTCTTTTGTACTGGTAACAATATTATAAAGTTACTTTTAGTCCCTAGGGACTAAATGACCTATTTTAATAGCTCTTTTTGAATAGATGTGATGAAAATACAGTTAAATTTAATTTGCACTAAGATAGATAGGATATAGGTACCAAAGTACCTATATCGCACAAGAACTGGGGTGGTGAGAGTGGTGAGTGACACCACTGGGGGTGGTGAGGCATCTGCAAAAGGGCTCTGACTCAGCATGTGCCTGAGAAGTAGACTCCTCAGGCGCTGATCTTCCCTCGGTACCAGAACAAGGGAGACGGCGCGCTCAACTGAAACTAATTTGTTAGTGTATATGTATTCTACTGTACAGATTGTTAATATTAGTAGGTTAAGTTAGTATTATGAGTATTAGTAGTAGTAACCTGTCAAGTTGCCTGTCATATCAGTAGTAGTAACCTGTCAAGTTGCCTGTCATATTAGTAGTAGTAACCTGTCAAGTTGCCTGTCATATTAGTAGTAGTAACCTGTCAAGTTGCCTGTCATATTAGTAGTAGTAACCTGTCAAGTTGCCTGTCATATCAGTAGTAGTAACCTGTCAAGTTGCCTGTCATATTAGTAGTAGTAACCTGTCAAGTTGCCTGTCATATTAGTAGTAGTAACCTGTCAAGTTGCCTGTCATATTAGTAGTAGTAACCTGTCAAGTTGCCTGTCATATTAGTAGTAGTAACCTGTCAAGTTGCCTGTCATACTAGTAGTAGTAACCTGTCAAGTTGCCTGTCATATTAGTAGTAGTAACCTGTCAAGTTGCCTGTCATATTAGTAGTAGTAACCTGTCAAGTTGCCTGTCATATCAGTAGTAGTAACCTGTCAATTTGCCTGTCATATTAGTAGTAGTAACCTGTCAAGTTGCCTGTCATATTAGTAGTAGTAACCTGTCAAGTTGCCTGTCATATCAGTAGTAGTAACCTGTCAAGTTGCCTGTCATATCAGTAGTAGTAACCTGTCAAGTTGCCTGTCATATCAGTAGTAGTAACCTGTCAAGTTGCCTGTCATATTAGTAGTAGTAACCTGTCAAGTTGCCTGTCATATTAGTAGTAGTAACCTGTCAAGTTGCCTGTCATATCAGTAGTAGTAACCTGTCAAGTTGCCTGTCATATCAGTAGTAGTAACCTGTCAAGTTGCCTGTCATATTAGTAGTAGTAACCTGTCAAGTTGCCTGTCATATCAGTAGTAGTAACCTGTCAAGTTGCCTGTCATATCAGTAGTAGTAACCTGTCAAGTTGCCTGTCATATTAGTAGTAGTAACCTGTCAAGTTGCCTGTCATATCAGTAGTAGTAACCTGTCAAGTTGCCTGTCATATCAGTAGTAGTAACCAGTCAAGTTGCCTGTCATATCAGTAGTAGTAACCTGTCAAGTTGCCTGTCATATTAGTAGTAGTAACCTGTCAAGTTGCCTGTCATATTAGTAGTAGTAACCTGTCAAGTTGCCTGTCATATCAGTAGTAGTAACCTGTCAAGTTGCCTGTCATATCAGTAGTAGTAACCTGTCAAGTTGCCTGTCATATTAGTAGTAGTAACCTGTCAAGTTGCCTGTCATATTAGTAGTAGTAACCTGTCAAGTTGCCTGTCATACTAGTAGTAGTAACCTGTCAAGTTGCCTGTCATATTAGTAGTAGTAACCTGTCAAGTTGCCTGTCATATTAGTAGTAGTAACCTGTCAAGTTGCCTGTCATATCAGTAGTAGTAACCTGTCAAGTTGCCTGTCATATCAGTAGTAGTAACCTGTCAAGTTGCCTGTCATATTAGTAGTAGTAACCTGTCAAGTTGCCTGTCATATCAGTAGTAGTAACCTGTCAAGTTGCCTGTCATATCAGTAGTAGTAACCAGTCAAGTTGCCTGTCATATCAGTAGTAGTAACCTGTCAAGTTGCCTGTCATATTAGTAGTAGTAACCTGTCAAGTTGCCTGTCATATTAGTAGTAGTAACCTGTCAAGTTGCCTGTCATATTAGTAGTAGTAACCTGTCAAGTTGCCTGTCATATTAGTAGTAGTAACCTGTCAAGTTGCCTGTCATATCAGTAGTAGTAACCTGTCAAGTTGCCTGTCATATCAGTAGTAGTAACCAGTCAAGTTGCCTGTCATATCAGTAGTAGTAACCTGTCAAGTTGCCTGTCATATTAGTAGTAGTAACCTGTCAAGTTGCCTGTCATATTAGTAGTAGTAACCTGTCAAGTTGCCTGTCATATTAGTAGTAGTAACCTGTCAAGTTGCCTGTCATATTAGTAGTAGTAACCTGTCAAGTTGCCTGTCATATTAGTAGTAGTAGTAACCTGTCAAGTTGTCTGTCATATTAGTAGTAGTAACCTGTCAAGTTGCCTGTCATATTAGTAGTAGTAACCTGTCAAGTTGCCTGTCATATTAGTAGTAGTAACCTGTCAAGTTGCCTGTCATATTAGTAGTAGTAACCTGTCAAGTTGCCTGTCATATTAGTAGTAGTAACCTGTCAAGTTGCCTGTCATATTAGATACAATAAAGAGGGATGAATGGAGGCAGCAAATCACCTCAACCGGATGCGCTCCGTCATCCACACTAGGGTCGATGTTCCTGTCGCCAAGCCGCACGATCTTCGGCTCTGGGTCCCTCGCCCGAGGGTCCTGTATGCAGTGGCCGGCGGTGAGCACAAACCGGGTGCTAATGAGGGACCCGCCACAGCTGAATGTGTACCCGCCGTCGTAGTTCGTCCAGCCGATTGCGGCCTGAAGATAATTGAAACAAAAAGTAAACTTTAGAAAAAACCGACTTCCGCAAACCTTATTTGATTAGATTGAGTACAAACTGTAACCCCTTATCCCCCCCCCCCTTGTGGAATTAATTTTGTCAAATCCCATATCAGTGCTACCCCACGCTACTAAGGAACCCCTGTACAAAGTTTCATGGCTCTAGGTACACCGGTTTAGGCTATGCGTTGCCCGTCACCGTCAGCCACGCATTGTATTTGTACCTAGTATGGAGCAGTTATGGTGGCCATATGTGATCTTCATCAGCAGTTCCGCATCACAAGATTATGCTTACCATGTGCATTTGCACGAGTTATTATGAAAAACACAAAAATCACTATAGGTCTGCCTATAATACTTGAAGAGTTCCCTCGATTTCTCCAGGATCCCATCATCAGATCCTGACCTGGTGTCAATGGGACCAATGGGAAGGTAAACCCTTTCAAACAAAAAAATAATTTTCCAAATCGGTCCATCCGTTTAGGCGCTATCGGGGTGCAGACATAAAAAAAAATAAAAAAAAAATATCCGGACGAATAGTAAACCTCCTCCTTTGGGAAGTCGGTTAAAAATAAACCTTACCATGTGCGGGAACTCGCCGAGCCCCGCGTTGGTCCCGCCGACAATGAGCTCCACGCCGGTGTAGGAGCAGTTGGGGGTGGAGAGGGTCTGCGGGCGCGCGTTCGGCAGCAGCGGCAGGAAGCCCACGTCGCGCGTCACGAGGCGGCTGAACTCGGCGCATTCTGGGGGGAAGGATTCGAGTAATCGGGGGCGGCAATCAGAACTTATTTTTAGAGAAAATTAAATAAAATATATGATGGTCGTGAAACTAAGAGAAAGATTTTTAATAACCAGCCAAGTGCGAGTCGGACTCGCGCACGAAGGGTTCCGTACCATTATCTATAAAACAGCAAAAAAAATATGTCTGTTGTATGGGAGCCCCCTTTAATATTTATTATAATCTGTTTTTTTAGTATTTGTTTTGTTAGCAGCAACAGAAATACATCATCTGTGAAAATTTCAACTGTCTATAGCTAACACGGTCCATTAGATACAGCCTGGTGACCATTATCTATAAAAACGGCAAAAAATCATGGCCCTAATGCTGCTCTGAGAATTTCACTTATATTTCATTACTATTTCATTACTATTCCATTGCAAACACCCAATCAAGGAGGATAATAATTTAGGAGAATACCAAATGACGCCATTTTGGGTGTTTGCAATGGAATAGTAATGAAATAAGTGAAATTCTCAGAGCAGCATTAGACCCCATGTCTGTTGTATTTATTTCTTGTAGTTCAGTATTTGCAGATGTAGCGGTAACAGAATCAGATATATGTATACGTTGTGTTAAAACTTGTAACTCACTACCTATTACTTCACTAGGACGGTTCGTGAGATAGAACACAACCCGCTGATGGAAACCATAAAATATATAAGTAATTTTGTAGCGAAGACTAAATTACTACTTTAGCAGTAGTAGTGAAAGTCGTAAATATTATTTTGCCCTCAATGTCTCTAATGAAGTTTTACTTCAAAAATCATCCATCAAACCGCATTGAACTAGTGATTGTAGCGTGTAGTGTGTAGTGAGTGTAGCGCGTAGTGAGTGTAGTAGCGTGATGGAGTATGGCTCAATCTTTTTTGAATCAAGTAAAGGCCCGTGTCCTTCAGTGGGGACTGGGGACATTCGCATACATACGCTTACATATCCGCATCAATACTGTGACCCCCTCTCTCAAAGTTGTAGAACATAGTGCTCGCTACCAAGCTGTTAGATTCTACAATGCGTTGCCTCTAAGTCTGAAGATAATCGAATCTACTAGTATTTTTAAAACTGATCTCAAGAAATACTTGCTTAAGAAATGTCTGTATGTACTTGATGACTTTTTTCTTCATTAATGCCTTAGTTTTAAGTTAATTTGTAAGATATAGTTTTCTAATACAATGTACATTGTTTAAAGAAATAAAAAACTGAACTGAAAACTGATTCATGGACACTTCATGGGATAGGTCTTAGGGGGAGTATAGTATAGAGATGACACATCGTCAGAAAAAAAAAAGAGATGACACAATACGAATCATTATTGTCTAAGCGAGAAACAATAACGATCACCTGTCCCTTACCCGCGTATGCGACTTTATCGAGCCACAGTATTGTCAAATGCTTGTTTTGACCTTGTTTTGACAGATGAGTGGCAGAAAAATCTCTGATTTTGAACCTTATGCTTATTGAGAACCAACTCTATCTCCATCTCAAAGGTGTACGCATGCACTCCGTCTATTCCTTTCTCTGTCTACGGGATTACGGGATAGGTACATATCTGGGGGCGCGGCAGCGCCCCCAAGCCAAGTCGAGCAAAAAGCAAAACATACGGGCGCAGCAGTAACATCCTTTACAGGAAGCCATTCAGAGCATATTTGACCTACCTGTTAATCCGTTGTGGATAAAGATAGAAACCTGAATTCCCGGCGGCTAAAAGGCACCATGTCATAAGACATATTCTCAAAATTTCAATAAATTTGAACCAGTAGAGTTGAAGGTACAGCAATTCAAAGTTCCTCAATTTTGACACTCACTGACTCACTGATTCACGATCATGAAAACTCTAAAGGTTACTTCTAGCGAACCCACAAGCTTAAAATTTTGAGCATGGTTAAAGTTTAGCCTGCAAAGCCAAGGAAAACTCAAACATTGCGCAATTTTAGCCCCAATTTAATAATATATTAATTATCAATTAGCTCAGTACACGACTACTTCGATTCATCGCTATTCCCCATTAGATGTCGCTAGTCGCTATATGTATCTTGAATCGCGGTATGGTTTGATTCCAGCTATGATTTAAATAAAGCGGTTACAATATTGTCTAATATCGCTATTCCCCATTAGATGTCGCTAGGTGTGCATTTCCTGAATGGTTATGGTTTGGTTTGAGGTATGATTTATATTTATATAATTCACCGCCCAGACTTGTCACAAATCGTAACATCAAAGCCACAGAGAAGAGCCCATAGAGATAGGGAGTGGGCTTTGAGCAAGTCGGTATCTAACGCACAAGAAATAGTACCCGAAAAGAAAAAAAGGAAAGTTACTTACAAAAAGAAATGAGATCCCAACAAAACATGCATAGGCATATACAAAAACGCCAGTCTCGCAGCCTGCGCAGTTTATTCTACCGTAAAAAGTTGTGAGATCTAATTTTAAACCAAGTCGGTTAATTTAACCAGTATCTGTGTATGGTAGAATCTTTCCAACAACTTTATTATCGTATACTGTTAAGTACCTACCTAATTAGTTAACTAATAACATTTATAGTGATCGGATCAATATAAGACATCTTTATTTCTTCAATAATAATTAGAATAACTTGGCAATCGCGCTCAACTGACCACTCTATAGCACCCAGAGCACAAATGAATATTATTACTCAACACAACATATCTCTAAATAAAGATAAACTTAACTAATAAGAAAACAACGAATTATTTCGGAGCGAGAGCAATAGGTACATTACGTTGCACACACGGTCCTATAGTCGACAACTTTTCTACGTGCGATTGCCAAGTCATTCTAATTATTATTGAAGAAATAAAGATGTCTTATATTGATCCGATCACTATAAATGTTATTAGTTAACTAATTAGGTAGGTACTTAACAGTATACGATAATAAAGTTGTTGGAAAGATTCTACCATACACAGATACTGGTTAAATTAACCGACTTGGTTTAAAATTAGATCTCACAACTTTTTACGGTAGAATAAACTGCGCAGGCTGCGAGACTGGCGTTTTTGTATATGCCTATGCATGTTTTGTTGGGATTACTTATTATTAGGATCAATGCACATCTTCTCCTTCAATTAATTTATTATATATAGGTTGCTGTTTTGTTCTTGTCAATGTTATGTAAATGTTATCTATGGGTCCATGCCTGAAATAAACATTGAACTGATGCATTGATGTGAGAGTAAAAATTCTGAGAAGGCTTGGGAATTTGGATTACGATTGCATGGATGCAAATCTTCGGTACCTACGTTTTTTCTAAAGTTTTACTTTTCGTTTAAATTTTGCATTGGAAAGTCAGGACTTACTTCTTTCGCTGACTCTCGCGTTCGGATTGAAGCTCGAATCGTTCTCCCACACCGGAGCTTGACTGTAACACAAAAATACACAGTTTAATTTTTGGCCAGCAGAATTATTGACTTGGTCAGCAACGTAAGAGATACAGATTGAGAGTGCTATGTGACGTATGATAGTGCTTCGTGGACGTGACAAGTCTTGACTCATGTTGCCTAGAGGCACGTAATGGGAGAAGAGGATTTCGAATGTGAATGTCTGCTGCCATTGTATTTCCTGTACAAAATAAATAACCATTTATTAATTAACCAATCGACGACCCCTTCAAAAATGCTTTTTCTTCTGATTTTCCTGTGCATGGAAATCGGTCAGTCGGTAAACCACCTGCCAGATGGTCCGATGACATGGCGAGTATTAGATAGCAGGAAAACATGGACGTTGCGTGGGGTAGACAGGACAGTAGATTTTCAGATTTTATATTTAATTTTTACTTTATCACATTAGGTCTACCCGTTTTGAGATATAAAATGTATCCTGTCCATCCTGGGCTTGCTGGAAGAAATCTCTTTTTAGAGATAAGCTTGCCTTTGTTCATGCCTTTTCTGTATTGTTTGTGTTTTTTTCTGATATGTGCAATAAATATAGTAATAGTAACAGTTTATTGCAAAGTCACAAAATTTCACAAGGTGGTACAACAAAGGTTAGTACATTGATGAATAGTGCGATGATTGAAACTATATATCTGATTTTTAGATAATATTATATTCTCGGAGCTAGCATGTTTTTTTTTGGTATTTTGTCAAGTCTATACATTTTTAAATATCGAATTCAAGCATAAACAAAATGAATATGAAACCTCTATGTTGAGCCTCCAACAACATTGTGACATTAAATATACGAAATATACGAAATTGAATGGCGTGTTCATGAGAAGGCCTAAGTGAAGGCCTAAAGTTTAACACTTTTTCGCCCCAGATTGCCCCTGCACAGGGAGCACTTATCCAGTGGAGAGCGCATAGATACATTTTCTGAAACACAACTCACCAATTTACGGGCCGCGGCGGGGGACGAGGTAAGAGAGCTGTGTCGAAACAGTCTGGCGGCCCGTCATCGAGGTTGCGTACGTTGAATACAACTAATTTTTGGCGAGCCGCATTCCCCCGCAGGCGCAGTCAATTGGATATATAGTATGTGCCCCTGCAGCAGGCGTGTGAGTAGCCGGCATCAACAGTGGGTTCCCTGACACGCTGATGATGATGATGATGATAAAAGTCGATGATCAGACCTGGCCGAGTCGTCCCTCGGTGGCGCCGTCTGCAGAATGCTGAAGCCGTCGCGGCAGCAGACCAGCAGGCTGTTGGCACGCGACTGACAGAACGTCGGCCGGATGCCGTTCTGTCTGCGGAACGACACACCGTATACATAAAACAAAAACATTTACATACAGGCTTCTAACCCCACACTAGGATACCCTGTGTCGTGGGAACCAGAAACACAACATCACAAACATGTAAACATCGAAGAACAGGATTATTTTTTGTCTTATTTTATCCCCAGCCGGGAATTGAACCCGGGTCCTCTCGCATGGTAGGCAGGACCAATCGCTGCGCCACAGAGGTCGTCAACGATATACAAAATTCAAATTCAAAATTTATTTTCGGTGTCAGATATTGATTTTGGCAGCCGCCGCTTTTTCGAAAGATAATAGTGGGATGTTATCCATGACATTGTTTTTCTAATCAGTCTCGGTTTAGTTGATTTTGTTGAGGTATAACAATGACTCCTACACTTGGCCAAGCCTGTTTCGTGGATGCCAGCAGGCAAACAAACAAAACAGCAGGCATCCAATCACGATACAAAAAACGAAAAAGCGTAAACAACGGTTAGTACTTTTGTACTAAACGTTGTTTACGCTGTGACACAGATTTTATCCTCCGAAAACCGGGGCCCACCGACAACGAAATCAGCCCTGCCCGGCTCGGCCTGTCATACCGAGTATAGTAGACGCCAAACATCTTGAGCAAAATGTGACGTGGTGGGGGAAAGTTTGCGCATGTACACTTACGTGCCAAAAAAACGACGCACTTAAAATTCTCAAAACAAATCGTACCTACAGTATACAGCATGAATCTTAGTGCACAATACATACTTACTTAGTTCAATCGATAGAAAATGAGAAAATATACTGTACCATTTGCATGAGGGACTGAGCGGTAACAGGTGCACAATAACTGTTTGAGACACGCGAAGTAGGTACTTTTGCTGCAAACTATACAGATTTAATGGTCTGTGGATACGAATATCAAAATAAAACTGTAAATTATTTAGCGACATTTTGTCGTCTTTATTGGTGTCTATTAACAAAGAATAATGATTTGACAAAAGACAAGATTTTTTATGGGATACCTACGATTGAAATTCCCTAAAATTACGTTTTTCCACGTACACCTATAAAACATAATAATATCTCCATCGATAGAAAACTCATCATATACCATCTTTCTGGCTTGCCTTTTTAAAACTACGTCCGGACGTCGAGGCATTTTTTATCCGTGATTTCACTGCACGCAAGTGTGAACTCAAAGCGGGAAACGATGTTTGAATGATCTACCAATAGCGTGGCTAGGCGCGCTCGATGCGATGCTCCTTCCGCACGCCGCGTCCCGCACCCCATACCGTGGTGCGCAGTATCATATATCAGATGGTTTCTGCGCATGCAAGGTCATTTGTTCAAGTTGTTTGGCGTTACCTATACCTGTCGTGTCGGGCCTGTGAAGAAGCGCTCAAAGTCGTGAAAAATAACCGGCCAAGTGCGAGTAGGACTCGCGCACCAAGGGTTCCGATCACACTTGGAGAGCATAACACGTGTAATTAGGTTTCCACATAAAAAACTAAAGTGTGATGTCATCCATGTAAACCAAATTGAATATTTTTTAGAAAGACAGTTTGCAGTTTTCTGATTTTTCCCTTTACTTGTGCTATAAGATCTTGCTTCGTGCCAAATTTCATGATTCTAGGTCAACCTGAAGTACCTTATAGGTTTTGATTCCCTTGCGAGTTCCACGCGAGTTCATACAAATTCAGCAAAATCATAACATAATATCGCGGTATCTTTTGATTGCGTGGACCTAGAAGTTTAATTTTTTCACAGCTCCAAGGGACCATAGACCTGAGTAATCGATAAATTAATTTCAACATGATACCGCCACGTTCCTGAAAAAAGGGTCGTGCGTGACAGACGGACAGACAGACAGACAACAAAGTGATCCTATAAGGGTTCCTTTTTTCCTTTTAAGGATCAGAACAGAACCCTAAAAACGACGATATTATCGAGCAGAAAATTAACTACTCCTACATGGAGTAGTGTCGTGTAGATGTAGGTGAGAGGCTCAAACCAATCATCGGGTCACGGTGCAACAGTCGAACTTACTCGAAATCTTCTCTTGCCGAGTTGCATCTGCCCACGAATGTACATCGGCCCGCCGAGTTAGTATAGTTGTCTACACAGCTGTCGCCCTCTGGTGGTAGACATTCAGTATAATTAGCCTCTTTACGTCGTTTTCTACCGCCACCGCCGCTAAAATATTAATAGACCTGTATTTCATAATTTATAATTCTTTATTTATTGCACGGAAAACAATGTGATACAATTAATAGGCAAAGGTGAGCTTATCTCTAAGAAGAGATTACTTCCAGCAAACCTAGGTCAGATTGTGCTGAGAGAACAGTTCTAGTGCACAATAAATAAAATGAAGCTGGATGAAACTACATATATCTACACAATAAAAATGCCACATAAACCGAGTTAACAATCTACAAAAATTGAAAACCATTAATTCGTGAGTCCTACTCGCACTTCACCGTTTATTTTAAGTAATTTAGGATTATTTTGTGTGCAAAAAAAACGAAGTTCGCAACTAACAAACAATAACACTATTTTACGGTTGTTAATCAACTGTCAGAAAACCCCTCCTCTATTATAGTACTTGGTGTACGCAGGGTACGGAAACGGCGGCGGCGCTACAATTGGTTCAAACGAGTTATGGTGAGGAAGGAAAAACAAAGTTGAAATAAAATAAAGAACGAGTATTGCAAGTCAAGGTTTTCCCAGAAAACCGACGAAGTGAAAAGTGACTTCCCCGGCTTTTCCGTACCCTGAAAGCTTTCATTTTCCTCATCGCAGAATAATAAATCGGCTTCGCTAACGATTTTTCAACTTGATTTTGGAATGTTTGTTTACTTACCTTGTTGACCGAGCGAGCGAAGCGTCTCCGTTTCAGGTTTGGGCAAAAATGCTTTCGTATGTCTGTCCGGTTGTTCTCCTCTACAGGTCGCATTTATGAACCAATTCTCGTGAAATTTTGTGAGCAGGTTGGAAAAATAAATAGAATTTTTTAATCGAGCCAGTTTTTAGATTTTTTTCAAAATGGCGGAGATATGGGGTTTTAAAATGTAAAAAAATCGCTACAACCCAAACGGCTCGATGGATATTAACAAATGAGGTGTCGTTGGATTCGTAAAGACCATGAGAGTGAAACAGATGAGCGAGCGAAGCGTCTCCGTTTCAGGTTTGGGCAAAAATGCTTTTGTATGTCCGGTTGTTCTCCTCTACAGGTCGCATTTATGAACCGATTCTCGTGAAATTTTGTGAGCAGGTTGAAAAAATAAATAGAATTTTTTACTCGAGCCAGTTTTTTGATTTTTTTCAAAATGGCGGAGATATGTGGTTTTAAAATGTAAAAAAATCGCTACAACCCAAACGGCTCGATGGATATTAACAAATGAGGTGTCGTTGGATTTGTAAAGACCATGAGAGTTAAACAGACTATATAATTTTAGTAAAAAGTCAATAGGTTGTATTAAAGATCGCGAAATGTAGTTTACAAAGTTATTGGTGCGGCTACTTTCATACTGCATGTACGTAACCAGGTACATTCATAAGTTTGTATGTGTTATTGAAAGAAAATTATTTGGGTTATTTTTTTATGTGTGTTAGCAGTTCAGCTTTCCCACCGACATACTCGCGAGGTCTACAGCTCACAGAGCCACTAGTTATACTTGCTTAAGTCCAGTGTTAATTGAGCATTTGTATGGAGATGTGAAAAACTGCGCTGATCAAAATGTAATCATTAAAACTATGGCTATGCGTGTTGCTTTTTAATTGTATTCAGTTCATTCAAAACATGCTAGCTTTGGAACTCTAGCCGTGCTTAGCTTAACGATGTAAATAATCCCTTAAAAAAATAGTGACATGTAAAACAACAATAATAAGTAATTTAATAGAGTATTGAATATCTGGCTTTTAGGCTTGTTCCTCTGCCGTTATTATTAATTCGGAGCAAATTTTTGTCATCATTCCTCCCATAAGTAGTGTAACTAGTTATGTTTGTAACCCCTGAATAAATAGATACATAAATATTAAAAAACACCCATTATTGGTAAAAGAGTGACGCTATATTCCGTGTTCAAAATATATATTTAAATATCTCACCTTGATATTGAGTTATCACGCCATTTATTAGCATCAAACTTGCATACACAATAAAAAACACTTTGAAATACATTTTAACACTTAAACTTGTTCTTCACAAACCCCTAAAAGCCGTATTTAACTACACTGGTTGCAAAATACGTGTATGACAGACGTATGTTATTTTATCTTTTTAAAACAAAGTAACCAGCAGCAGCGGTCATTATAACTACTTAAGGCTTAAACCGGTACTGGGTGCAAACAACACCAGACACTGGTCATACATACATATGTGATCAGCGACGGAGATTCCAACAGCTACAAATAACAATTAAAATTATCCGCATGTCAAAATGTTTAATATTGTATCTGTTCTATAGGTACCTAAGTTTCATATATATTTTTTACATCACAAAAAAATAAATAGCACTCACTATTGTCCATGTTTTCTATTTTTGTATATGTATGTTCTATGTGTTGTATATTGTGACGCTTGAATAAACTCATATTCTATTCTATAATCAAGAATGCCAAAGACAAGAGTCGCTGTCGCTGACCAATTAATTAAAATGGCTGGTTGAATCAATATTCTTGGCATTGATGTTAGGTATTTATGCGTGGTCTGCAATATTTATTTGGATAAGATCTACTTACGATAATAAAACATAATTCTACTTCATTCACGCTAATTTTATAAATAAGACATGATACCTATCATGATAATTTATCATCACGAAATTTCATGAGAACCTACTTAACTGTTTTTTTAAAGAAATTACACAATATATCAGAATATTTACAAACAAGTAAGAAAGGGACGACAAAATATACATTTGTAACTTTGTAATTCTAAGAAATAAAGCCATTGGCTAAAGCAGATTGACCTGTTTACCTTTAAGTCATAATTAGCATAAAAATTCTATTTTGTATACAGACATAATAGAATACGTATATAATATACGTTTGCTAAAAATATGTGACATGATTATTTTATAAGTGGACTATGTAGGGCGCTTAGCAAAGGAGGGGTTAAGGGAACACTCGAACAGCTCGAGAAAAACGCCTGGTGAAGGGGTTAATGTAAGAAACATAGCACTTACGGCTCAGTCAGCCCCTCGTCAGTGTAAATTACCCACTACTTATAAAAAGTTTGGGCTTCGGACTGTATCTATAATTTATGTACTTGCATCTATTAACATTCTGAAATATCTGCTTTATTTTTTTTCTCCTCAATCAGACTTATTTTTTGAAAACACGTTATTTAATTGAATGTCCTATATAAAAATATCAAGGGTTCCGTGTTTTTACGTCGTCGTCGTTTCGGCCGTTCGAAACTATGTGACGAAAAACGGTTTTCGAAACACGTAGGATGTAGGATACCTAACCTACCCCTGTCGGAAAACGCCTCATTACGTAATCGACGACGACGACTCCAAAATGGAAGGAGGAAACCAAGCTTGTAAATTATTTATATAGTTCGATGATGCATAGTATTTATAAACAGTAATAGCACGTATATACGCGTGTCTCTTATTATATCCGTGTTTTCCAATGGACAGAAAAAAAATCCTTACATATTATTGTCGTCGTCCAATAATGACGCGTGCTATTTTCCCAGGAGATTATTTAATTATATAGATATCATATACCTTCTTATTATTTAATAAGTTCTATTGGGATTCTCCTTTTCGGAGAAACAACTAACTCTGCCGGCTCCACTAAAAAAAATAAAAGATCGGAAGCGATTCTCGCACTATCGAGATCATCTCCCCAGTCGGAATATCGGTTTTGATACCGCCTAAATCCGTCGAAAACCATCTCGATTTATATTTATTTCTATCGAAAACGGGTCGAGATATCTCGGTTGGTTAAAGGCTATAAGAGAATGGCTTTTTCTTGTTTTAATAGAGATTTCGTTCGGTATCTCAAAATCGATATTTCGATCCTCGCTAGCGCCAGAATTGCCCCCTGGGCGGACCGGGCTGCATACAAATAAATAGTTATTTATCCAACAAGTGAGGAAAGTTCGTTTTTCCTATGAGTTTTGATTTTGAGTCTTGAGCGAACGAAGGATTGAAAAATAGAATCACGAGCGCAGCGAGTGATTATAAAATTCAATCCTGAGTAAGCGAAAGACTCAACAAAACGAATAGCAAATGAACTTGCTCACATGTTGCATACAAAACTTTTCACCACTCCCAGCAAGAAAGTATTCAGTCACCATAGCTAAATAAATTAAATAGTCACAAAGCAAACCAAAATAATTCTTTATTATAAAATAAAATAAATAATCAGTGATCATGAATAACCTACAGTAATTTAATTCAATTTCTTATATGCTGGATTTTATTGGTATGTTTATTTTATGATTTTGTTTTATTGGTAAGTTTCTGAAATTATCTGGTTAACAATTACAGTAAGGCCTGTAATAACCACTTTTACAGCCTTATCTTTAATATTAATCTTAACTTATTATAAGTATTTCTATTCTAAGTATAAAATTATTTATTTTTTAAAATATCTTTAAAACTTAACATAAAAATCAGGCAAGGTTAGTTTCTGAACGGGATCATTACTTTCCTCACTGTTCAAACAGTGAGGAAAAACTAACTTTCCTCACTGTTTTCGTAGAGGAAAGACACTTCTTTCGTGCGGGAGTGGTGAAAACTCTTTCTCAGTGGAAGCACTTAAGTATATGCAGTTCACCATTGCGAGCTAAGCGGACTCCGAACGGAGTCCGTTCCGCTGATTCCACTTCTGTGACGTAGGCACAATAGTGCATCCTCCACCCTAATTTGGAAAAGGCGTGACGTTTGTATGATAAATTATACTACCAAATGCTACAAACTAAAAACTGTTATTTGTAGTGTATCCATAGGTTTTTCAAAAGTAATTTACATAAATTAACTATGTATTCGTACAGCATTTTCCTTATAGACCTGTGTTTGATACAAGTTTTAATGATTGATGGTGTTCTCATGATAAATGATACAGATTATTGTCATTGTAATTATGGAACAATTTTGAACACGCTTGTTGATCATGAGTGTAAGCTTACATTCGCGGACGTATATAACATAAGAGTAAATTATATTTAAATATAAGTATTAAGGATGGATTAGCGGAGGTTTAGTAATAATATATAATAATAATAATCTGTGGAAATAGGCCCTAGGGTTCCGTTAGGCAGCGCGATTAAGGGTAAGGGGTATGTTCTTTGGGCCCTTAAGCACAGAAGAGATAATAGTACTACATACAGAACGGCCACTCCCTTCCCCGCGCTGATTCAGATACCGCACCCCACCCGTGGCGTCAAAGGATTGGTTAAAGGATCAATAGACAGGGCTGAACGCCGGACGAGTGACGACGCGTATACTTTAATATCGCCGCGCCACCAGCCCTAGCAAAGTTTACGCACACATTTGCACGTATACAAACATCATTAGGTTATGTAGTAGTAATAGGTGATTATTTTACGAGCGTTCTATGGAGTGTCCGAGGTGTGCCTTAAGTGAACATTAGGTCATCCATCATTATCATTAAATATAAAGAAGTTATGTATAACCACAGGGTGCTCATCCCATACAAATTAGAATTATTATTCGTAAACAAAGAGATGGCGTGAGGAGTAAGATTTGTACTTTAAACGCCATGGTTTCAGTTAACATACTTCTAGGTGGCGCTAATCTTAGAATAAATCCTATATATCTTAGCGCCAACTCGTGGTATTTGCAATTTTTCGATGGTGCTGCACCAAGCGATATTGGTCTCGAACTAAAGAAGCTTCCGTAGCATCTCATTTTACGTCGGTGTCATATTTTGTGCTAGGTGGTCTATCTGTATTAGTTTAATATTATAGTATCTGTGGTATAACATAGAAAAATAATAAACTGTTTGAATTATTTTCGAACATATTTATTCACATTTACACTAAAGTATACCTAAATTATAGTTACAACATTTTTCGCCCTTAAAAGCAACATTTCATTTGTTAATAATTTTTCAAAAGGAACCAGACAATGATGACTTTTGAAGTTTTGAACAGTATCCACGTCACAGACGTGTAAATATTTCTATAGCCACGCCACAATCATGTAAACATGACTATAGCCACGCCACAATCATGTAAACATGTCTATAGCCACGCCACAATTATGTAAACATGACCATAGCCACGCCACAATTATTTAAACATGTCTATATCCCCGCAACAATCATGTAAACATGTCTATAGCCACGCCGCAATCGTGTAAACATGACTATAGCCACGCCACAATCATGTAAACATGACTATAGCCACGCCACAATCATGTAAACATGACTATAGCCACGCCGCAATCGTGTAAACATGACTATAGCCACGCCACAATCATGTAAACATGACTATAGCCACGCCACAATCATGTAAACATGTCTATAGCCACGCCACAATCATGTAAACATGTCTATAGCCACGCCACAATCATGTAAACATGTCTATAGTCTATAGCCACGACACAATCATGTAAACATGTCTATAGCCACGCCACAATCATGTAAACATGACTATAGCCACGCCACAATCATATAGCCAGTGGTGCAACATTAGCCACAGTTGTGTAAAACGACGCCACAGTAGAGCAAACTGCACCCGCAGCATGCCCCCGCGGGAGTCGCGACGCGAGAGTGTATGATAGACAGTGTTCGGATATTAGGATGCATATTTACCTAAAGTTCCGGTGTTGGCTAATATGGAATGCACTTTGCTGTCGAAAAAATCCCGATTTAAGTGACCAAATCATTGTGATAGTAGTGGATATATGGAAACATAATACAATAAAACTTTTCTTTTAATTTTTTTTTTGTTTATTTTTTTCAAACACACACCCTCTTGTACCCTTACATACACACACTTTTGCATCAGGGATCAAATATTAACACTAAATAAACATGCATCCGATAAGTTACACACTATCGGCATACCTTTTACCCGGCTATTTTTTTTGAGATAAATTATAATAAGATCTAAAACAAACTTAAGGTAAATGTGCATCCGAATATCCGATCACTGCTCATGATAGAGCAAGCTTCACAAGTGCTCCCATGCTCCGGGTGCGCGTCTCCGGCGAGCGGCGCCCTCTAGCGGCGGCCGCGTCTACTCCTCGGGCTCGGCCAGCACGGCCCCGCTGTGCGCGAGATCCCAGTAATGCTCGACGCGGTGCTTCTGGAACAACTCACGCGCTTGCTTCTCCGTGGGGACCACCTGAGGAAACAGATGTTCATTGTCAGTCAATCAATCAATAGGCTTGTGGCCAAGGTAATCCAATAAATCTAGGAACAAGTCTTAAGTTGAAGCATTATGTACAAAATGGTATTTCCAGCAGGTATATTTTATAAAGTCAATTTTGTGCAAAAAAGACAGCATTTGATGGCACTTTTACATGACGTCATTCTGTTACTGTTTCATAGAACTCAGGAACAAAAGTTCCGTTTTGACAGTTCATAAAAAGTATCTATTTTGACTTGACAGGCCACAAGCCTATTCGTATATATTTTTCGTATATATTTATTGCACATATCAGAAAAAAAAACACAAACAATACAGAAAAGGCATGAACAAAGGCAAGCTTATCTCTAAAAAGATATTCCTATCCTATTCCTTCTTCCATCGATTTGAAGATTCTGCCAGTGTCATGTATCGGAGATAGCACCAGTGGCATGATTCTCGCGCATTCGATATACGATATCTATAGCTATATCGAGTGATTTTGTATGGGACTCTCGTCAATACATATAGGTCTCGATATCCGTATATCGAAGGCGC
Source organism: Argyresthia albistria (assembly GCA_963457715.1). Classification (NCBI taxonomy): domain Eukaryota; kingdom Metazoa; phylum Arthropoda; class Insecta; order Lepidoptera; family Argyresthiidae; genus Argyresthia; species Argyresthia albistria. Next base: position 5,138,942 of record OY735282.1, read on the forward strand.
GAGAATCGTGCCACAGGAAGGTTTCACTATCTACGGCCGGCTATACGCGCCAGTCGGTCTTTGTCACGTGGTTGTCGCTCGGCTCTCGCTAGCCGCGTGAAAACAATCACGCCGAAAACAACTGAGTGCTATTCGCGACCCTGCGTGATCGGCGTCGTGATGCTCGTGTGATACGATAAGTTTCAATTTCGCATGCGAGCATTTCGCACACATATTTTTGCACTGCAGTCCCTCTGCCTCTAACCACCCTACCTTGAACTTGATGTCTCCGAAGGCGCGCGCGGGCGCAATGCCCTCCCACACGAGGCAGCACTGGTTGGGCACGTCGGCGCCCTCCGCGTCCTTCACCGTCAGCTCCTCCCACTTGATGCGGTGCAGCATCAGTCTGAACCACGACAAACAGGTTTACATAAGCTCAGCGTCAGTAAACATAAACATTTACATAAAAGTAACCGCCAATAGAAATTGTGGACTATGAAAACAAAGCGCCATGTCACAGGAGAGATAAAGGTACTGCGTACTGAACGGCCAGTCCCTTCCCCGCGCTGATTCAGACACCGCACCCCACCCCTGTCGTCAAAGGATTGGTTAAAGGATCAATAGACAGGGCTGAACGCCGGACGAGTGACGACGCGTATACTTTAATATCGCTGCATTTGCCGCGCCACCAGCCCTAGCAAAGTTTACGCACACGTTTGCACGTATACAAACATCATTGGTTATGTAGTAGTAATAGGTGATTATTTTACGAGCGTTCTATGGAGTGTCCGGTCCGGGGTGTGGCCATGTTGTTGCGCATTCCGCTCCACTGTGCACTCACCTCTTATACTTGGCGGCTTGCTTGGGCCCGCCCTCGACCACGACGACGCAGCACCCTCTGTGCAGCAACACGCAGCCCGTCATGTGCAGTTGTTGCGCATTCCGCTCCACTGTGCACTCACCTCTTATACTTGGCGGCTTGCTTGGGCCCGCCCTCGACCACGACGACGCAGCACCCTCTGTGCAGCAACACGCAGCCCGTCATGTGCAGTTGTTGCGCATTGCGCTCCACTTTGAACTTGGCGGCGGCGCACTCGAACAGGTCGCGTATCCTGCGAGCAGGGGGGCAATGCTACTAAAATAAATGTTTATTTATTTATTTATCTATTAATATCTACCATTACAGGCACAGACCTAATGCGGTAAATACATAATTACACGACTACTTATAATCTACTGAAAGTATATTATCTTATCCTATCTTCCCTATACTATATCAAACGATAAATAGTGCTGTTCTTGTGAACTCAGACTGGCAATCCATTTGCGATGTGTTACCGGAATACCAAATGACGCCATTTCGGGCGTTTTAGAAGCAGTGGCGTTCCAATTTAAACGCGTTTCCCAGAGCAGCCTCGGGCCCCTGATAGCAGGTTAATTTTTGGTGTTAGATTCTGTGTAGCATAAACTATGGTGTATCTAAAATACAGGCAACTTGACAGATGTCAATCTTAGCCTGTTAGTGATGGGATGTTGCTCATAAAAAACGATAAATCAAAAGAATCGATACACCCACCCCCTAAGTCAAGCCATTGTCATTCTCCTGGCCGAAAAGGGAAAAATATTGACATTAAAATTAGTTTGACAGTGGGTACCAACGTCAAAAATTAGACATTCATTGACGTCTTGGTACCCACTGTCAAACTAATTTTAATGTCAATTTTTTTTTTATAATTTTAATGTCAATATTGTTCAAAGGACTTCTGTCCTTACGCGATTGGGCGTGTTAAACATTTGTGAATCGGGAATAATTTTACAAGAATACGTGAATACAGTCAGCGCACGTGAACTTTGGACAGACATACCTGTAGACGGAGACGTGGACCCCCATGCTTGTGTCTTCGCGAATTTTCTTGTCGATCTGTAAACATTATTACTGTTTATAACTATCATTTATATAATTAAAACACCGCCTGACACACATGAAAGGCTGAATTTTCATTTTTGCTATTAAAATTCCAATCAGTATCGGAGGAAATACTTGGACCCTACAATAGCCCTTCAAGTCCTTCAATACTGGCAGTATTAACGAGCAACAACACATTCTCATAACAATAGTTTCCAGCGCCTGAAGAGAAACTATGAATTAACTTCCGCACCATCGTCGTCGTCTGTGCCTAAAACGGCAATAACTTCAATCTTGTTTCTTGCTATTAAAAAATGACAGGCGCTATTGTATTGAAATTGACTTCATATCTACTATTTAATTCGTGTATTTCAGTATTTGTTGTTGTTGTTGCGGCAATAAAAATACACATTCTGTAAAACTTTTCAACTCTCTAGCTATTACGGTTCGTCCGGTCCGATGACGGACGGACAGACAGACGGACAGCGGAGCCTTAGTAATAGGGTCCCGTTTGGCACCCTTCGGGTACGGAACCCTAAAAAGCCGTTAGCAAGCCGCAAACGAACGAAATATCGTTGCCGCTGACCGTACGGTGGCGGCTCTATTGTCACTGAGCCGTCACTCTAGTGTCACTGTGACATCATTACTACTGCCATTCTAACCCCACTGCCCGCTCACCTTCTCCTTCTTCTGGTCCTTGGTGAGCGCGCGCGCATCGTTCGCCTCCTGGTGCGTGCGCTGACGCTTGGCGATCTGCTCGCGCACCTTCGCCTCGATCGCGGTCGGGTCCTGCACCGCCTCCGTGCCGAGCGCGCGCATCAGGTTCGATATCCTGCCGGGGACAAACGTTGTAGTCTAAATATCAGAATGCAGTTGTACACGTGTTACAAATTACAGGAACCACGCATTAATCTAGTGCGCGAGTCACTAACCACCTAAATGCGCATCACTAGTTACTTCGGCGCGCGTCACTGGCTACCTCCACGCGCATCGCTAGTTACCTCAGCGTGAGTTACTAGCTACCTCAGCGTGCATCACTAGTTACAGCAGCACGCGTCACTAGCTACCTCAACGCGCATCGCTAGTTACCTCCGCGCGAGTCACTAACCACCTAAACGCGCATCACTAGTTACTTCACCGCGTGTCACTGGCTACCTCAGCGTGCATCGCTAGTTACCTCAGCGCGAGTCACTAGCTACCTCAGCGCACCTCACTAGTTACTTCAGCGAGCGTCACCAACTACCTCAGCTTGCGTCGCTAGTTACCTCAGCGCGCTTCGCAGTCATCACCGCGCCGGCCGTTCAACAGGACACTTAAGAGACCGGCGACCGCGTGAATTTCCCATACAAACGAAATACAATAACCGGCCAAGTGCGAGTCGGACTCGCGCACGAAGGGTTCCGTACCATTATCTATAAAAAACCGCAAAAAAAAATGTATGGGAGCCCCCCTTAAATATTAATTTAATTTTAATTTAATTATTTATTTTTTAAGTAAATAATATACTCAATATATTGTGAACATTTTTAGCGTCTACCTGCTATCATTATCAATATCGAACAAAAATGAGCAAAAAAATCACGTTTGTTGTATGGGAGCCCCCCTTAATATTAAATTACTTTTGATTTTTAGTATTTGTTGTTATAGCGGCAACAGAAATACATCATCTGTGAAAATTTCAACTGTCTAGCTACCACGGTTCATGAGATACAGCCTGGTGACAGACAGACAGACGGACGGACGGACAGACGGACAGCGAAGTCTCAGTAATAGGGTCCCGTTTGGCACCCTTCGGGTACGGAACCCTAAAAATGATTTGAATTTGAGAACTAGTTCAAAGCATTTAGACTGTTAATCGGATTAATACAGTGTTCACGCAGGTTCCTGGTCGTACACCAAGGTTCTTATTCAAATTACTTAAAAATATTTTAAATTGGTTGAAGAGGAACCCTGGTATACAGACCAGGAAACAGTGTATAAATCCGATTAACCGTCTAAATACGTTAAACAATTTCTCAAATTCAAATCATTTTTGTATTACGTTTGTACGGGAAATTCACGCGGTCACCGGTCTCTTAAAAGCAAGTTCGGCAGCCATCAAAGCTCACGAAAGAGGAAAGTAGAGGTCGCTGGTGTCGTATACGCCATCATCCATCATCATCATCACCTCAGCTTGGGCTCGGGCGGCGCCTCTAGTCCAAGCCGCACCTTCTCCTGCTCCTCCTTCCAGGCCTCGCGACGGCTCTGGCGACGAAGCTTCTTGCGCTCGGCGCGGGTCAGGAACACTGGCATGTAGGTAGGCTTCAGTGGTTCCGCTGCGACAGGACAACATAAATGCAAAGTAAGCAAACCTTTCTGGGCCGAATAGCTGGGCTAGCAGAGCCACAGACTGGCTCCCAGAAAATGCAAAGAGAAAGCGCGGCCGACCCAGGGAGAGATGGAGGGAAGAGGCCTTTGCCCAAGAGTGGGACATGGTGGGCTTGTAATAATAATAATAATAATGTGCTGTTGATGTCCCAAATAAAATAAAGTTGAAATTCCCTAAAATGTCGCATTTTTCATGTCGTCATCGAGAATTTAATTACGAAGAGCAAACGTTCTTTGGCAAAATGTTCGCGATGTTAGTTGCGAATATATTTCTGTTTCTTCTGAGTATGCCGTGTAAAAGTGCGCCTCCTGAATTAAATCGAAAAGTTGAGTAAAAAAAATTCAATTGCCTGACCCAACCAGTATTTTTGAGTTGCAATATTATTTAAAAAAAACGGTCAAGTGCGGGTCTGAATCGCACACGAAGGGTACCGCACTATCGTATAAAAAAACTTAAAGCACCCAAAACATAAAACAAAAACAAAAAAATAAAAATAAAAAAGATTATGCCCTCACGAGGATTTGAACTCACGTCCTACGGAATGAGAGCCTACATCGTACTCGCTGAGCTACCTCAACGATGTAGGTTGACGCGAAATATACCTTGAAGTGCGTGGGTGTATCACAACTCAAAATACGTCTCTTGTATGGGGACCCCCTTTAATTTGTAATATCTCTCGTATTTCAGTATTTGTTGTTATTGCGGCAACAGATGTACACATTCTGCGAAAATTTCAACTTTCTAGCTATTACGGTTCGTGCTCTAGGAAACGCTGACGGACAGACAGACAGACGGACAGCGTGGGCTTAGTAATAGGGTCCCGTTTGGCACCCTTCGGGTACGGTACCCTAAAAAGCTACTCACTGGGCGGCCGCAGCTGCTGCGGGTGCTCCACCAGCTCCGTGATGGCCGCCTCGTTCAGGTTGAGCGTGATGTCATCGTCGCCCGTGTTGCACGCAGCCACCTGCGCGCGAGACGTGTTAGTACCGACCACTAGCGCTAGATGGCGCTGGTAGTCATAATCGGGAGTTGCGTGCTCGCCGCAATAAATGCACGAGTCGTGTTAGTACCAACCACTAGCGCTAGATGGCGCTAGTAGTCATCGGGAGGTGCATGCTCGTCGCCATAAATGCACGAGTCGTGTTATTACCGATCCCTACCGCTAGATGGCGCTAATAGTCATTGAGGGTTGCATGCTTGCCGCAATATAAAGTGCACGACAACACTTTAGAGATATGCGCCAATCTCTCTTTCCATTTCCAAAAAAGGACAAGGAGATTGACGCATAGCTCTGTGAAAGTAAAAGTTTCTTTCTATCTGTAGATATTATCAAATAATTTTTACCATTTTGGGAGAAAAGTCGAGTAAGGAGGTCATAGTGGGCGGCCACTACAGCTAGATGGCGCCAGTAGTTATTCACCACTCGCCATAATGTCTGCACGACATTTAAGAGCTATGAGATCTATCTCCTTTTCTGTTTACAAGCCAAGCTGAAAGAGATATACGCTCCGTCTTTTTCTTTCAAGAGCTACTTTATCCAGGCAACAGCAGTCATTAGTGCCCATTTCTACCACAAGATGGCAGCAGTAGTCTTTGTTATTAAATAAAACTACCTGCAGTTGTGTGTCACCCCCGTCGGCCGGCTCGGCCTTGGCTCGTCGGCTCGCCTCGCGCTCCTCTGGAGTCAGAAGTATCACACTGTCCCACCTACAGGGCAAATATAACATTTTAAATACAGGGTGACTGTTAAACCCCTAGCTATATTTCAAGGGGTTGTTAGGGACATAATTCCGAGCAACGTTCACCATGAAACCGATTTGATCAGAGCAACTTTATTTTTCACTTCTCCGTACAAATCGGCTGACCCAATAAGGCCAAAATGTACTGGGAAGTGAAAAATAAAGTTGCTCTGATCAAATCGTTTTCTTAGTGAAAGTTACTCAGAATAATGTCCTTAACAACCCCTTAAAATATCGGTAGGGGTTTCAAAGTCACCCTGTATATTGCGTATAAGTGTTGTTGTAGCAATGAGCGGTCAAAGGTTATAAGCGGAGATACTTAGCTTTCAGAAACTTCTGGAGTCGCTTTTAATGTAAAGACGGCACGTCGCGAC
>OY735282.1:5145507-5169417 GCA_963457715.1 Argyresthia albistria
TGTAGTAGCCAATTATGGCCTCGTCCAGAGCGGTGGCGGCGGCGGCGTGAAATATCGAACGTATGAAACCGGCGCTTGCGCATACTGAGTGACTAAGGGCCGTTTTCAATAACCTATCTATCCTCAACCAGCTGATAGATAGGGTGAATTTTGACATAAGTTCCATAGCGGAACTGTCAAATCTAACTGTAGTAATGTGAAAACCGTGGATAGTTAGCTTATTGCAAATGAACGTAAGGCGGGAGTGGGAGTATTCCAGGGAACACTTATCCAGTGGAGAGTGCATAGATACATTTTTCCATTGAAACACAACTCACCAATTTACGGGCGGCGGGGGACGAGGTAAGAGAGCTGTGATTGGTCAGCCGCTGCGAAACTGTCTGGCGGCTCAACGTACATAGGTTGCGTACGTTGAATACAAATAACGTTTGGCGAGCCACATACCACCGCAGGCGCAGTCAATTGGATATACAGGGTGTAACAGAAGGGTGTAGTCATATTTTAGGGAGTTGTTAGGGAGACCATTCTGAGCAACTTTTACAATGAAACTGATTTGATCAGAGCAACTTTAGTTTTCACTGCTCCATACATTTTGGTCTGGGCGGTCAGCTGATTTGTATAGAGAAGTGAAAATTAAAGTTGTTCTGATCAAATCGGTTTCATAGTGAAAGTTGCTCAGAATGATGTCCCTAACAACCCCCCTAAAATATGACTACACACTTCTGTTACACCCTGTATAGTCTCTGGAGTATTCACTCTGGACGGGGCCTATGACTCGTGGTACCTGGCTTAGGGAACCGACTGGGCTTCAAGCCGGTGCTGGCCGGCATGATGTTGCTCTGCTCCATGCTCTGCTTGATCTGCACAGCGGCCGCCACCGCCGCGTTCACCGCTGGGCTGCTCTTTGGGTCCAAGCCCTTCATCGCGAGGAGGGCTCGCTTGCGCTCCTCGATTTCCTTTTGGGCGTTGGCCATCATCACCTGGAAGATCATTTCAGATTTGTTGAATTATATAAAAGATTTAAAAAAAAAACAATTTCGGGGTTATAACTGTAAAGTGAACTTAACAGTTCAACTATGCTTGAATGTGACGTAAAGTGATTTGTAAATGGAATGTTTTCTATAAACTGCAATTGCCAACTTACACGCCTTCTTTACACTGCAGTAAATTCTACTTACTGTTGCTCAGTATGATGTAAACTAAATTATGACCAGATTAATAAAAATAGAATCAGGTTTAACCTTTAGGCCCAACAGAACTTTAATGAGCAACATGTATTGTTATAGGTTACAGTAAACATTCTGTCTGTTAGCTGTATATGTTGAAACTTACCTTTATTCTATCAGCACTGAGTCCCGTGATCTTGGAGCCGATGGACTCCCCGCTGGTCTCCACAGCGGGTGGACGTCCCACTCCATTGCCCAATATAGTTTTACTAGACTTGTCTCCATTCTCCTCAGATTTCTCACTCTTTGTCTCTTTCTCGTGTTTGGACTCCCTGCCCTTGTCTTTCTCATGCTTGGAGTCATACCTATCCTTATCTGAACGTGACTTTTTAGAATCCTTGTCTTTAGAATCACTTTCATGTTTCCGTTTTTGTGATGATTTTGAATTTGAGATTAACTCTTGGGCAAGAGCGATGACCTTGTCAGCGAGTTTACTTGCTTTCTTCGAGTCAATGTGAGAGGAGATCCTGTCAATTATTTTGCGGCGCTCATATCTGGAATAAGGGACTACATTGAGTATAGTATGGAGTGGAAATAGTCAGATGTATTTTACAAAGCCAAAATAGTATCAAAATAAGCTGTGAATATTGATGTTTGACCCAAATAACAAAGTCAAAATACCAGGTCACCTAGTACCTCTACAGACCACAGACTTTTGATCGGCCGATAATTTTGTCTAGTTGGGCTGCCAGTGTAATTCGGTAAATACCAAAACAATATAAAGTGTGCACTTTCATACTACTGTAAAAAGAGCGCAACTAAACTATCGGCCGACAGAAGTTCAATGGATAGCGGATAGGAATATCTGAGCGAGATATTGGTAAATCGAAATGCTACGTACCCGTTGGTCAAACATGATGAAACGGTGGACAGCAAGGAGCTATCGGACTTGCCAATTGTCCGATAGATGGCTCGGTCCAGTGACGAGCGCAGGTCATCCACTTCTCTCCGAGACAGCTGCAGTGCCATGGCTTCAACACACAAATCTCAGGTAACACAACAAAAAAACTTAATAAAACCACAACTTTTGAGGTTAGCTTTACCTTGGCCAACAATATTTTTCAGCAGTATGTTTTGGTTTGGGATCACATCTGTGAAAGCACGTCAATGGGATATTTCTTTAATTGGAACTATGGAGTAAATATCTGATGATAACGCGTTAATTATCAACAAAAAGCTTTTTTGCTTCGTCGTAAACATATCCACAGACGATATAGGGCTCAGAACAAGATTACAAGATATAGGGATTGAACATATCCATTGACAAACAATTGGCGAAATTATTGTGGCAACACACGATAGAAGCCACAGATCAAAAACTTAACTTAACTTAACATTCAATCAGTCGATTTGTATAGACGTCTCACTCTGAGTTGCGTTCGTTTATTCACACCCGGTGTAGGGTATGTACACGGTGTTAAAACACTGAATAAAGAAACGCTTAGGAACTGAATAAACGAACGGCCGGTGTGATATCTGGTGTCAACACCGTACACCGGGTGTGAATAAACGAACGCAACTCTGGAACGACTAGAAATAGAAAGAGACAGTGAGTCAGACAGGGCCCTGCCGACAGCGTAGTATACGCCCGATACGCCCTATGGATAGGGTATCTGGTAATTATATATTATACTGTTTTTTTCAAGAAGAAGTAATCCTTAGTGGTGTAGGTGTAGGTTTGTACTCAGCCTGTTAATCCATCCATTATCCAAAATCGATCAATGAAAGAATAAATTGTCGAATCGAGTGACCTCCATGCCGCCAGCCATTTGTGTTTGGTTTCTTATTGCCAGATCGTCCTGAAAGGGACTATTTTGAGTCCCTTTTGACCCGGAACCGTCCCATGATCGTCCCATTGTCAAAACCATCCTATTTCGGACATGGGGAGTTTACCCCGCTGTCGCGCCCGCCCCGTCTGAGTTTCCGTTTCTAGGTTTCTAGTCTTGCTAATCATTAGAAAAATCCATGGCGGCTGGCCCCATCACTTATCTTATCACTTGTAGTTGTACTGTTCTAGTTACCTACTCGACTTCCTAGCCTTGGGAAACACCGGGGTGGCTGGCGCCGCCCTAGGAGTTCTTATAAAGTTCTCGTTACTCATTTTGCTAGCCATGGAAACAAAAGTACTTACTAAGTAATTTAAATAATTTCAAATATGTTTGGAATTGAAATTACGTAATTACAAAATAGTAGAAAAGAACAGTAGAAATCGTTCTTCTTATAAGAACTCATATGCCCCCATAGTTTTTTATTTTCCTAGCCATGAGAAAAATCCGGGGCGGCTGACGCCCCACCCCATGACTTGTTCTGGTCTTGTTTTCTAGCCATTGGAAATTTCTGGGGCGACTTTCGCCACCCTACAAATTATTTAAGATTCTCGTTAGTTATTCAACATGCTAGCCAAGGGAAAATTTCGCCGCCGCTCTATGAGTTGCTTTCGGTGCCTACTTGCCGCACCGCTTCACCGCACTTCACAAAAATGTATAGATTTTTGTGAAGTTCTCGTTCCCGTTCGACTTGCTAGCCAGCCATGGGAAACTTCTGAGTTCTCAGAAGTAATACTTATTGAAGTAAAACTTCTTGGGGCACGGGGGTAAAATTTATTTAACCTCTCAACTGTGGGTTATTCATATATTTGCTTTTCAATTGCTACTAGCCGGGTGCTATCACGAGTGGCTAAGAAATGTAACGGAAATTGGAATCGGTGACGTCAGGGTCGGCTGAAGACTTTTAAAACCGCAACTATTTTCAATACGGTTTTTAACTAATCAGATAAGATAATAATACATTCGTACAATAAAGAATGTTAATTAGTGAGAGAAAAACCTGATGAAACGTTAACAAATAATTTTTTTTTTTTTTTTTTTTTTATTTATTTATTTAATTACACAATAATTTTAACTTGGTAAGGTACATCAGAACACCACTTAAACCACTGGGGTTTGTGTGCGGTGTGATCTACTCATTAATTATTATTATAGTATCTAATTAATATTTATCTAATTATTTTAAGCATTCTTCCACGAGTTCTTGATTTCTGGTATGGCCAAGATGGCGCCGCCGCCGCCGCCGCCGCCGCCGCCGCTGGCTGGGACAAACAAAAAACCTCTTTGTTGGAACCGGAACTTATGTTTGACAGCTGTGCGATGCGATCCATACAGTTTGTAAGAAAAGAGTTTCATCAATGTCACACGGGTCGATATGGATTTCTAAAACAAGCAAAGCATTTGAGCGAGACGGCTTAAAGACGTGACGTCAGATGGTATATAATCTGAGCGAGATGCAAATAGTAGTGACCGTAGTGACACTATTGAATGAGTTAAGTATATCACCACGAGCGCGACAAATTGTAGATAAGGAATGGTGGGAAATAAATGACATGACGTATTAAAAGTAAGTACAAGTATAAAATAATTTCAAATAATCGGACGTCTGAAACTTAAAAGTAACTTGAAGCAGAGATTGGATCTCAAAATTGGAAATTTAAATCTCTTTTAGTATAGGTAGGTATAGGTGTATAGTATAGGTACCACTTAATGATCTAGCTACAGAAGTTTTACTTCTAACACGTGTACGGTGCTACACGCGTATTTTTTTTTTAATAATTTCATTACAGTCATCTCTGCTCAGCGACATTGATCGGTTGTCTTTCGTGTGTGAGACGGAGCGCTGCGCAAGTGCGCACGCGCATCAATAAATAATTCCATAACGCGAGTGAATAACGATGGCGAATAGCCCTATCATTGACGAATTTATGACATTTGTACAAAATAAATATAACGTGCTGGATGAGCTGAGTATTGTTCAGATATGCAGCTCCAACTTTACTGACAAGGAGATAGAGAGTGGAAAGTCTCTTCTATTTACTGCTGTTTCGGACGGAGCCCGTGCTATTACACGTAAGGGTGAAGATAAGAATAAAAAGAACATTAGAGATGTGATCAAACTGCTTAAAGAGACCGACCCATCCACGCACCCTGTGTTTGTTGCAAAGGATTTAAACCGTTTGCCGCCTGTCTCGTTCGATCATGTAGATGTGACCCGTCTTCTGAAGGATATTACGTATCTAAAGACCGAAATACAATCGATACGGGCTAATGCAGTTTCCAAATTGGAACTTAAAGAACTTGAGACCACGGTACTCGGTCAGTTACGTTCTGCGGAAACCCAGGCCGTGAGGAGCAAGTCGCCTGAGCATTCACAAGTATGCGCAAATATGCAAAGTATGGCCTCGATGGTTTTATCAAACAGTAACCGTCGAGATAGTAAGCAGAGCCAGCCTGGTAACAACGCTCCGATCAACCGTGCCCGGGTTGAGAAAACCGGTTTCATAGCGCCGCCGGCCGCAGCGTCAGCTGTGCATGGTGACTTTGTTGCTAATAATAATAAGCCGGTATATAGGGATATCTTACTATCATCGCAGACAAAGGTGCGAAAGCTATGCGATGATGATATAGATACGAGGAGTATTGTTGACGATAGCGATTTCACTATTGTTACGAAGCGGAAAAAGAAAAATCGTCAGAAAAATATGCGTGGTACATTGGAAGGCGGTAGTGATCGGTTGGAGGTCGCGGAATCACACAGCTATATCTATGTATCGCGCTTAAAGAAGCATATAAGTGTAGACCACATTAAAGGGCATATTGAAGATATGAATGAGAGCTGCATAGCTGTTGAACAATTGACACAGAAAAAGGAAACGAACTTCAATTCCTTCAAAATAACTGTTCTAAGCAGCAAGGTTGAGCATTTTCTGAGTGGAAATTTCTGGAAGAAGGGTCTTGTTTACCGCCGTTATCGTGAGCGCTCAAGCTCTGCCGCTGCATCAAAAAAGATCAATGGATAGTACGACCACAACTAGAATAGTTATGACCACTTTTAATTGCCAATCAATTAAAAGATCTGTACACCACATAAGGGAACTCTGTAAGCAGTCTGACATCATTGCGCTTCAGGAGACTTGGCTGCTACCTCATGACCTGAATTTTGTGAACGAGGTTGACGATGATTTCGGGTGCGTTGCGAAGTCTTCGATCGATACATCTGTTGGAGTGTTGCGGGGGCGTCCGTATGGTGGCGTTGCGTTATTGTGGCGGAAATCGTTATTCTCCAGTGTGACCGTGTCATTGACTGTGAAAGTGATAGACTGGCCGCAATCCGAATTGAAATAGGTCAACATAAGTTTCTCGTGTTGAACGTGTATATGCCATGTGAGTGTTCAGATAACCTACCTGAATTTACGGACACCCTAGCGCGGTTGTATGCAATAATAGATGACAGTGGTGTGGAAGCGGCTTATGTGTTAGGCGACTTCAATGCGGACCCGGGTAGGAGTTTCGGAGCGGAAATGTCGTATTTTTGTTCGGAACAACAAATTACGTGTGCGGACATAGACATCCTTGGTGTGGACTCAGATACATATACGTGCCTGAGTGCAGCCCACGGTACGACTAGCTGGTTGGATCATTGCCTGGTTACACAAGCGGCGCGTAGCACGATAGCATCTGCTGAGGTGAATTATGATGTAAAGTGGTCAGACCACTTGCCATTAACTATTGTATGTATTCTACAGGGACTTATATTGACTATGCCGTGTTATTCAGACAAAAACGTAATTAATAATGTAAAGTGGGGCAATCGTGGCTTCGAACAGATTGAACAATATTGTAATGACTGTGATATTAACTTGGAAAAAGTTACCTATAAGACTGATTGTACTGACTGTGATATTTTTAACTGTACAGAACATTTATATTTAATTGATGAATTTTATTTTAAAATAACGTCCATATTACAAAACGCGGCAATCACTTCGTCTGTGTCTCAGGGTGGCGCTAGAAGTAAGGCTAGGAGGGTCCTAGGGTGGAACTATCACGTGCAGAGCAGTCATCAAAGCGCAAGATACTGGTACCGAATCTGGATAGATTGTGGTAGACCTAGCATGGGTGTTACCTACGAAAACATGTGTGCGACGCGCAAAGTATTTAAAAACAAATTAAAGTGGTGTCAGGAAAACGAAGAAAATATAAAGTTGGATATTCTGGCTATTAGCAGAAAATCTAAAAACTTTCCTAAATTTTGGAATGCCACAAAGAAACTGAACTATAAGTCTAGTGTGCCTGTAAGCGTAGAAGGGTGTCAAGACCCTAAGGATATCTCCGAATTGTTTGCTCGACATTTTAAAGTTGAGCCACCGCCGCCGCCGCCGCCGCCGCCGGCCGCCAGCGCTGATGGTGCTGACGTCGATGGTGGTGGGGCGGGGGCGGGGATGAACCTCGATGACGATGTCGGGCGCACGGTTCTGGCGGCTTCTGGCAAGCCAATCATTGCTGCGACTGACAGGAGTGACGTCGTTACCTTTACGGCGAAGGATGTAGCTCAGGTTGTCAGGCGAATGGTTCGCGGGAAGTCGCCGGGATTTGATGGGCTCAGTATTGAGCATATCCTTTTTGCAGGGGATAAAATTTATAGTTTGCTGGCTGCTCTGTTTAGTGCCTGTTTAAACCACGGTTACCTTCCTAAAGATCTTATGAAAACGGTAGTAGTTCCTGTCCCCAAAAATAAAACCGGTGATATGTCGTTGCTGAGCAATTATAGGCCTATTTCATTAGGTACCATCGTGGGTAAGGTGTTTGAACGGCTGTTGCAGCCTGCACTGGCCAGCAAGTTAGGTATAGACGACGCACAGTTTGGTTTCCGTCCTGGTCTTTCGACGGATTCAGCTATCTTCACTTTAAAGCACACGGTCAATTACTACACTGCCCGGAAAACATCTGTGTACGCTTGTTTTTTGGATTTAAGCAGAGCTTTCGACCTGGTAAATTATAATTTACTATGGGAGAAACTCCAGCGAGCCAGAATAAACCCGAGGGTAGTGAATCTGTTGAGGTACTGGTACGGGAACCAGACTAACGCCGTGAGATGGGGCGACACCACATCTAATGAGTATATGTTAGAATGTGGAGTGCGTCAAGGTGGGCTCACCTCCCCCGATCTATTCAACTTGTATATAAATGACTTGATCGTCTGTCTGAGGGGCACCAGGGTCGGCTGTCATATTGGTAATGTGTGCATTAACAATCTGAGTTATGCAGACGACATGGTGCTCCTCAGTCCTTCGATTGAGGGTCTACGGCGTCTTTTAGCCCTATGTGCTCGCTATGCCGAAGTGCATGGGCTAAAATATAATGCTAAAAAGACTGAGCTGATGGTGTTTAGATCGGGGAAGGGCCCAGAGAGGATTCCTCCTCTGTTGCTGGATGGCTCGCCGGTGCGGGTTGTACAGCGGTTCAAATACCTCGGGCATATCCTTACTGGGGACATGCGTGATGATGTTGATATTGAGCGTGAACGTCGGGCTCTTGCCGTCCGCTGCAATATGATTGCACGAAGATTTGCTCGTTGTACTGATGAAGTTAAAATTACTCTTTTCAAAGCATACTGCCAGAGCTTCTATACCAGTCAGCTCTGGCTAGACTACACTAAACGCGCCTATAATACCTTGCGGATTCAGTACAACGACGCATTTCGTATACTGATGCGACATCCACGGTATTGCAGTGCGTCGGCAATGTTTGCGGGCGCCAGGGTCCCGGACTTTCACGCCATTATCAGGTCACGCATCGCGTCATTCTGGGACCGTCTTCGTGCCTCAGACAACGGCATCTTATCAACTATTATGGAGAGCACCAGTGGGCCTTTTTTCCGACATTGGAACTCTGTGCACCACTCTGCGAACACGAAGTGATATAATTTTATTGTAATTTTATTCTAATTTTATTATTACCTATGTTTAGAATTTTAAATAAAAATTAGTAGAAATCCACCTTTTATTCTGAAAACCGTCCGTCCCTTTTCTGATGTATGGACCTATTAGATTACATCACTACACTGATCGGCAGGGCCCTGTCTGACTCACTGTCTCTTTCTAGTCGTTCCATCAGAGTGAGACGTCTATACAAATCGTGCCCTGCCGACAGCGTAATGTAATAAGCGCTTAAAGACCGTCCGTTATCCCGTGTCGTCGGGCCGACTGGGCCTGGCACTGGCAACACTGGTTTCTTTTGATTTCTTTCTTTCTTTTCTTTGCCTGCTTGCTTGCACTGCACACACAATAAAGGGTTCTCTGGCTACGGCACACACACACCACCACACACCGCGGACCGTCACTAGAGGTGTGTACCGGTTGCAATTTTAGCCTCCGGAGATTTTCGGAGATTTTATAGTAAAAACCGGTACTTCACCGGAGAAAAACCTATAGGAACATTTCTTGACATTATATGGAAATTGTTAATATAGAATGTGAAGTAGGGTGCAATTCCGATATGACAAAATAGATCCCCAATGGGGATTCCCCATCCCATACATAGAAAAAAAAATATAGTGAGAAGTAAGGTGCTTTCGGTTACACGTTTACAGTATTTTCGGACGTCATTATAAGTTGCGTTCCGCGCGCATGTACAAAAAGTAAGGTGCGTTCGGAATAGTTCGGATTACTTGGGGTACACGCATACAATATTTTCCATACTAAGTCCATGATATTTTCAGAGGCAAAATAAATTTGTGTTCCGCGCGCGTGTATAAAAATACCGGTTAAAAATAAAATCACCGGTAAAAATCCGGTAGTGACGTTATCCGGTTTTTCACCGGTTTTTGTAGAACCGGTACACATCTCTAACCGTCACCAGACCAGACCAGCCCTGCACCAGTCGTCCGTCACGTTGTTGTTGTTGCATTTGTTTTTTGTTTTCAACGGTTGTTTGTTGTGGTTTGTGGTGTCAAAGAAATCTTAACTTTCGCGCATCTTCCGCGTATTTTGGTGTTTTTTCAATTAAAAGTTTTTTATACAAGTACATACATGCTGCTGCGTTTCTATCCATTCATCTCATCTTAGACACCGAGAGATCGTTCTAGAGGTAAGAAGATGGAAAGTTACCTATTTATTATTATGGTTTCCCCGTAAGTCAGTTTTCCCTCTATACAGTTGCATGCTTTGCATGTAACAAATGAGAATCTGAAATTCCCCCGATTTATTTTATGACAACGTTTCGTGCCCCCTAGGGGTGACTGGTTCACTCTCAGCAGAAGCACACCGGTCGAACAAACGAACAATGGAGAACAATAGATAGATAAGATCGACACTTGACCGTTTATTGTTCTCATGGAGATCTATTGTTCTATTGTTTTGCGCGGCCTCTCACGAAACTAAAGAGGGAGGGAGACTCGCATCCACCTACCCCCAATTCTACCTCCTCGCTCGCACATCTATTGTTCGCTATCTCGCCATTGTTAGTTTGGCCTGCGTGTGTCGAGCGAGAAAATCAATTGAAACTGTACTGTGCTCGTATTATTGCTAACTCATCTGCTTTAGTATTAGAGGCTGCCACTACATGCACAGGTATGAACATATTGTACCATAGTGATTTCTTGTTCAATGCTATCCGAGTCTCTCTTGTCTGATTGAAGTCTGTCTTGTCTGATTGAAGTCTGGAGGTGTCAGACAGATGTGCTCGGATGGCTGCTAGAAGAGTGCACACTTTGTTGCAGCCTCTAGTTCTTTGTTAAAAACTGAGTCTGTCCTGCCTGTCTTCCTTTCATTATTTGCCCCCTGTTCCGAGTCACGCCAAAATCGATTACAGCGTCTATGAAGCCGTTCCGAGTCAGTTTTGGCGATACAAAACGATGGCACCGTAGACGCTGTAATCGATTATGGTGCTGACGGCGATGTCACGGAACGCTTTAGTGAGGGCTCAAAACTCAGGTTTGTTTGTCTCATTTCCTGACTCAACCAAGTACTACTTGTAATATGATGCCTCTTCATCATGCCTTCATCTCATCATCATCATCATATTCAGCACATCAACCCACCTGGGCATAGGCCTCTTCTCTATACCAGCACCAATCCTCACGTTCCCGTTAAAAGCTACTTGTAAACTTGTAAGTATTTTGTATCCAAAAATTCTTTATTTTAGAAAACCCAACTTGACTCGCCAACCAACAAAATGTCAGATGGAGAAAAATTGCCACAAGAGTTGCTATACAGAGACCCTCTGGCCGATGAATCAGCGGATGAAGAAGAAGATGTAGATGATGAAGAGGTGGCAAATGATTTCTATGATTTAGAGGTATGTATGATTATTACCCTCAGATTCTGAAAAAGTTGTCAAATGTAACATAATGAGTAATCAAAGAATATTTCAAAATACTGGCATGTCCTAAAGTTTATAAGAGATTAGATTACAGAACAAACAAAAGTGCTCCGTGGTCTAGTGGGTTTCACCTTGCTTCTCACGCAGGAGATGCAGGTTCAAATCCCGGTGCTGACCATGTATCAATGAGATGATTAATTTGTCTTAAGTATATTATCGGACACTCCGTGTTTCGGATGGCACGTTAAGCTGTAGGTCCCGGCTACTATCACTACTTCGTAGTATGTAGTAGTCGTAAAACCCCTCCACCAACCCGCACTGAGCCAGCGTGGTCGAAAAAAAAAAATTGTATGGGAGCCCCCCATAGATATTAATTTTTTTTTTTTTTTTTTTTAAATTAAATAATATACATACTCAATATATTGTGAACATTTTAAGCGTCTAACTGCAATATCGAGCAAAAATGAGCAATAAAATCACGTTTGTTGTATGGGTGCCCCCCTTAATATTAAATTTCTTTTGATTTTTAGTATTTGTTGTTATAGCGGCAACAGAAATACATCATCTGTGAAAATTTCAACTGTCTAGCTACCATGGTTCATGAGATACAGCCTGGTGACAGACAGACGGACGGACGGACGGACAGACAGCAAAGTCTCAGTAATAGGGTCCCGTTTGGCACCATTCGGGTACGGAACCCTAAAAAGGGTGTTTAGAGTTAAATAGTATTAAGTCAATTTTGATAGCGCCTGATATTTTTGGGATAGCCTAATTACGAGATGAAGATTGAAGATATTGAACTGTCAGACACTTGTTTCTTGTACAAATGGCGCGAAACCCATCGTGTGGGAGTCCAAATCGCACTTGACCGTTTTTATTATTAGTATTTCTCATTTGCTCGTTACAGGAGTTGGATCTTCTGGCGGAACAGGATGACGGGAGCCTCATCCCGTTGGAAAATTTAGAGATAATATTAATTGAAGATGAACCTTACAAGTAAGTCCTTCCTGCATACTTTTCTTGCAGGTATATGGCATGTACAATATGTTATATAGCCTATTGATGTCCCCACCGAGGGGCACGGGCCTTTACTCGGAAAAGGGTAAGATTGAGCCATACTCCGCCGCGCTGGCTCATTGACGGTTGATGGAGGGATATCAGGCTACAGTCTATTCGTGATAAGAATGCAGTGTTTAAATTTAAATCTGTTAACACACACTCACAGGACAAGACACAACCTTCGCGTTCGAAAGTTTGCCTTCAACTGCTCACTGTGAACTTGGCTTGATAATTGGAAATGATTTGATTGGTTATGACCGGCATACACCGTCAAGCCTATCGTCAAATCGGCATGACGATTGATTTAACGAACGATTTGATCAGTTAGATTTGAAATCGAATTTCGATTAGGCTTGATCATGCCGATTTGATCAAGCCGATTCGTCCGTGTATTGGTGGATCATGCCGATTTGACGTCTGACGCCATGGCTTCACCTGAACGCCCCGTCTCATGCCAATTTGACAATCAAACTGATCGTTTATTAACCGAGCGAGCGAAGCGAGCGAAGCGAGCGAAGCGTCTCCGTTTCAGGTTTGGGCAAAAATGCTTTCGTATGTCCGGTTGTTCTCCTCTACAGGTCGCATTTATGAACCGATTCTCGTGAAATTTTGTGAGCAGGTTGGAAAAATAAATAGAATTTTTTACTCGAGCCAGTTTTTTGATTTTTTTCAAAATGGCGGAGATAAAATCGCTACAACCCAAACGGCTCGATGGATATTAACAAATGAGGTGTCGTTGGATTCGTAAAGACCGTGAGAGTGAAACAGATGAGCGAGCGAAGCGAGCGAAGCGTCTCCGTTTCAGGTTTGGGCAAAAATGCTTTTGTATGTCCGGTTGTTCTCCTCTACAGATCGCATTTATGAACCGATTCTCGTGAAATTTTGTGAGCAGGTTGAAAAAATAAATAGAATTTTTTACTCGAGCCAGTTTTTTGATTTTTTTCAAAATGGCGGAGATATGGGGTTTTAAAATGTAAAAAAATCGCTACAACCCAAACGGCTCGATGGATATTAACAAATGAGGTGTCGTTGGATTTGTAAAGACTATGAGAGTGAAACAGATTATATAATTTTAGTAAAAAGTCAATAGGTTGTATAAAAGATCGCGAAATGTAGTTTACAAAGTTATTGGTGCGGCTACTTTCATACTGCATGTACGTAACCAGGTACATTCATAAGTTTGTATGTGTTATTGAAAGAAAATTATTTGGGTTATTTTTTTTATGTGTTTTAGCAGTTCAGCTTTCCCACCGACATACTCGCGAGGTCTACAGCTCACAGAGCCACTAGTGGTGTATATGGACGAACTGCAGATTTGATCAAGCCTGCAGCGTCATGCCGATTTGACGATAGACTTGATGGTGTATGCCGGCCATTACGGGGCGTGGCTAGGCCGCCGGACAGTGATAACTTTACTGCATTCTTATCACAAATAGACTATAGTGGCCAACCCGACTCGAGTCCTTTTCTCAGGGATGGGTTGAAGTATCTGTCGCATACTTATTGGTACACTAATGCACTAAGGGAACGTACCGAAGCTACGTGACCCTTTGACATTACGTGACATTTTTTACTCCCTATGCGTCACGGTATTTTGTACTTGGGTGTTATATTGTACCTACTAGCACACCTCCTGTCTATTGATCCTTTAACCAATCTTTTGACGCCAGGGGTGGGGTGCGGTATCTGAATCAGCGCGGGGAAGGGAGTGGCCGTTCTGTACGGAGTACTATTATCTCTTCTGTGCTACTAGCGTGGTATTTTGTACCTTTTCCCATATGTTTTATTCATGAATCTGCTCAGATATTTATGTACCCTTCCATGTACATTTAAATTTGAACCCTTGGTTTTGCTCATATATTAATGAACTCGACTGTACCAACATAGTATTTTTTACTAGCGTGGTATTTTGAAAAACCCCTCCCCCCACCCTCAAATGGTCACATAGTATGGATACGTTCCCTTATAAGGGAATCAAAACCGTAAAAACCGTATAAAAAATTGTGTAACGCCCACTGTCGATTTCGCTGGCAAAAGCTAGTGTGTACAATATTTTGTTTTACTTACAGAAATGATGAGAATACTGGGACTGCGGACTCCATCGAAGACTCTACGGCAGACCAGAGCGCAGACGATGAACGGTATTCTTAACTCAATCTTCTGTCCAAATTCCATGGCCTGCTAATTTCTACCTTGTGACAGGCGTGTGACCCTCCGCTCTTTACCTGCAAAGCCACAAGTAGATCCGCGGCCCCGCTGCACGGCCCGACTCGGTGGGTTGCCGAGCGCCGCCCGGGTTGCACGTGCCGTTCTATCTAGCCCCACGTGTAGTTAGTTACTAAAATAATCGGTT
Source organism: Argyresthia albistria (assembly GCA_963457715.1). Taxonomy (NCBI): domain Eukaryota; kingdom Metazoa; phylum Arthropoda; class Insecta; order Lepidoptera; family Argyresthiidae; genus Argyresthia; species Argyresthia albistria. Next base: position 5,160,297 of record OY735282.1, read on the forward strand.
AAGTGCGGGTCGGTATCGCACACGAAGGGTACCGTACCATCGTACAACAAATCAAAAGCACTCAAAACAATAAAATATAAACAAAAAGAAAATTTAAAAAGTTTATGCCTTCACGAGATTTGAACCGACGACCTCCGGATTGAGAATCTACATCATACCGCACCGGCTAACCACAACCATGTGGGTTGACGCGAAATATGCTACCATATTTAAATGTGTAGTATATGTGTCTATGACATGGTTGCTATGACAATAAATAAACAGTTTCAGTCAAGATCTCCATTTTGAAATGCGTAAGTGTATCTAAACACGTCTCTTGTATCGGGGCCCCCTTTAATTTGCAATATCTCTCGTATTTCAGTATTTGTGGTTGGTGCGGCAACAGATATACACATTCGTTGAAAATTTCAGCTTTCTAGCTATTAAGGTTCGTGCAGACGGACCCGGTGACAGACAGGACGGACGGACGGACGGACGGACAGACGGACAGCGAAGTCTCAGTAATAGGGTCCCGTTTGGCACCCTTCGGGTACGGTACCCTAATGAAGGCGAAGAAATACTGCATGCTTTGTTTGATGACGTTTCGTCACTGCACAGATGAATAAAGGTCACTGTCCTACTGACTGTCGATAGGATTTCTGGTCATTATGTAAAAGGTTAGGTAGGTACCTATATTACCTATATTGAATGTTATTCACAAATCTAGAATAATAATAGTAAGTGGTTCGTAGTAAGTAGTTAAGTAAATATCCAGATTTATTTGTCTCAAGAGACAACCCTTATTCACGGGCCGCTTCAGACTAGTGTTGCCGGATAATCGATTATCAATAATCGATTATGAAAATGGAAGAGAACCAGAATGTGGTCTCACTAAAAAACGCGCTGTGCCCTACACTAAAATACCACCACGAAGCACGTAGGAGGGGTTAGACTACCCAAAGAGGCAAAACTGACACCCGACATGCTGTATCTACTATCTCGACGAAGAGAAATATGAACTAGCTCCACTTTAGATCTGAGAGAGCTTATTACCATGAATAAGGTAGTAAACTATTAACAAAATGGATTTGTTTTCATAATTAAGATACAATAAAAAATTCTAAATGTTTAGTTTTGTTAATAAATACGTTAAAGCTAGGTAAATTACAAAAAAAGTGCATTTATTTTGCTACACTGCCTGGCAGAAAGATACAGAAATATGCAATAAACAAATATGAATATGAATATGAATATTGATGTGTCGACTTGGCAGTGTGCATTCATACATACAATCAATAATTAAAAAAAATATATACGCGTGTAGCACCGTACACGTGTTAGAAGTAAAACTTCTGTAGCTAGATCATTAAGTGGTACCTATACTATACACCTATACCTACCTATACTAAAAGAGATTTAAATTTCCAATTTTGAGATCCAATCTCTGCTTCAAGTTACTTTTAAGTTTCAGACGTCCGATTATTTGAAATTATTTTATACTTGTACTTACTTTTAATACGTCATGTCATTTATTTCCCACCATTCCTTATCTACAATTTGTCGCGCTCGTGATGATATACTTAACTCATTCAATAGTGTCACTACTATTTGCATCTCGCTCAGATTATATACCATCTGACGTCACGTCTTTAAGCCGTCTCGCTCAAATGTATGCATTGCTTTGCTTGTTTTAGAAATCCATATCGACCCGTGTGACATTGATGAAACTCTTTTCTTACAAACTGTATGGATCGCATCGCACAGCTGTCAAACATAAGTTCCGGTTCCAACAAAGAGGTTTTTTGTTTGTCCCAGCCAGCGGCGGCGGCGGCGGCGCCATCTTGGCCATACCGGAAATCAAGAACTCGTGGAAGAATGCTTAATATAATTTTTATATGTTAACGTTTCATCAGGTTTTTCTCTCACTAATTAACATTCTTTATTGTACGAATGTATTATTATCTTATCTGATTAGTTAAAAACCGTATTGAAAATAGTTGCGGTTTTAAAAGTATTCAGCCGACCCTGACGTCACCGATTCCAATTTCCGTTACATTTCTTAGCCACTCGTGATAGCACCCGGCTAGTATCAATTGAAAAGCAAATATATGAATAACCCACAGTTGAGAGGTTAAATAAATTTTACCCCCGTGCCCCAAGAAGTTTTACTTCAAAAACTGCAATATATGGATTTTTTTAAATATTTCTTTTCCTTACTTTTATACCCTTAGATCCCAAATTCATGAGCAATAATTGAAACAAAAAGTAAACTTTAGAAAAAACCGACTTCCACAAACACTATTTGATTAGATTGAGTTTAATACAAACTGTAACCCCTTATCCCCCCCCCCCCCCTTGGGGACTTAATTTTGTCAAATCCTATATCAGTGCTACCCCACGCGACTAAGAAACCCCTGTACAAAGTTTCATGGCTCTAGGTCCACCGGTTTAGGCTATGCGTTGCCGGCCCGTCAGCCACGCATTGTATTTGTACCTAGTATTGAGCAGATCTGGTGGCCATATGTGGTCTTCATCAGCAGTTCCGCATCACAATATTATGCTATGTGCATTTGCACGAGTTATTATGAAAAACACAAAAATCACTATAGGTATGCCTAAAATATTTGAAGAGTTCTCTCGATTTCTCCAGGATCCCATCATCAGATCCTGACCTGGTGTCAATGGGACCACCCTTGAGGTATTACCTATACGCCGAAAAAAGATTTGTTCAAATCGGTTCATAATTGGCGGAGTTATCGCGTAACAAACATAGAACCTCCTCCTTTTTAAAAGCTTTTATTTAACTTGCACTGTATGTATGTTTGTTTGTTTGTTTGTTTGTTTGTTTGTTTGTGGGTATCACGGTTCGCGTCAAAAATGTCGGCTTGAATTTGACCCACTTCCCGTTATCCGATTGAGCTGAAATTTCGCATACGTGTATAAGTCGGATGACAATGCAATATATTTCTGACTTAAAGCTGATCTGATGATGGAGACGGAAGACGGTCATGGGAACTCTGTCATAAAACATCGCAAGCCCGTCGAATTTGGGCTCGTTCGATTCGTCTTGACGAATACTTTGGTCCTAGAATATTTTTTTATGACATGGAGCTGATCTGATGCTGGAGCCGGAAGGTGGCCAGGGGAACTCTATAATAAAACGACGCAACCCTATCATGTTTGGACTCGTTCGATTTGTCTTGACGAATACTTTGATCCTAAAATATTTTTTATGACATGGAGCTGATCTGATGCTGGAGCCGGAAGGTGGCCAGGGGAACTCTGTAATAAAACGACGCAACCCCATCATGTTTGGACTCGTTCGATTCGTCTTGACAAACACTTTAGTCCTAGAATATTTTTTATGACATGGAGCTGAGCTGATGCTGGAGCCGGAAGGTGGCCAGGGGAACTCTGTAATAAAACGACGCAACCCCATCATGTTTAGACTCGTTCGATTCGTCTTGACAAACACTTTAGTCCTAGAATATTTTTTATGACATGGAGCTGAGCTGATGCTGGAGCCGGAAGGTGGCCAGGGGAACTCTACAGGGTGTAACAGAAAGGTGTAGTCATATTTTAGGGCGTTGTTAGGGAGACCATTATGAGCATAACTTTTACTATGAAACCGATTTGATCAGAGCAACTTTATTAAAAGCTTTTATTTAATTTGCTCTGTATGTGGGTGGGTATGTATCAAGGTTCGCGTCAAAAATGTCGGCTTGAATTTGACCCACTTCCCGCTATCCAATTGTGCTAAAATTTTGCATACGTATGTAAATTGGATGATATTGCAATATTTTTCTGACTTGGAGCTGATCTGATGATGGAGACGGAAGGTGGCCATGGGAACTCTGTCATAAAACATCGCAACACCATCATGCTTGGGCTCGTTCGATTCGTCTTAACAAATACTTTGGTCTTAAAATATTTTTTATGACATAGTGCTGATCTGATGCTGGAGCCGGAAGGTGGCCATGGGAACTCTGTTACCAAACGACGCAATTCTATCGTGTTTGGTCTCATTTGATTCGTCTTGACAAGCACTCGAATTCTAGATTAGATGTTTTGTCCTGTAATGATACAGACTAAAAAGTTAAAAATAAATTAAAAGTAAAAAAACATTTTTAAACAAAGCTTTTATTTAATGCCCTAAAAAGAAGAAAATAAAATTTCAATTCAATCAAATGCGTCATTTTATTACATTACACAATTTATACGATATAAAAGCTTGTTGCGGGATTTATCTTCAAGTCTGTGCAAATAGGTGCCTACCCACCTAATTAAGTCTACACAAGTAAATCTCGCAACAAGCTTTTATATCGTATAAATTGTGTAATGTAATAAAATGACGCATTTGATTGAATTGAAATTTTATTTTCTTCTTTTTAGGGCATTAAATAAAAGCTTTGTTTAAAAATGTTTTTTTACTTTTAATTTATTTTGAAGTCGGTTGAAAACTAGGAAATCGAAATTATTTTTCCCTGCCAAGTATAGGGCTAAACTCTTTCAGCCAATCATTTGTATTAATCTTCGAGTATTGGCACTGGACCGGGAAGATTAGCGCTATAGAGAAGAGGCCTATGCCCAGCAGTGGGTCGATGTGGGCTGAGGATGATGATGATTCGCCTGCTACGTTTGCCCAATGTTTCAGAAACTGGGGGTGAGAGTTTCAGTTAGGTAGGTGGGATTTTTTTCGCTTGTTTAAATACTATCTTCTTGTCTTATCTTAAACAGGATGTCGAGCGGCACCGCGCGAGAAGATGGCGCGTGGCCAACAATGGAGTGTGCCATACCAATGTGAGTAAAATAATGTTTATACAAATAATAACCTCAACTTTCTTACCAATATCTGGGGACCGAGCTTTACTCGGCGGTTGGAGGTACAAACACAGTAAAATATTATACATATTCATCAGACTGCATATGCAGGGGTATCTAATCAAAGATGGTTTAGTCCACCCCTTTCATTCGTTTTGGACTCTTAATACCAAGGCGTAAGGGTGAAAATAAGGGGGTGCACGTAACCATCTTTGATTATTCACCCCATTCATCAATCAATAAGCTGCTCTGTTTTTAAACAGCCTATGCAAATGAGAAGCAAACAGGCATTTTGTTTTCCTCATGAGTTTTAGGCGGAGGAGGAAGGAGGAAAGTGCCTGTTTGCTTACTGTAGCAAGCAAGGAGGTTGAATAGCAGATGATGAGATGAATTTAGCTTCGACCTTATCGGAACGAAACATTTTTGTGTGAATTATCCGACAACACGCGCTAAACAGTGAAATTACTAAAGTGAAATTGCCAATCGTATTGCGCGAGAATGACAAGACAAAAGCATGAAAACTCGGAAATACGCGATATGAGACCTAGCTCGATCTATTATTTACCCCCTGAAACCCCTATATTGCAAATTTCATCGTAAACTACGCCTTTTTCTTGAACTCCATACATGTCGTTACATACCTACAAATATTCCTCATATTATGATATGGCGGCGCTCGGGCCAGGCTCCGGCTGCCTTCGACTGGTCCTCCGTCCTCGCCACACAAATGGACCATGGAAACTAATTTCAAGGGATTCAAACTGGGAAAACCATTTCGAGATTACTGCATTCTGAATTGAATAGTGTTATTCGAATCAAAAAATATTATATAGCACACAATGTGACTAGAATAGCTACCCTTTAACTGTGGTTAGTTGTAAAAATGTCCCGCGACTTTCAACCTCTTGGCAATAAAAATCAAAACTATGAAATGAAAACGTATCGGACCGGGAATCTCACATACTAGAGGTTGCTTGTTTAGAATATTTCATAGTCTATTTATTTATCCACAAACAATAACAGGACAAAAGAAATACAAAGTAATAGGGTACAAGGGCGAGCTTATCTCTGAAGAGCTTTTTTAACCGACTTCCCAAAGGAGGAGGTTTACGGCGTGGACAGACGATGACGCGCCCGCTCCGTCGCCGCTCCGCGCCCGCTAGCCGCGCGCTCACCGCTTTGCACCGATTAGTGTCTTATTGCTCATTAATAAGTCTCTTATACTGCTCAATACTAGGTACAAATACAATCTACGATGCGTGGCTGACGGGCAGGCAACGCATAGCCTAAACCGGTGGACCTAGAGCCATGAAACTTTGTACAGGGGTTCCTTAGTAGCGTGGGGTAGCACTGATATGGGATTTAAGAGACCGGTGACCGCGTGAATTTCCCATACAAACGTAATACAAAAATGATTTGAATTTGAGAAATAGTTTAACGTATTTGGACTGTTAATCGGATTTATACACTGTTCACGCAGGTTCCTGGTCTGTGTACCAGGGTTCCTCTTCAACCAATTTAAAAATATTTTTAAGTAATTTGTATAAGAACCTTGGTATACGAACAGGAACCTGCGTGAACACTGTATTAACAGTCCGATCCGATTAACAGTCTAAATGCTTTGAACTAGTTCTCAAATTCAAATCATTTTTGTATTACGTTTGTATGGGAAATTCACGCGGTCTCCGGTCTCTAAATTATTTCCCCAAGGGGGGGAAATAGGGGGTTACAGTTAGTATTAAACTCAATCTAATCAAATAGGGTTTGTGGAAGTCGGTTTTTTCTAAAGTTTACTTTTTATTTCAATTATTACAGATCTCAGCCGGGGCACCCTGGCGTCGTGGTCGGTCGCGCGCGGACGGGGCGCGGGCGCGGGCGCGGACGCGGGAGCGCCCGCGTTGCGTTGGCACGCTCCGGCCACTGGTCGCGGGGACAACCTCTAGTGGAGAAGTTTAGGCACGACGGCGACTTGCCCCGGGAGTTGCAACAGGAGTTCGGTCGCCTGGACGCGTCCCGGAGAAGACAGGCGGCGGCCCGGGAGGCAGAGAGAAGTGACGAACACGAGGACGACGAATACGAGAATGACGAGGACGAATTTAACGATTGCCAGGGCTTCACGTGGCTGCCGATGGAAGGGTGGCAGGGCGTGAAGGAGACGTACCGGCCTCGAAGACCTCCTGGACCCACTGAATCGTACAGCAGCCCGTACGATGCCTTGCGTGCTTTCTGGGACGACGAGATCGTCAACGAAATAGTCACGGAAACCAATCGCCACGCGGCGGGCATATCCGCCGAGAGATTTAGTCGCGACTGGGTAGACACCAATCTCGATGAGATTTGGTGTTTATTCGGGTTCTGGATGATGCTTGGCATCATTAGCATGCCAAGCATACGAGCGTGTTTTTCGTCGGCCCATCTGCTGTACACCACTGGGTTCAGGAGCCTGTTCACCGAGCGCCGGTATTGGAAGCTCAACAGAGCGTTTCACCTGTCCGTGGGTACTTGCCCCGAGGACCCCCTCTCGCCTATGGGGTCGGTGCTGGACCACCTGAACGCTCGGTTCCAAGAACTGTACGAACCTGAGCAGAACATATGTATCGACGAGTCGTTAACGCTCTGGAAGGGACCCGGCTCCTTCATCAAGTCCAAGTCGGCACGGTTCGGTATAAAGACTTTCCAGTTATGCGAGAGTACGACAGGCTACATGTGTTCATTTTTCGTGTACGTCGGCCGGAGAACAGCTTCTTCTCCACTACCGTGCAGTGCTTCCACGGTCCTTCGACTTGTTAAACCCCGTTTGGACTTGGGCCACGTGCTCTATATGGACAATTGGTTCAATTCCCCCCAGCTGGCTCGCTACCTGAAACGGAGACGCACCGATTGCGTTGGCACGCTCCGTGCCAACCGCAAGAATGTGCCAGCGATAATCCAGAGGGCGACGCTGGCTGAGGGGGAGTTTGTCGCGCGCCAATCCGGGGACGTCGCGGTCGTGGCGTTCGCGGATCGGAAACAGGTCAGCGTCCTGTCCACGTGCCACGGCACGGAGCAAGTCCGAGCGGCGGCGAAACCCGGCCGGCCCGCCTACTACAGGCTGCGGGTCGTCGCGGACTACAACACCGGCATGGGCGGCGTCGACCGGATGGACCAGATGCTGGAGCCGTATTTGATCGAGAGGAAGCAGTGTCGGAAGTGGACGAAGAAGTTGTTCAAACGATTTCTTAATATTTCCATTCAGAACGCGCGGATTCTGTTCGAGAGAAGTAGCGGGAAAAAGGTAGGTTCTCTGGCCTTTCGCCTGGCTCTCGTGCAGAGCATTCTGGAACGCCACCGTCCGCGCGTCCCAGCGGGCAGGCAGCGCGGCACGCCGCGACCGGCCTCGTGCGCGAGTGTTCCCAGTGGCGCCGACGCCGGAACCTGCACTTGCGCCGGCGCCAACGGATCCGCCATGATACCCGCGCGCCTCACGGAGCGCCACTTCATCACGCGCATACCCGTGACCGAGGAAGAGAGACGCCGGATCAAGTACCGTCAGAACTTGGGGCGCGGGTACTGTCTGTGGTGCAAGTGGTGTACCCGAAAATCGAAGACTTACTACCACTGTGCGGACTGTAACGTTCCCCTGTGCGGGCAAGATAAGGATTGCTTTATGAAGTATCACACCCTCGAAGCGCCAGATTCGAATGAAGAGAATGCGGTAGTCAAAAAAATAAAAAAGGAATCGGTCTGAAGTTGAAGCAGGTCGGCTTTGACAATGTTTATATTCTATGTATTTTTTTATAAAGTCAATTTTGTGTATATAGAAATACTGCGTATTTAGTGTTTCATGGAACACACGCACGAACAAAATTACTGTTTTTCAGTTCCTAAAAAGTATGTCTTTCGACTACTTTTATAGCAGTAAAAAAATCTTTATAGTTTCTCTATCTTCCTTCCGTCTGATCGACAGTTTTGAGGTATTTTCCGTTGTGTGGTTCTTTTTTTTTTTAAATCCTGCCCCCGTAGACAAGATGCAAAACGCTATCGTTCGCACGAAACGCTAAGAATATATATGCGATTTGACGTTTGGTCACGCTACAAATGTCAAATCGCATACATTTTGAGGTTTCCTTTCGTTTTCGTAGCGTTATTAACTTTGTCTAGGCCTACTGCCCGTATACTTTTAGACGCAGGCGACCGTCTCTCTCGTATCTTTTATTTTCGTTTCTAAAGAAAGAAGTTTACAACCTTGTAGGAAATGTGTCCAATTTTGTACTTATATCTATTATAAATTCTGCTGCTAGTAGCTGCATTATATTTGAAAAATTAAGTTTTTTTGTAGCCG
>OY735282.1:5169617-5251224 GCA_963457715.1 Argyresthia albistria
AGAGAATATGAACAGGTTGTTTAAATCTTTAGTAGGTGAGGCGCAACAAGCCGTATACACGCTCCTCCTTACCGTAGAGGATCCAGACGAGATTATGCGTGCTCTCGAATTGCGTTTTGCGCGTCCGGAACAGATTGTAAGAAATGAAATCGCAACTGTTCGGGCCACACCAAAGCTAGGGAAAGATCCGCAGGACCTTCACGTATTCGCAAGTAAAGTAAAAAACTGCGTGAGTGTTATCAATACACTGAAAGAGACTGCGTATATTTGGTCACCAGACCTCTTGCATGGTTTGCTATCTAAACTAACTCCTATTTTGCAGAGTAAGTGGCAAGATTTTGCTGACGCTCATAGCACACCCGGGAGTCCACTTCTACCACTTTTAGCTCACTTCTTAGAAGAGGAATCTCTGAAGCAAACACGTTTTGGTCTTGTTGACCTGAACTGGAGTGCAGGTACCGCATCGCCCCTGCTGCGTACCCAGAAGCCCAGTACGAGTGCGCCATACTCAGCCCCGCGAACCACCGGCTGGAACGCAGTACCTCGAGCTACCTTTCCCCCCGTAAAGACCCATGCGACACAGATTCAGCCACCCCCTTCCTTTGCTATTGACTCAACCTCATCCAACGGCACACCAACCTGCTCATTTTGTCGAGATAATTCGAGAGACTTTCAGACACATTCGATCACAACCTGCGATAAATTTAAAACCCTAACGGTCGAAGACCGATGGTCGTTCATTCGCCAGTCAAAGTTATGTCCAATATGCCTGAAAGAAGGCAATCACAACCGAAGACGGTGTTCGTCCAGGGCCTGTACCATGCAGGGCTGTAATAGGAACCATCATCGATTATTGCATACAAATTCATCATCATTTTCACAACATGAACATCCTCCCGTACACATCAATACGACAACCGCTGTCACGTCACCCACAGATGACGGAAGTGAAAACGAGCTGCCAGTGCTGCCACCAAACAGTTCGGATAGGTCGGAGGTTGATACTATGTCATGTGAGGTAAGGCAAAGAGGTCGTGTCCTACTGAAAGTCGTTCCAATAACATTGTCGGGTCCTCTAGGTGAGGTAGAAACTTACGCCCTTTTAGATGATGGGTCTACTGCGACGCTTATAGATACTAACCTGGCGCAACGACTAGGAATTTCAGGCCCAGTGGAAAACGTCACTGTATCAGGGATCAACAGTAGCAAAGACGGTGTTGAGGTCAAACGAGTAAGTTTCAATATAAAAGGTAGAAAGAGTAAGAAACAGTTCAGAGTCGAGAACGCGTGCACGATAGATCTCAAATTAAGGCCCCAAACGATTTCTGGGGAAGAAATCCGCCGGTATACTCACCTGCGTCATATACATGCTGAATTAGCTCAAGAAGCCGCCAAACCAGAGGTTTTAATAGGAACTTCTGACTGGCAACTACTCATCAGTCATGAGAATCGAGTAGGTTCAACTTCTCAACCCGCAGCATCACGAACTGCATTAGGCTGGGTTCTGTATGGTTCTACATGCAAGAACACAACACCAGTTGAGTTTGTAAACCATTTAACAGTAAATGATCCTGATGAAACGCTAAATGACCTTGTAAGAGAACATTATCGCTTAGAGGAGGTGGGTATCAAGCGTGACGAACCGTACAGCGCCCAGGAAAAGAGAGCTTTAATGATATTAGAGGAAACAACGCAAAGATTACCGAGCGGTAGGTTCGAGGCTGGCTTACTTTGGCGAGACGCTTCACGTCGTATTCCGTACAGTTACAATTTAGCCTTGTCGCGTCTCGACAGCCTCAATAGAAAGTTCTTAAAGGACCCGACGTACGCAAAGCACTACAAAGAAAACATAGAAGCTTACGTTACAAAAGACTACGCGGAACCGTGTAGGGACAGTAACGAAATGCCAAACTCAGATAAACCGCGGTGGTATTTACCCCACTTTGGCGTAACCAACCCTAACAAACCGGGAAAGCTACGCATAGTGCATGATGCAGCAGCCAAGTCTCGGGGTGTGAGCCTGAATTCTCTCTTACTACCCGGCCCTGATTTGTTACCGTCACTGTTTGGTATCTTGCTCCGCTTCAGGGATGGGCGGATAGCGATGACTGGGGACATACGAGAGATGTTTCCCCAAGTAAAGATCATTGAAGCGGATCAGGATTGCCAACGTTATTTATGGCATGATAACGGACAGGTGAAAGAATTTAGGATGACCTCTCTGATATTTGGTGCAGCTTCATCCCCTTGCACTGCAATCTTCGTGAAAAACAAAAACGCTAGGGATTTCCAAAAAGAATTTCCTGAAGCTGTGCAGGCGATTATAGAAGATCATTACGTAGATGATTACTTAGGGAGCAGCGACCGATCAGTAGCCCAAACTGCCAAATTAATATCGGACGTCGTACGCGTGCACGAAAAAGCGGGTTTTGAAATGCGGAGCTGGGTCTCGAATTGCCCTGATGCTTTGGCTCTACTGCCAGATCACCTACTGAGAGATGAGCCAGGGCTGGTTAAACTCGGAGTAGACGCGAGAGTTTTAGGAATCTGGTGGAATACAAAAAACGACACGTTCTCGTTTAAGCTTGATATTAAGTGTCCGGAGGGTTCTGAGTTTACTAAGCGCCGAGTTTTACGTGATTTGATGAAAGTTTACGACCCTCTTGGCTTCTTAGCACCGGTCGTTACTCAAGGGAAGATTCTGTTTCAGAGAACTTGGCGGTTAGTTAGCAAATGGGACGATAAGTTACCCCGTGAAGAATCTGAGCTGTGGGAGCGTTGGTACCGGGCTTTGAAAGATGTCGAAAGATTGAGCATTCCACGTTGGTATTCAGTTGGTACCCCCTGTCATGAGGCCCGTGAGCTACATGTCTTCTCCGATGCTAGTGACGCAGCTTACGCTTGTGTGGCATATTGGCGTTTCACTGATGTGGTGGGTAACGTTTCAATTGCAATGGTAGCCAGTAAAACTCGGGTATCGCCGTTAAAACCTACTTCAATACCGCGTTTAGAGCTGCAAGGAGCATTACTCGGGTCCCGTTTGGCAAAGACAATTTGTTCGGAACACAGGCATAAGCCGTCCCGTAGAGTATTTTGGTGCGATTCTAAAACTGTCCTCAGTTGGGTGCGAAGTGATGCGCGCAACTACAAAATATTTGTCGCCAATCGCATCGGCGAAATCACCGAATTGACGAATCCTGTTGAGTGGCGGTGGGTACCAACGCTTTTGAACGTTGCGGATGATGCAACGCGCCTTGGTGGTAGGGCCTGTCTATCGCGTTGGATGAACGGTCCAGAGTTTCTCCTCCTGCCCGAGAGTGATTGGCCTATAGTAATCTAATACGTCTAAAAATGTAATCTCCGATGTTGAACTTAAAAGTGAGAGCATACATACTGTACACAGTAATGATGTTTTTATAAATACCAATTTGTTGTACAATCTTGTTCCAGACCCAAAAAGGTTTAGTGTATGGAACAGATTACTCCGAGCTACGGCGAGAGCTCATCAATTCCTGAATTTGATTAAAGAAAGAGCTGTAACGTCCAGCGGCTCTGTCACACGGAGAGGGCCGCTGCGCTCGCTCGCAGCTCGTGATGTTAAATCTGCTGAGGTTCATATTTTAAGGCAGTCTCAACAAGACAGCTTCCCAGAAGAAAGGAGAAGAGCGCAAGCTGGAGAAGCCTTCGATAAGTCAAGTCGTTTAAGGAATTTACCGGCGATTCTTGATGACAGTGGTCTTCTGCGCCTTCAAAGTCGGATCGAAGCGGTGGCGGGAGTAAGTGACGAGATGAAGTCGCCAGTCTTGCTAGATGGACGACATCATTCAGTACGGCTGCTTATCTATCACTACCACGTCTGGGCGGGACACGCCCTCAACGAGACTGTCATTAATAAATTGAGAACGAGATTCTGGATCTTAGGGCTCCGCTCATCTATCAGGTCCGTCGCATCAGTATGCCAGTTCTGCAGAGTGAATAAAGGAGTACCTACAACGCCAGCAACAGGTTCGCTACCTCCTTCCCGATTAGGTCACCATAGAAGGCCTTTTACCTTTTCGGGGGTCGATTATTTTGGACCACTTGACATCACTGTGGGAAGGAGGCACGAAAAGCGCTATGTGGCCTTATTTACGTGCATGGTGACAAGAGCCGTCCACCTGGAGTTGGTGGGTAGCCTCACTGCAGACGCCGCTCTAATGGCATTGAGGCGTTTTATTGCCAGAAGAGGGTGCCCAGCTAAATTATACTCAGACAATGGGACCGCTTTCGTTGGCGCGCAACGGGAACTTCAAGACTTCGCCAGCAACAGCCGAATAGAGTGGCATTTTATACCCCCATCTGCTCCATTCATGGGTGGAGTCTGGGAGCGCCTTGTGGGAACTGTGAAGAGAGCTTTAATAGTTACCTTAAAGGAGAGAGCTCCAAAAGAAGAGATTTTACGGACGCTTTTAGCCGAAGCGGAGCATATAGTCAATTCAAGGCCTTTGACATACGTTGCCGTAGATCCCGACTCACCAGACAGCCTAACTCCAAATCACTTCCTATTGGGATCCGGAAACACGTTGATTCCGCCTCATGTGGAACTGGATGACGGCGATCTCATCCGCCGTTCAGATTGGCGAAAGGCGGCACGATTGGCTGACCATTTCTGGGAAAGGTGGATTCGCGAATATTTACCGACCCTCATACCGAGAGGACGCCAGGTTCCCAATGAGGGTCAGAGTATTGCCGTCGGCGATATCGTCTTGATTGCCGATGGTAACTTGCCACGAGGAGTTTGGCCACGAGGACGAGTTTTAACAACGTATCCCGGCCGCGATGGCGTCGTGAGAGTAGTGGATGTCCAGACGGTCGGTGGCGTATTGAGACGTCCCACCAGGAAGCTTATACGTCTTCCAGTCGAGCCTTTGTCGCGGACTGAATAGGTTGAGGTGAGGTCCCACAGGGGAGACCTCACGGAGAGGACCATGTCCACGACGGAGGCTCTCTGCCTCTTTAATCTTTGTAACTGGCTATTTATATTAATATTTGAATTATAACCAATGGGGTTCTTTAGTTTTTGTTGTTGTTGTGAAGGCTTTGCGGTGAAAGCACCTAATTGTATTATTTATAACCTTTTATCGTTATTATAGAAGTTTTCTAGTAATACGGTGTTTGACTGGGACCTCCGTCCCCGACACAGTATCTGTGTATGGTAGAATCTTTCCAACAACTTTATTATCGTATACTGTTAAGTACCTACCTAATTAGTTAACTAATAACATTTATAGTGATCGGATCAATATAAGACATCTTTATTTCTTCAATAATAATTAGAATGACTTGGCAATCGCACGTAGAAAAGTTGACGACTATAGGACCAAGTGAGAGTTGACTACCACAGCCTCGCCTCCAGGAGTGGTGGACCGCCACTGTCGCGCGAGTGTCATCGCGGCGGCATTCTGTCGGCAGCGTACCTGTCTCCAGGTCCCACAGCCGCCACGAGTGGTCGAACACGGTGGCTCCCAGGAAGCGGCTGGACCGCCACTGTCGCGCCAGTGTCATTGCGGCGGCATTCTGTCGGCAGCGTACCTGTCTCCAGGTCCCACAGCCGCCACGAGTGGTCGAACACGGTGGCTCCCAGGAAGCGGCCGGACGGGTGGAACTCGACGCGCGAGACCCGGTGGGGTGCGTGCCCGGACAGCGAAGCTATCGGCTCGTCGCTGAAACATTAACATAAAATCCAACCATAATTTGGCATGCGGTGACAGGTGGAACTAACGCTTGGTGGCCAATGAGGAATGAAAGATCGGTGTGGATGACAGGTTCGTTGTTGTATGTTTGTCCATAACCAGGTAAATAAATATTTTGTATTTTTCTTATTCAAACTTGTTCGGAAGTTATCAGCCTAACAAGGAAACAAGTGATAAAAAGATGTTGATTACGATTTAGGAGGCCACACGAACTATACTAAGCAAACTAATTAAAATGGTGCGTTTGAAAATGGAATCTGTGGCCACCGCGCAAGAGCTGTCGGATTTGAGGTTGTCAGTTTAGTGCGCTTTTCCTTTAGTTTAGTGGTTTTGACACCTTCCTAATAGCCCTCATATCTCTCTCGACACACGCTATCTCTACTCTCGCGCTCTCTATCTCTCTCTCACACACACACACATGCTCTCTCTATTTCGCTCGCTCTCCAATCTAACCCCAAAACTCGTACCTGGCAAAGTTCCACAAGTGCACACTGCCGTCATAAGCGCAGGACGCCATCGTGCAAGATGTGTCCTTGTCTTCTGCCACCTCCATAGCCGCGTCGTCATCGCCCGCCGCCATCTTGGACAGCTGAAATAATTAGGAGCAATAATCTTAAAGTTGCTGCGGAAGGCCGTGTGTTGAGCGGGGGAGCGTGAGAGGGCGAGGGGGGGAAGAGAAGCGAGAAGAGGGGAGAAGGTGGTGGGAGGGGTTAGAGGTGATAGCGAGAGGGGAGGGGGAGGGGAGAGGGGGCGGGGAGGGATAGGGGTGGGGGCGACAGACCAGGGATGGGGAGTGGGGGCGGGGAGTAAGAGGGGCGGGAGCGGCAGAGACGAGGGGGGGCAGAGGGGCGGAGAGTAAGAGGGGCGGCAGAGACGAGGGAGGGAGGTATGGAGAGAGAGAGAGAGAGATAATTTCGAGATGGCACGAGGAGAGGAAAGTGGTTTGGGGGGAGACTCACCTTATTCTGGCGTGTTGTGGCGTGCTCACGCGTCGGGAAAAAAGAGGGGGGCATTCGAGAGAGGGACAAAAGAGAGGGGAGAACGGGGAGGGAGATAGGGGAGAAGGGGGAGCTAGGGGCAGGGGAGCGGGGGGTCGAGGCGACCAAAGATAAGATTCAAGATGGAGATTACGTGAGATGGATGGATTATCCAGACCCACCTTGTTCTGGAAGTGTTGCGGCAAGCCGGCGCCGGGCCGGAACACGGCGCCGCTCACGTTGCACGTGTGCGCGCGCAGCGTCTGCAGCGGAGTGCACTCGGGCACCGACCACACCTTCACCAGCCCGGACCTGCGGCGGAACAACGGCACCTGGCAACAGCTGCAAACTGGAGGAATGGCGTGGCGATAGCGCAATCGACCAGCCATAATTGAAACAAAAAGTAAACTTTAGAAAAAAACAACTTCCACAAACCCTATTTGATTAGATTGAGTTTAATACAAACTGTAACCCCTTATCCCCCCCACCCCTTGGGGACGTAAATTTTGTCAAATCCCATCTCAGTGCTACCCCACGCTACTAAGGAACCCCTGTACAAAGTTTCATGGCTCTAGGTCCACCGGTTTAGGCTATGCGTTGCCTGCCCGTCAGCCACGCATTGTATTTGTACCTAGTATTGAGCAGCTCTGGTCTTCATCAGCAGTTCCGCATCACAATATTATGCTTACCGTGAGTAAATGTACGAGTTATTACTAAAAACCCAAAAATCACTATAGGTCTGCCCATCCCTTCATCAGATCCTGACCTGGTGTCAATGGGACCAATGGGAAGGTAAACCCTTTCAAACAAAAAAAATATTTCCAAATCGGTCCATCCGTCTAGGGCCTAGATATATATGTGCCCCGATAGCGCCTAGACTCTAGGCGCTATCGGGGCACATATATAAAAAAAAACATCCGGACGAATTGTAAACCTCCTCCTTTGGGGAGTCGGTTAAAAACAAGAATAGCCACTGTCATACGATTTGCTTGCCGAATCGCGGCCTAGGCAATAGACGTCTAGTTGAGACGAGTCTATCTATTATATACAAGTTTTATTTGTTTATTTGGGAACTGAGTCCACAGCACGATATACATTATTATAACTTGAAAATATGATTGAACATAGGCCAATTAAGGACTCTTATTTTGTGACCTTATCATGCTCAGAAGGCTGCCCAATTAAAGTGGGACTGGGCCGGTCACGTTGCTCGAATGCTGCCAAATCGTTGGGCTAAGAGAACCACAGACTGGCTCCCAGTAAATGCAAAGAGAAAGCGTGGCCGACCCAGGAAGAGATGGAGTGATGAGTTGGGTCTATGGGATAAAGAGTGGAAGGAGACCGCTCAGGATCGAATGGAGTGGAAGAGGGGGAGAGAGGCCTTTGCCCAGCAGTGGGATATTGCAGGCTCATAATAATAAATTAACTGGTCCCAAACAGACTTATTAAAACACCAACGCATCATAAACACACTCATGACCAAATACAGAAAACACCATCCACGCTCTTGCATACAAAGACTAACACTACCTAAGATTGAAGGAGGAAGAGGGATAATAGACGTTAAAAATTTACACAACAAACAAATCGCCACACTCAGAAAGTTCTTTCACACGAAATCATCACACTCAATCTTACATAAAGCCGTCGTTCAGGCCGACATGAAATACACACCACTTAACCTTCAAGATCATCAACACCAGAAAAACGAAACTGTCATTAAACCGCAACAAAAAATAGACATCTGGACACAAAAATCCCTCCACGGCAGACACCGCCTAGACTTAGCTAACCCCAACGTCGACAAAACTGCATCGAACGCGTGGCTAAAGAAAGGTGAGCTGTTTCCAGAAACGGAGGGGTTTATGTTGGCAATACAGGATCAGGTTATAGATACTCGTAACTACAGAAAACATATAATACAGTTCAGTTCAGTTCAAAATTTTTATTGACCATAAAATCATACATATTACTTAGTCAACGTCAATATAATATTAATATTTTTGTATACTACCGCCCGTTCGGAAGTTGTGGGCTTAGGGATGGAGCAAAGAAGGGCAAGAAACCTCCCCCGTACCTCTTTTAAAATATCAGAGCCTTAAAAATACAATGTTATGTATTTCTACTTAAGTCTAAGGAAATACACCGAGGAGAGACGTACTGACTCAGTCCATCGCCCCTCTTTGGATTTCTGTGCGCTGAGATGGTAAAGACCATGCAGTTTTGTCATCTAAATATTCTTTTACACTGTAATATGACTTCTTCAATAGGCCGTTTTTGACATAGTTTTTGAACCTCCTTTCTGGTAGGTCCGTTGCTTCATTAGGTATTTTATTATAAAAACTAACACATACTCCCATAAAAGAGTGAGCAACCTTACTGAGTCTGAACGCGGGCATAGCAATCTTATTTCTATTTCTAGTGCCAATACTATGATTATGACCTAAAGTCTTAAATAAACCTATGTTTTTTCTGGTATACATGATATTTTCATAAATGTATTGACAGGTAACAGTAAGTATATTGATATTTTTGAATTTGTCCCTTAGTGATTGCCTAGCATCTAGTTGATAGATAGCCCGAATGGCCCTTTTTTGTAAGACAAATATTGTGTTTATATCTGCCGCTCTCCCCCAAAGAAGTATTCCGTAAGACATAATACTATGGAAATAACTAAAGTAAACCAATCTGGCAGTTCCTACATCTGTGATGTGTCTGATTTGCCTGACCGCATAAGCAGCTGAGCTAAGTCTTCGTGAGAGACTAGTTACATGAGGACCCCATTGAAGTTTCGAGTCTATAGTGATTCCAAGGAAAATTGTTTCTTCAACGAGGTCTAGTCTTTCCGTTCCTATGCTTACACTCGTGTCCACCTGCCGCACATTCGGTAAACAGAATTTGATACATTTTGTCTTCTTCGAGTTTAATAAAAGGTTGTTTACATTAAACCAACTTAACACATGAGAGAGCGTACTATTTGCATCGTCTAGAATTTCTTGTTGTCTTTTTACCTTAAAGATAATGGATGTGTCATCAGCAAATAGTACAATCTGAGTCATTTTCTCCACCATATACGGCAGGTCATTCACGTAAACTAAGAAAAGGAACGGACCCAGAATAGAGCCTTGGGGGACACCAATATTCATATGCGTTCCGGTAGACTTATTTCTATTTATATCTACTTTTAGTACTCTGTCTCCAAGATATGATTCCATTAATTTTAAAGCATTGTCTTTAATACCATAGTGTTGCAGTTTGAGCAGAAGGGTTTGATGATCCACACAGTCAAAGGCCTTGGAAAGATCACAGAATACACCAACAGCATCCTGTGATCCCTCCCACGCACTATAGATGTGTTGTACTAGTGCTACTCCGGCGTCAGTTGTTGATCTGCCTTTAGTGAAACCAAATTGTTTTTTGTGGAGTAGCCCTGATGCGTTAAAGTGAGATTGTAGTTGATTTAGTATCACCTTTTCAAACACTTTGCTCAACACTGGCAAAACAGATACAGGTCTGAAGTTCGCAGGGTCTTCCTGGCTACCGGATTTGAAAAGTGGTATTAATCTGCTCATTTTCATGAGGTCAGGAAAAATACCTTCTGCTATACAACTATTGAACATGATTGCCATGTACGGAGCAATCACATCAATTACAGATTTAACTACTTTAACCGACATGCCCCATAGATCTTCAGTCTTTTTAACGTTTAGAAGTTTGAATGTTTTAAATATAGTTAGAGAGTCTATTGGTTTGAAGTTGAAGCCACTCTTGTGTTGGGGAACATTTTCAACCAAGTAATCTAGAGACTTTTCAGAAGAGGATGGTAGTGCTTCTGTTGTTATTATGGGTATAGTACTGAAGAACTTTTCAAATGCGTTAGCAACGTCCTCGTTAGATGAGAGTAATTTACCATTAACTTTTAAATTAAAACTAGATTCACTACACCTGACCTTGCCTGTCTCTTTTTTAATAATGTTCCATATAGTTTTAATTTTGTCACCCGAAACTGTAATTTGATTGTTTAAATATAAGCATTTGGCTTTATGACATTCCTTCCTAAAATGACCGCACAATAGCAAATGACATGTGCAGACACTGCCACAGTAGTTCAGAAACCATACAGCACATCACAGGAGCCTGCAGATCACTCGCACAGTCAGACTACAAACATCGACACGACCAAGTTGCAGCCATCATCCACCAACACCTCGCATTTAGATACAATTTGATCCCACAAAAAACAGCCTACTATAAATATGTACCTCAGACAGTCATAGAATCTGCGGACTTTAGAATTTACTGGGACAGAACTATAATTACAGACAAAACGATACATTTCAACAGACCTGACATTACTCTCCACGATAAACAAAACAAAACAGTATTTCTCATTGATATAGCCATACCGTGGACCGCTAACACTCCCCCAAATCTCCCGATGAAAATTGACCCAACACAAAAGCCAAAGGGTTTCGATCTCCCAAGAAAACATTGGTGTCAACTTAATAGACTCCGAACTGGACATGGCCGTACCGGAGAGTTCATGAGCCGATGCGGATGGAGGAGTTCCGCGGCCTGCGACTGCGGGGCTCAGTCTCAAGACATGAACCATATAATTAAGAACTGCCCCCGCAGAAAATACCATGGCGACCCTGCAGACCTGTTCACCCTTTCTAATGACGTAGCCCAATGGGTTAAAAGCCTTGACATAAACTTGTAATTAAATAATATGAAACGACTGTACTTATAATTAAGCCATACGACTAAATAAATAGCCATACCAAATACACACAATCTTACCACGACTTTTACAGAAAAAAACACAAAATACACAGACCTTGCCATTGAAATTAAAACTCAATGGCAAGTTCAAACTGTCAAAACTATCCCAATAGTCCTTTCATTCACAGGAGTAATCCCATACACATTACACACTAGTCTTAAATCACTCAATATACCCAGATCCACTCACATTCTTCTCCAAAAAGCGACCATACTGAATACTTGCAGAATAGTAAGAAAATTCTTGGGCAAGGACCATGATCTATAGATAGATAGTCTCATAGCACTTGGCGTAAGCCCGTGTGTCAGAACCTCTTTAAAAAGAGTGAAATGAAAAATTCATAAAAAATAATAATAATCATGAAAATGGGTAAAAATAAATCAATTATTAAAAATAGGCAGTAAGCAGTAATGAAATTAATACAACAAAATGGGAAATATACGAGGGGAGGATGTCCTTTGACTGTAAAATGTGTATTTTGTGTGTGTGAGGGTGTGTGTGTTATGGTGTTATGTAATTGTGAGAAAATAGAGAGAAAAGTGCCTATCTGTCTGGCCGCTGTTAAAATTATAGATTGGTATCAGTTGTTTCAGTTTTACCATCGGCAATCTTTGCTGATATTTTATTGCCAATAGTAAATAGTGCTGTTTATGACTGCTATTACTATCTAAATAAAGTTGACACGTAACTCGCCACTTGCAACAATATTCAGAAGCAAGCCATGTTGACGCTTCCTCTTCTTCTTCGCTCAGGGGGATGCTGTGCCTGCACCTGGCCCACGAGAGACGGGCCTTTGTGCATGTCCCCTGCGCCTGCACTCTTCAGCCATCCCAACTCCAGCACAAGCTGAAGTAGGAGGCCATGTTGATGCTACTTCTGGCAAGTTATGGCAGATCACGTGTCACGTTGTCATATGCACGTCACGCTTTTTAGGGTTTTGTACCCGAAGGGTGCCAAACGGGACCCTATTACTGAGACTTCGCTGTCCGTCCGTCTGTCTGTCACCAGGCTGTATCTCATGAACCGTGGTAGCTAGACAGTTGAAATTTTCACAGATGATGTATTTCTGTTGCCGCTATAACAACAAATACTAAAAATCAAAAGAAATTTAATATTAAGGGGGGCTCCCATACAACAAACGTGATTTTTTTTGCTCATTTTTGCTCGATATTGATAATGGTAGCAGGTAGACGCTTAAAATGTTCACAATATATTGAGTATATTATTTACTTAAAAAATAAATAATTAAATTTAAATTAAATTAATATTTAGGGGGGCTCCCATACAATTATTTTTTTTGCGGGTTTTTTTAGATAATGGTACGGAACCCTTCGTGCGCGAGTCCGAATCGCACTTGGCCGACCATTCTCATTTGGGGTGGCAAAGATCTATCTCATCGCCGCAGGTACGCTCAAATAATAGGTAGGTAATAAATGTTCTAGCATCCCAGCGCTTGGAAGTTGTACGATATGAATAGTAAATTGGTGTCATCCTCACCAGCTCGACGTAATGAGCATTTTGCTGTCGTCGCTGAACCTGCAGTAGCTGATGGGTCGCTGGTCGCCGATCTGCACACAATGAGTCACAAAGTTACCAAGTGTTCATGTTACCAAGTATTAAAGTTACATAATGTCAACGTTACCAAGTATTAAATATACCAAATGTTAAAGAAACCAAGTGTTAATATTACCAATTTAAAGAGTTATAACAAGTATTAATATTACAAAATGTCAAAGTCATCAACTTTAATAATACCATGTTTTAGTGTAACCAAGTGTTCAATGATACCAAGTGTCAAAGTTACCAAGTGTTAATGTCAACTGACCTGGCTGCAGTAGATGGACATGGCGGACGCCTTCCGCTGCGAGTCCTGCCGCGCCGCCGCGCGCACTCCCGCCGGCATGTTGCCAAGTGTTAGAGTCACCAAGTGTTAATGTCAACTGACCTGGCTGCAGTAGATGGACATGGCGGACGCCTTCCGCTGCGAGTCCTGCCGCGCCGCCGCGCGATGTTGCCAAGTGTTAGAGTCACCAACTGACCTGGCTGCAGTAGATGGACATGGCGGACGCCTTCCGCTGTGAGTCCTGCCGCGCCGCCGCGCGCACGCCCGCCGGCATGTTGCCAAGTGTTAGAGTCACCAAGTGTTAATGTCAACTGACCTGGCTGCAGTAGATGGACATGGCGGACGCCTTCCGCTGCGAGTCCTGCCGCGCCGCCGCGCGCACGCCCGCCGGCTGCGACTGTTCCTCGCGAGCCGCCGCCAGTCTGCAAGCAATGCGACAAGTCACAGATACTATAATTTTATACTAAGGGTGAAGCAGACGAGCGTAAGTTTGTGAGTCTCGCGCGGCAGCGATTACGGTGGAAGAATTAAAGGATCTGCGTACGGTGGAAGAATTAAAGGATCTGCCTACGGTGGAAGAATTAAAGGATCTGCGTCCTATAAGCATTTTACCTGTTTTATCGAAAGTGATTGAGAGAGTGGTCTGTACTCAACTTACTGAATATCTGGAAACTCGGATGATCCTTCCAACTGTGCAGTCCGGGTTCCGCGCTGGACACGGAACGGAAACCGCACTAGCACATGTTACAGACGAAATTTTAGCAGAGTCCGATAAGGGTAATGGCACCATACTCGTACTTCTGGATTTTTCACGAGCATTCGATTGCATTAACACAGAGTTACTCTTATCGAAAATGGCTTACTATGGTATATCAGCCTCAGCACTTGCATGGTTTCGGTCATATTTGACCAATAGGAAACAGTTTGTCGTTGTAGACGATGGTGAAGGTAATGATATAGCTTCGCGACTCCAACCAATATCACGAGGTTGTCCTCAAGGAGCTATACTAAGTCCTTTACTGTTCGTGCTTTACACTGCAGATTTGCATAAAAGGATAAAACACTGTAAGGTTCATCTTTACGCCGATGATACACAGCTATATTTTTCGTTCAAGCCGGGTAACATGGATGACGCAGTGACAAAAATAAATGAGGACCTTGATATCATTCATAGCTGGGCCCGACAGAACGCACTCGTTCTAAACCCTAATAAATCTAAATTTCTAGTAATGGGCACGACACACCAATCCCACTCCATTATACTTGGTAATCCAATTCTAAAAATTGGTAACCAAAGTGTGGAGATGGTTCTTATTGCTAAAAATCTCGGGCTCACTCTAGACAGTCAATTACGTTACGAAGAGCACATTAACTCTAAAATCAGGAATGCCTTCTACCGGCTAAAAGTGCTGTATAAAATCAGACAGTATCTGACTGAGGAAGTCAGGAAAGTGCTAACCGATTCACTGGTCCTTTCTTTGTTTAATTACTGTGATACAGTCTATGGGCCTAGGTTATTTGTAAAAACTGAGCGTGCTATTCAGAGGGTCCAGAATGCATGCGCCCGCTTCTGCTTTGATGTCCCTAGACGAGCACATGTCACGCCATATTTGAATGAGAAAAATATTCTGAAGATGCATGGTCGCAGGAAACTCCACCTAGCTTGTCTGATGAAAAAAGTAGTCCATCGCAAAATACCTGTGTATCTCTATGAAAAATTTATGTGGTCTAGGGCCTCACAGCAGAGAAATGCACGACTTAGATACTTCAATTCAATAATAGGGTTCACACATAACACTGTAGGGTTCAGGGGTTCATTTCGCTTTGCAGCTGCAAAGATTTGGAACGACCTGCCACCGCCCTTACGAGGACACATGAGTAATGCTACCTTCAAGGAGAAAGTACGGAAAATATTTTTTAGAACTCAGTTATTGCAAGGCTAAATGAACCCTAAAGTTAGAATATTATTTTATATTATATTATATAAATATTATAGCAATAAAGTAACGTATATACAGCCTTTTTCACCTTATTACAGGCAAATAAATAAATTTTTGTAAAAAGCGTCATGCATGATCATGAATAAATAATAATAACACAAAACCTAAAGTTAGGTACCTACATAAAATGTTGGTACAACTGTGTTTTTTTTTCTTTTAATTTACTTTAGTTTTAGCTTAGTTTAAAGGGTTTGGTTTGAAAACCAGCGTTGTGTGCTGCCACCGCACCATGCAACATATGCTGAAACCAAACCTTTTTGACACATGTAATTGTTGTTGGTATATCAATGTATGCAATGTATTCTCTGACGTGTGTCAAATAAATGATTTTTCTTTCTTTCTTTCTTTCTTTCTTTCTTTCTTTCTTTCTTTCTTTCTTTCTTTCTTTCTTTCTTTCTTTCATTAGTGCGCGAGCCAGAGTCGCAGTTCCTTCCCGCCCTCGTGGTACCAGATGCGCTCGCGGTCGACGGTCTCATCACAGGCACAGCATAGGTGATACCATCTATTGATAGTTACACTGAAGCCCGTAGTAGTGTCACTACTTTGCAACAGATGGCGCCACCGGTGCTTTCTAGCAGTAGCAAGGAAGCAGTACCTTTGTTTGGCGCGCGGCAGCGAGTAGTGCGCGAGCCAGAGTCGCGCGCGACGCAGTTCCTTGCCGCCCTCGTGGTACCAGGTGCGCTCGCGGTCTCTCGCGCGCGAGATACGCGCCTCCTCCTCTTCCATCTTCTTGTGGATTGCGTCCTCGCCCAGGCTGAGGGTTAGATGATGATTCATGTTTGCTGGTACCATGCATGGAAGCGTCCGAGCGGTATCCGCGCATAGGAACGATAGTGCGGGCAGCAACAGCTGGCCAAGGCTCGTTTCTGGCGCTTCCGTTTTTCGGATGACAAGACAAGCTGTAGGTCCCGGCTATTATCGCTACTCGGTGGTAGTAGTCGTAAAGCTGTGTCGGACGCCAGAGCCAGACCAGCTTGATAACTTCTGACAGTTGAGTTTGCTACTAACCCGACACCCATCCATTTTTATTTTTATCACACACTACGCACCATTTATACTCGTTTATGTATATGTATATTCTTGTACCACTTATTAGTAATTAATTTTATTTATTTCGGATTGTACCACGCCAGCCGCAGCCTGTGACGCTCGCGGGGCAACACCTGGCGCTGACTGAAAATCAGCGCTGAAGGCCTGGCCTTCAGCTTATCGCTGAGTCAGTTGCCATTTATAATGACAGTGACACACCACGACCGTCATTTCATGTGTTTTCATCTATTGATGATTTTGTGTGTGTCTTAATTTCTGTTTTTGGTTTCTTTTGTCTAACTGTTATGTGTTCACTGTCCTTGTAATAAACTTTTCTTTCTTTCTTTTTCTTTCTTTCTTTTCTTCATCATCAGGAAGTCACAATGGTTCACCAGAAACGATGAAGTACACAAGCACCTACGGATGCCAACTGTCAAAGAAGTTAATTACATGACCAAAACCTATGAGGGAAGGATTAACCGCCACCAAAACGAGCTTGCCTCGGCACTGGGCGCTCCCCCAACTGTAAGACGAGGAGCATGTATGGGATGCTGTCTAACCCACACTTATTAGACAATCCGACAATGTAAGGGATTGCCTAGCACGCCACTTAATCATGCACAAGAACTGCTTAAAGTGTACGCACTGATTGCACGTTAGCACAAAAATATGGAAAAAAAAGGAAGTCACAGTGACTATTTGAGCAGATGACCCCTGACGAAGAAGAAGACGATATTAAGGCTCCTGCGACCGCGTGAATTTCCCATACAAACGTAATACAAAAATGATTTGAATTTGAGAAATAGTTTAATTTATTTAGACTGTTAATCGGATTTATACACTGTTTACGCCACAGAGAAAGTAATCACTATGTTTAGTTTACGCAGGTTCCTGGTCTGTAACCCAGGGTTCCTCTTCAACCAATTTAAAAATATTTTTAAGTAATTTGAATAAGAACCTTGGTGTACGACCAGGAACCTGCGTAAACACTGTATTAATCCGATTAATAGTCACGCGGTCGCCGGTCTCTTAAGAGTTATTAACACTTACTAGCTGAGCAGGTCTCGTAGCCGAACCCTCCTCTCTGCCGGCCCCTCACCGAACAGACAGACTGGGTCACCGAGCTGCCGGAGACTCCTCCTGACCTGTCAGCAAATATAGACATATTCAAGTGAGTAAATGCAGACCATTAATGTCCCCACCGAGGGGCACAGGCTTTTACCCGGTTGGTGGAGGGGTTTTACGACTACTACATACATACATGCTTAACGTACAATCCGAACAAGCGTTCATGACAAATTAATTATCTCATTGGTACACGGTCAACGGCGGGATTTGAACCTGCAATCTGCATGAGAAGCAAGCCCACTAGATCATGGACACACATTTAAAATAACAAAGCAAAAATATGAATTTAGATAATCTTTGCCCATTGCAAGATAAATTAATGTATAGATAGACCATCATTTACTTTACCTCATCATCATCTGTGGAGACATTGAGCTGTCGAGCCTTGCGTCTCCTCTCAAACTCTTCCAGCAGTGCCTTCTTGTCCCGAGACATCTCATCTTCCAGGTCCATGTACTCTGCAAATATACAATAGATCATCATCATCAATCAGCCTACATTTATTTTGAAAAACAAGTGCTAATAAACTAATATGCATGCACCAGCTCTAAGCCTCTAACCTGCTTGTGCAATTGTGCATCTTAAAACTGGTTCGCTGACACATCTTATACAGGGTGTAACAGAAAGGTGTAGTCATATTTTAGGGGGTTGTTAGGGACATCATTCTGAGCAACTTTCACTATGAAACCGATTTGATCAGAGCAACTTAAATTTTCACTTCTCTATACAAATCAGCTGACCGCCCGGACCAAAACGTATGGAGCAATGAAAAATACAGTTGCTCTGATTTTAGCCATTTGGCATACAAATATTATTTTTCATGGAGAGAATGAAAGCGATTAAACTAATAAATAAACGAACAGTGATCGGACGGGGTAGCGAGCCCAATAAGGAAAGATCATAATTTATCATCTATGTATTCTTTGGTGCTGTAATATGTCTTATCAGTTAGTAATTTCCTCACATGAATACTGGTATAGTAGTATTAGGGTACCTGAAGACACCTGAATATCTCCGAGATCCTTCCCGCCGGCGTCGTCGAGTGCTCCGCTCTCGCCCCGCGCCGCCGCCGCCAGCGCCGCCAGCCGCGCCTTCTCCTGCTCCTCCAGCGACCCATAGTGGATCACCTTGCTCCTCTTCACCATGATCACTTCATCATCGTCGTCGGACATTTTCGAGGTTATGTCGCGGCTTACGATTCTGGGTACGCGGAAAGGGAAGGCGGATTGTTGATTTTTAGCAGCACACGCACAGACTATACCAGGGATACTATAGCAGGTTGACTGTTGAGTTTGTGAGCGCAGAATTGGAGATTGTACTCCCTTTACGGTACAAACAAACAAGTCATCATCAACAACAATTCTATTAGTATATATAATGTACTCTGTGAACAATTCATTCAACAACTGTCTCATTCTGTCCAATATAATGTACTCTGTGTGTCTGTCTGACTCTGTGGTCTGACTCGCTCGCTGAGCTCGCTCGTCACAGTAATTTGTGTTCTGTGAACATCACTATCAACGACGTAGACTATCAAACTGAACATGGCAACATTATTTCAATTTCAAGAAGTTTTTTGATTTGTCATATATAATGTAGGTACTCTGTGGATTTGTCTGTCATGCATGTCAGGATTGGATTGTCAGGATCTCAGAACAATAACTAAAGCAGTCAGGATAGTCCTTGATTGTACCATTAGAGGTGTGTACCGGTTGCAATTTTAGCCTCCGGAGATTTTCGGAGATTTTATAGTAAAAACCGGTACTTCACCGGAGAAAAACCTATAGGAACATTTCTTGACATTATATGGAAATTGGCTTAATTTCTGTAATTTCTACAGATTAGTAGTCACTTAAGCAGGTTTTTGGTGGCATAGATACAGAAAAAGAAAACATTACACATCAGACAACATTTATTATAATCAACAAAGATTTATTTAACACTAGAATCAGAAAATCAGAATACGGTTT
Organism: Argyresthia albistria; assembly: GCA_963457715.1. Classification (NCBI taxonomy): domain Eukaryota; kingdom Metazoa; phylum Arthropoda; class Insecta; order Lepidoptera; family Argyresthiidae; genus Argyresthia; species Argyresthia albistria. The sequence continues at coordinate 5,189,080 of OY735282.1, forward strand.
CTGTTTAAAAAACACAGCATTCAATCAATCAATTTCTTAAATAATGGCTTCCATCGATTTGATGATTCTGCCAATGTCACGTATCTGAGGTGGCACGGTAATTTATTAAGATTTTTTGGTAAAATGAAAATATCAATATTTCCAGAACCTAGAACAAAAAAGACAAAACAATATATAAATAAATATTTAATAGTTTTAGATTAATTAGTCTACAACAAGAACACAACTACGGTTAGAGTTTGATGTTATTAACATTAATGAAGTTACACAAGATTTGGATAAATGGGGAATTGACATATGATAAAAGGGATTTGAAATTTGAAGGTCTGGGAATAAAAGGAGGAAGAAGATTGTACAAGGAAACTTTAAGATTAGAACATTCAAAAAATATGTGGTCAACAGAGCCCTCTGCCAGACCACACTCACAAAGAGAGTTATCCCTGACCCTAATTTTAGCCAGGTGCACCGGAGTGCAGGAATGACCTAGACGAAGACGGCAAATGGTAGATGTGGTGCGTTTATCCGAAGCGCGGAATTTGAAGTACCAGGGTTTCAGAGGGATCGTATCCTGGATGTCTCCATAGAATCTGCCCTTGAGCTGACGGCTAACCTGCCAGGCATCGTTCCATGATTTAAATAGATGCGCTTTAGAGATAGAACATATATCTGAGCTGTAATTACGGAAATGTTCAGAGCCACCCAAAGCTACAGCATTCTTCGCACAGGAGTCTGCCTCCTCGTTTCCCGTAACACCCGCATGTCCGGGGATCCAAGCCAACACAATTTCTAATCCCTGACGATGGCAGTCATATAGCGATTCTTTAATTTTAAGTATTACTGGAAATTTAATTTTGGACCTGAACTGGTTTGACAAGATGGCTTGAAGACAACTAAGGGAGTCTGAAAAAATAATGGTTTTGTTTAATTTATGCGATAGGACATACAGGATAGCTTCCAAAATAGCTACCGACTCGCCAGTAAACACAGATGACAGAGGGGGGCATTTATAATGCAGAATGATTTTGTACCTTGGTATCCAGACCGCAGCACCAACACAACCGGCCTCTGAAAGTTTAGAGGCATCGGTAAAAACGAGGAGCCAGTCTGGCCAAGAAGTAGAAACGATTTCCTTAAATGAGGAGTTGGCGTCAGAAGAAGATTTCGAAATTCCAAGGGATAATACAATGTTAGGAGAATGAATAAGAGCATCAAAGTTCGTGTTGAAGACAGGATTCATATTACATTGATAGAAAGGTTGATTTATATCTAAAAGTTTTTGGAGGCTTTTGACAAGGCACGGAGGGTCTTTATGGGACCAATAACTACAACTTGACACTAGCCGACTTAACAGATTGACTTTAGATAAAAGGGGATGATTTTGAAGTTGGTTTACCTTATAAAAGAATCTATCCGAAAGGTACTGTCTACGTAAATTAAGAGGGGGATCGCCACATTCAACCTGTAAGGCATTCGTGGGAGATGATTTCATGGCGCCAATAATGATACGTAGACATTTAAACTGGACTCTCTGAAGGCTGTCAAGAGCTGCCTTATTACAGGGCTCAAGGAGAAAAGTACCGTAATCAAAATGGCTGCGCACTATGGCATTATAAATCAACTTTTGACAATATGGATGGGATCCCCACCAAGTACCGGAGAGACATCGCATTACGTTAATACCCTTTTCGCATTTTTTAATCACATAGTTAAGATGAGCAGAACCATTCATTTTAGAATCTAAAATGACGCCTAAAAATTTAACAGAATTAGAAATTGGAACCACTTGGCCATTAATATATAAATGCACATTTGGGATAAGAATTTTTCTGGAGAAAATAACAACTTTGCTTTTTGAGGCTGATAATGACAAACCATGCTCCGTCAGCCAATCCTCGAGATACATAAGGGCAGAATTTATTCTGGAAGCAGCCTCCTCAATCGAGGCCAAAGGGACGTAAAGGGCAAGGTCATCCGCATACTGAAGAACGCTGCAGAATGAGGAGACTACTCTATCAAGATCGTAGGTGTAAATGCTATAGAGTAGGGGACTCAGGACTGATCCTTGAGGAAGACCTTTCCACACTGACCGCGGAGAAAGATAACAATCTTGGTTGCGAATCAACACAGATCTGTCGGAGAATAAGCTCGTAATGAAATTTACTAACCTCACTGGAATACTCAGATGAAGCATTTTTTGCCTGAGAACAGGAAGAAGTACGTTGTCGTAAGCGGAGCATATATCTAAAAATGCTCCCACTACCGATTCATTTTTGGAAAAAGCTATCCTTATATCCGTGGTCAGAATGGCCAGACTATCCATTGTGGATTTATTTTTCCTGAAACCAAACTGGCTTTCAGGTAAAATGTTCTTACTCTCTACGAACCATTCTAAGCGATTTTTAACAAGGTGTTCAGTAATTTTAGAGAGAGTAGAAGACAAAGCGATAGGCCTATAAGAGGAAGCGTCAGAAGAATTCTTCCCAGGTTTTAATATAGGTATAATAATTTGTGACCTCCATGCTTCTGGAGGAGACCCAGATGAGAAAAAGGTATTAATTAGTTGTAAAAAGTATTTTTTGGTTGCGAGCCCTGAGTTTCTAATAAAAGAGTATGGGATACCATCTAAGCCGGGAGAAGAGTCCTTTAGGTCATCGATTGCTAGTTGGAACTCGGATTCAGAAAATTCTTCATCCAATCTATGAGAAGGACACTGAAGGGAGAGAATGGGAGGCAGACAATCTACATAAGGAACAGAAGGGGGGGCTAGTTTACAAGCGAAGTTCTCCAACCAAATTTTGGGGTCGCTATATGACGAGTTGGGGGACGAGAAAGAACTTCTAAATATTTTTATATTTTTCCAAATAAGAGAAGCAGGGGAACGAGGACAAAGGTTCTCGCAAAATTTTGTCCAACCCAATTGTTTCTTTTTAGTTAGGAGTTTGCAAACCATGGCAGAAATTCTTTTGAAAGAGATGAAGTTATCTGAAGTCATACTGGAAGCATACGTCATCTCAGCCTCTTTTCTTTTATTAACTGCTTCAGTGCACTCAGAATCCCACCACGGGGGAGAACGGATCTTATTAGGGGGAGGTCTCTTTAATGGGATTGAGGAGTTAGCACTTGAAACAATTGCGTCAAGAAATTTTGAATACAGATTGAAGGAATGTTGGGGAAGAACAGGGTCAAGAAGCTTTATCCTATGGTCACATTCTCTGGCAAATCTTTCCCAGTCTGCTCCAGATAATCTATATTTAAGAAGAGGATCGAATTTTTTTAATGGGGGTTGCATATAAGGGAAGTTTACTATAATTGGAAAATGATCACTCCCAAAAGTGGAAGAAAGAACATCCCAAGAGAATCCAGAAGCTAAAATTGAGGAACAAAGGGAAAGATCAACTGCACTTCTAGGATCCTGAGTCGGGGACACTCTACGTGTTGGACGACCATCATTTAAAATACATAGGTCAAATTTGTCTAACATATCTAAAATTGTAGAAGAATTAGAGTCATTTTTATAGCTACCCCATATCTGATTATGGCTGTTTAGATCGCCCAAAATGATAAGAGGAGGGGGAAGGGAGGAAATGATGCTGTCAAGTTCGAGAAGAATAAAAGGATCAGGATGGGGAATATAAACTGAAAGAAAAGTGGCTTCAAAACATCTTGCGGCAACTACATTAATATTATCACTATGGGGGGGAGGATTTATTCTAGAAAAAGGGATGCCATTCTTATGCAACCTTGTTCGCCGACTACCTACTATGTAACCAGCCGTCGAAAAAAGTATGACAAAATAGATCCCCAATGGGGATTCCCCATCCCATACATAGAAAAAAATATATAATGTGAAGTAAGGTGCTTTCGGTTACACGTTTACAGTATTTTCGGACGTCATTATAAGTTGCGTTCCGCGCGCATGTACAAAAAGTGAGGTGCGTTCGGAATAGTTCGGATTACTTGGGGTACACGCATACAATATTTTCCATACTAAGTCCATTATATTTTCAGAGGCAAAATAAATTTGTGTTCCGCGCGCGTGTATAAAAATACCGGTTAAAAATAAAATCACCGGTAAAAATCCGGTAGTGACGTTATCCGGTTTTTCACCGGTTTTTGTAGAACCGGTACACATCTCTATGTACCATATTGTACTGTTTGTTTGTGTTATTAATTTCCGATTACTTACCTCATTATTCATACGATAATTGTTTACATAGCTTACGAAACCTATTGAATAAATGCTCATCCTCAATACGTTGACTATCATATTACAAATCGCCGCTGTTGGTATCGTTTCGATACTGTCCATGAATATTGTTCGTCACTTCACCACAGTAGCTCGGAGAATGTCTGTGCTTGCCCCAGCAGTGTTCGTGAACCACGGCGGAGGCCCCCTGCCTCTATTGGGGGACAAGGAGAGCGCTGGTCTCACTAAGTTCCTACGAGACGATATCAAACAGCACATCAACCTCAAGGACTTCAAGGCGATAATATTAGTCACAGCGCATTGGGAAGAAAGTAAAGTAACAATTTCGTCAGCTAAAAAACACGATTTATATTTCGACTATTACGGTTTCCCGCCAGAATCTTACAAGTACAAGTATGAAGCGGGCGGTGACCCGGAAATTGCTAAGCGGATTCACGATGCTCTGAAAAAGGCGGGAATCGACTCAAAGTTTGATGACAAAAGAGGCTGGGACCATGGAGTTTTTGTACCAATGTTACTTATCAATCCATCTGCCGATATTCCAATTATACAAGTATCTGTGCTCAGCAATCAAGATCCGGCACAGCATTATAAGCTTGGTCAAGTTCTCGGTCAATTCCGTAAAGAAGGCATCGCAATAATTGGATCAGGAATGTCATACCACAACATGAGAGAATTTATGGGAGGTAGACGATCCAAGGAAGTCGTGAATCAGCCATTTGATGAGTATTTGAATAAAGTGTGTACGGCAGAGGATGAAACTGTGAGACGTCAAGGACTGATCGCATGGAGAGAGCAGGTCGGAGCATCGGACGCCCATCCTCCTGGGGCTGCGGAGCACTTCTTGCCATTGATTGTGATAGCTGGAGCCGGTGGCTCCAAGCCCGGTGAACGAATCTTCAACTGGGATCTGAGAGGGAACTTCAGGCTGAGTGCATTCATCTGGAAGAATGAGTAATGCTAAACATGTTCATTGACTGAGGAATAAATAGTAAAACTAAAAACTAATATCTGACATCTGGAATTCTGAAGTATTGTTGTTTTATATAAAATGACTTATCATATTCAGAATTATGCTAAAGCCTAATTGTATTTTTACATTTATCTGTGAGGACCAACAGGTGATCTTTTCATTTGTAAATCACAAAAAATAGTAGATTTTACAACAAAAGGGCATAAAACGCACCATCTTGGGACGCATAAAATGGGTTTTATGTATGAGTTATACACTCTGATTTTCACTTTGATTGTGAGGAAATTAAACAGCAATATTGCAATAAACAATTGCAACACGAAGAAAAAATAAGGACTTCCCGCCAATTACAAATATACTTACTACATATTGTATGTGGCAGTGGCACTTAGCATAGGTGTGTGTGGCTGTTTACCTGACAACCTCTGTCTTAGAGTCTGAGCCTTAGACAAAGATTTTACTTTATGCCCTAGACTCTAGGTTGCTCTAGGGCCTAGAGCAACTTTACGAGCATGAGAAGTGAAAAAAAATATTTTTATTAGTACTCAGTTACGATCTTTGGTAATAATGAATAATTATGTGTAAAAATAATATTGTCCTAAAACAAGTATTTGATAAGCCTAGCCAACATTTTTTATTTACATAATTTGTTTACTAGGGTAGTAGTACAGATACTTAATATTAGTCAAGCAGTAGCCTAGATACTTAGTTAATTGATTTATTGTTACTTAATTTTATTCATAGCTTTGTTTAACAATCAATTTATTTAATGGAAGGGGACCAAATCAACAATAATATATTTGTATTTATATATTTTAGCAAAGTCACAAATGAACAAATATATTATAATGTCATAGTTATTTCTTGTTTTATTTTGCTGATAAATATCATAGTACCTAAATACATAATTGAAACAAAAAGTAAACTTTAGAAAAAACCGACTTCCACAAACCCTATTTGATTAGATTGAGTTTAATACAAACTGTAACCCCTTACCCCCCCCCCCCCCCTGGGGGAATTAATTTTGTCAAATCCCATCACAGTGCTACCCCACGCTACGTACAAAGTTTCATGGCTCTAGGTCCACCGGCTTAGGCTATGCGTTGCCTGCCCGTCAGCCACGCATTGTATTTGTACCTAGTATTGAGCAGATCTGGTGGCCATATGTGGTCTTCATGAGCAGTTCCGCATCACAATATTATGCTTACCATGTGCATTTGCACGAGTTATTATGAAAAACACAAAAATCACTATAGGTCTGCCTATAATATTTGAAGAGTTCCCTCGATTTCTCCAGGATCCCATCATCAGATCCTGACCTGGTGTCAATGGGACCAATGGGAAGGTAAACCCTTTCAAACAAAAAAATAATTTTCCAAATCGGTCCATCCGTCTAGGCGCTATCGGGGAACATACATAAAAAATAAAAAAAAAAATAAAAAACAAATATCCGGACGAATTGTAAACCTCCTCCTTTGGGAAGTCGGTTAACAAATAATTGAGCAAACCAATTTATCATAATAGTGTCAAAGACGAGCGTATCTCTCAGAAGATGTTCAATGCTTTTGGACTTTGTTGTTGGAATGTAAGTCAGCAGTTCAGCACGCTAGCTAGCTACTCAAACTGTAATGTAAGTCAGCATGCTAGCTAGCTACTCAAACTGTAATGTAAGTCAGCATGCTAGCTAGCTACTCAAACTGTAATGTAAGTCAGCACGCTAGCTAGCTACTCAAACTGTAATGTAAGTCAGCATGCTAGCTAGCTACTCAAACTGTAATGTAAGTCAGCATGCTAGCTAGCTACTCAAACTGTAATGTAAGTCAGCATGCTAGCTAGCTACTCAAACTGTAATGTAAGTCAGCATGCTAGCTAGCTACTCAAACTGTAATGTAAGTCAGCATGCTAGCTAGCTACTCAAACTGTAATGTAAGTCAGCACGCTAGCTAGCTACTCAAACTGTAATGTAAGTCAGCACGCTAGCTAGCTACTCAAACTGTAATGTAAGTCAGCACGCTAGCTAGCTACTCAAACTGTAATGTAAGTCAGCATACCAGCTAGCTACTCAAACTGTAATGTAAGTCAGCATGCTAGCTAGCTACTCAAACTGTAATGTAAGTCAGCACGCTAGCTAGCTACTCAAACTGTAATGTAAGTCAGCATGCTAGCTAGCTAAGTACTCAAACTGTAATGTAAGTCAGCATGCTAGCTAGCTACTCAAACTGTAATGTAAGTCAGCATGCTAGCTAGCTACTCAAACTGTAATGTAAGTCAGCACGCTAGCTAGCTACTCAAACTGTAATGTAAGTCAGCATGCTAGCTAGCTACTCAAACTGTAATGTAAGTCAGCACGCTAGCTAGCTACTCAAACTGTAATGTAAGTCAGCACGCTAGCTAGCTACTCAAACTGTAATGTAAGTCAGCACGCTAGCTAGCTACTCAAACTGTAATGTAAGTCAGCACGCTAGCTAGCTACTCAAACTGTAATGTAAGTCAGCATGCTAGCTAGCTACTCAAACTGTAATGTAAGTCAGCATGCTAGCTAGCTACTCAAACTGTAATGTTAGTCAACATGCTAGCTAGCTACTCAAACTCTGATTGTGCACGAGTGATCCTATAAGGGTTTTTTCGCCCAAATGTTTTTTAGGGTTCCTTCTGAGATACGAAACCCTAAAAACCATTTGGGCGAAAAAACGCAATCATGCATGTGCATGTGTAATAGATATTAAGGTCGTCACGCGATATGGTAAATAAATTCTAATCAGCATAATACTGTAATAGCGTTAGCACGATATTATAATATTCACGTGACGTGACGCGGCGCCGACCGACGACGCGACGACACGTCGCGAGTACTCGCGATTATGCGAGCGAGAGTGTGAAGAACAATATGTCCGCTGTAATGAAGACTACTATGACACTAGCGACCACTATCAACTGAACAGCTAAGTTGGTGGCACGGTACCTACTTTAGTCAAACCATAGAAAGGAGGATGCAAACTCTATGAGTCAAACCCTCTGCCAAAAAATTGTACATCTGATCAAACAAGGGATCGGGGAGGCAGTCGCTCACGTCCGAAGGAATTACTTGGAACCCACAGCCCTTCACGTCCTTCCCGGGTAGTGCTAACGAGCGACAAATCATCATCATCATCATAGTGATCAAATCATCTCAAGACATTATAATTTCCAGGTTCTCAAATGAGAACCTGACCACTTGACACTGGCAAAATTAACCTCAAAAGAGGTTAGGACGCCATTAATAAAAAGAAGAAGAAGAAACAAGGGATCAAACGATCAAACTGTCGACACACAAAACTAGAAATAGGTGTCTACTATGTATCTCGTTGCAAAAAAGCAAACAAGCAAGCCAGCATAACAACACCTTTGTGTTTGACGTTCTTATTGTTATTTTTTGTACTGGACCTCTTTACCTTTTAGTTACCTACGGGTTTATTTGGAGTAGACATAGGGCAAAATTACGCGACCAAAGTAGCTGGCATGCTCATACACATTATCTGATGCTGGCTGAGTATTGGCTGCTACCCCGTATGGGAAAAGACTTGACCCTACGTCATGTTGTGATGAAGACTGCGCGCAGCCGTACTGCGGAAGCTAGCAAGCCAGCTATTACTTCCATTAGGAAAATTATTGCGTGATGATAAATTACTGATTAAACTTAGTACAGTCAGCATGATATTTGAGCGTGCAAGATACCAGAAACAACAACACAACGAAAATAATTTCGTAATATCTCTTTTTGTACCTACTACCACAAAACAGACATACCTACTTACAGACAACATAAAAAAGTGGCTAAGTGCGAGTCGGACTCGCCCGTGAAGGGTTCCGTGGCAGCAAGTAAATATAAGACTTGATGTTTGTGTTGTAACTTTGTTTTTCATAGTGTTTGTATGAATGACAAAGTTATCTTTGCGGTTTTAATAAATGTTTATATCTTAACACCCACGGTAGCGTAAGGACAAAAGAGTCCTTGGAACAATATTGACATTAAAATTATTTTGACAGTGGGTACCAAGACGTCAATGAATGTCTAATTTTTGACGTTGGTATACCCACTGTCAAATTAATTTTAATGTTTTTTTTTTTTTAATAATTTTGGAGAATGACAATGGCTCGAGCCTGCGTGTTAAAAACTGCTTATTATATTTTGTTCAAACCAATTTTCATCGAAAGTTTATATTGAGATACACAGCATATATTTTTTATAGATTTATCACACTCTTACTTTAAAAGTTAGAGGGGGGACACAATTTTTTCCACTTTGGATGGGTGCTCTTTAAAGATTGACTTTGAGGAAAAATGGTTTTATGAAAAAAACATGCAGGTTTGATGAAAAAAATATTTTTTGGTTTCAGTTTCATGTATGGGGAGGGGAGCCCCCCTTAAATTTTTATTTTTTCCAGTTTTTGTATAAAAAGCGTAAAGCGGTTCATAGCATCTACGTACCTACCAAGTTTCAACTGTCTTGTCCTAATATGAAGTTTTGGAATAAAGTTGCTGTGACATATACGGACGGACGGACAGACTTGACGAAACTATAAGGGTTCCTTGTTTCTCTACGGAACCCTAAAAGGGCAAGCTTATTTATAACGAGATATTTACTCCAGCAAACCACATGGAAAAGGGAAGGTATGTTGACATAATTTTGACCCTTCCGATGTTTGCATATTTTATTTATAGAACCTTGCCCTTGCGTACTCACTGACTGACTGTACACGCAAGACTATAACACAACAAACCCATTTGTCCTCAGTCGCTAATACTTTCAACTTTCAAACTAGGGATAGAACATAATTCATTTGGTCTCCCCGACTGTCAGTGAATAGAATACCTACATACCTAGATAGAAACAGATAAATACAAATAAAATATAGAGCGTAACGCCTTCTCCCATACGGGGCGGCAGAGGACAACAACCTGCGTAGATACTAATTTGAAGGTGTTTCACCGCGTTACCTCGGAGAATAAGCAGCATGAATAATCTTCATGCAGTTACCAGGAGACCAAAAACATCGACTGGTTAGTATCCTTTCGGTTCGTTTGGAACTAGGTAAATAAACCCAAAATACACTGAGTTTAGTAGACCTAATCTAATCCCAAAAGCACCTTCTCTTCTATGGTGTAACCATGTACGGTTTAATTAAACAAGGTGTTGAATAAAAACGATGATCATAAGAAATTAAGAACGCTAAAATTACACGATGTACGCAACATTACTGTAACCCGTGCAGAGAATATCCAATTGACTGCGCCTGCGGGGGAATGCGGCTCGCCAAACGTTTGTTGTATTCAACAAACGTTCGCATACGCAAGCTATGTACGATGACGGGCCGCCAGACAGTTTCGCAGCGGGCTGACCAATCACAGCTCTCTCTCTTACCTCGTCCCCCGCCGCCCGTAAATTGGTGAGTTGTGTTTCAAAGGAAAATGTATCTATGCGCTCTGGATAAGTGCTCCCTGGTAGGCGCTAATGGATCCCCCTTTCAGATGTACCCTCGCAAGTGCAGCCGATTTCCGGTTGCTACGCAGCCCAGGCCGGCGTTTACCGGGCCGGCAAGGACTTCTGTCTGCAGACCAGCATGCATGGCTTCAACCATATCGCCGCGGCTCGGAGACACTGGCTCGAGAGGTATACTGAGGGCCAAGAGATATTCTAATTACTATGTGAGAGGTCTATAACTTAGTGTTGCCGGATAATCGATCGTATATCGATTATTAATTACGAATTACGGAGAGCGGCAGATATAAACACAATATTTGTCTTACAAAAAAGGGCCATTCGGGCTATCTATCAACTAGATGCTAGGCAATCACTAAGGGACAAATTCAAAAATATCAATATACTTACTGTTACCTGTCAATACATTTATGAAAATATCATGTACTAGCTTTTACCCGCGGACTTCGCTCGCGTGGAAGCACGTTTTTATACAACAGGGTATTTTTTAATCAATGCTAAGTCGACCTTTAATAATAAGGATATCGGAAGGTACAGAATTTATTTCCTAAGATTGCATCCGTTTTTAGCAGTAGTAGTCGTGTGTACTTACAGCCGATCTTCAAATCCCATTTTCACATAAGTACTTAAAAAATCCGTCAAGTGCGGGTCGGAATCGCACACGAAGGGTACCGTCCATCCGTACCATCGTACAAAAAAAACAAAAGCACGCAAAACAACAAAAAAAAATACAAAAATAAAATTTAAAAATTTATGCCCTCACGATGATTTGAACTCACGACCTACGGATTGAGAGCCTACATCATACCGGCTGCGCTACCACAACCATGTGGGTTGACGCGAAATATACCATCATATTGAAATGCGGGTGTATCAAAACACGTCTCTTGTATGGGGACCCCCTTTAATTTGTTATATATCTCGTATTTCAGTATTTGTAGTTGGTGCGGCAACAGATATACACATTCTGTGAAAATTTCAGCTTTCTAGCTATTACGGTTGGTGCTCTAGGACCCAGTGACACACGGACAGACGGACGGACGGACAGCGAAGTCTTAGTAATAGGGTCCCGTTTGGCACCCTTCGGGTATGGTACCCTAAAAAGTACAATAAACTGACATTCACTAAACAATGATTTTTTGCACAGGGGCAGGGGTTTATTGCAGTGTTTGGCAGAGGGGTTTGGCATCGATCAATTTTTTGGATTCTTTATTGATATGAGTACTTTATAGTGAGCATCGAATCGAATCTAGTGTATGGTTCAAAACACACAGTAATTTGCAAATGTAGACACTAATGACACCAATTGATGTCAACATTTACAGATTACTGCGTGTTTTCTACGACTTATTTGCTTTGTCCATCAAACCACGCATTTCTTGCCACGGTGCATCACGAACATTTTTATCATACAGTAAAAATGTGCGTGATTGATTTATTATAATGCTGGTTTTATTTCATAATATTTGATACTTATGTTGTTACAAATAAATTAAATCAAATCAAATATATTTTCATTTCAAAAAAGTAATGTACAGTAAGAGCAACAATTTAGGTTTTAACAAAGGAATTAACTAAATAATTAATATACGTACAGAATATTGGAGCTTTTAGTAACGTATGAAAACTTACGTAAAAGTTTGTCAATTTCCAGCACATTCAACTATTATTATTTTCTATGCAAACATAATCGATACCTTGAAGAATCGATACTTTTGATACAGATATACCGATACCGCATCGATACTTTTTTTCGATACATCATATGAGTACAATATCGATACTTTTGTTTCGATACCGGTCCCTACGTATCGCCATATTTTTTTTCGATTGGTAATGGAACGTAACCACAGATTACTAATTGAGTTGATAAATATCAAACTCCAGTATGTCCACCAAGAACAAAATCTGACCTATTGATGCAGTCGTGTAGTCAATACATTTTCAATCATTCCAGTCTTATTCAAATTCCAATAAGTCCTCGTTATGATAACACTGTCATCGTCAAAAGTCTTCGTTTCATTTCATATTCTAGTAAGTCCACGTGAAGATGCTTATCAAATTCCCATACGTCCAAATGAGCCAATCAGTATCATGCAATCTTTCAGTATGGCGGCCAATGATGACGTCAGTCACTGACAGTTTTAATCAAAAGCCAATATGTCCTCATAGTAAGATCCTACAATAGTTCAAATCCCAATATGTCCATACAAGTAAAACGTTATGTTTTAATGTTGCCGGGGATAAAAACCAGCAAAGTAAGGTAAAATAAACCTTAAAAATAGGTCATTAGAATTCACAGTGCGATCAAAGTTTATTTCGTCATTATCTCATTTTCACTTATGATGACGGACATACTGGCGTTTGATATTTATCAACTCAATTAACGTAACGTACCGTAGAGGGGTGCGATCCGACAGCTACGTTCAGATTTCGCAGATCGTATCGGATCGTACGTAACTCATCTCCTCGATCCCATACGCGGTTCGGATCGCACGACTCTGATCCGATTTCCTAAAAATCGACCAAAATTCGAATCAAAGAAATGTTTACGTAAAGTGTGAAAAAACGACTAAAAATTAACTGATATGTATCTAGTCAAATTGTGTGTAAACTTGTACCACAAAAACCGATTGAAACCTACACAGACGCCATACATTGAATATTTTGTGACTTTAAATTCTGCATGGGCGTAACGTTACAAACAACACAGAACACAATGGCAGTGTACTCACTCTGTTTCATCGAGTCTCCCTCAAACTCCACTCACACGATTTTTATTTAGAAAGACCATAACGTGCGTATTTGGTAAAGCCCGAGCAGAGTTTGAAAACAACTCCAAGTGATGATCACACGATCTTAATATTTTTATGAAATCAGGAATTAATATAAGTAAGCATGTGATTCGATCACTATCCGATTTCTCATAATTTTGGATCGATCCGCTAGTGGATCGTATGCCTTCGACGATCCGATCCGAAATATTAATCCATTTCGCGTTACAGGGGGCAAGCACATCGCCGCAGCTATGTTTCTGAATATGAATTGTATACCTATTATTGTTTCTGCTGTAAACAACTAACCTTCCATGTCATGCAAAATGTATATTATTTAGAACTGGGTGTTGAATAGTAGTAACCGCTGAACCACAGGAGATTTCACGCGATCGAAAGGTACATCAGGCATTGACACACACCAATGAGGTTTAGATACTTAGCAATCAGTATCAAAACCTCATTGGTGTGTGTCAACTGTCAAGTTTGTGTTGTGTGACGAAAAATTTTTTTTATTAACATGAACAGCTGATCGTCAAAGCCGCCATTTTGTTAAATAGAATTTGTGGCTATGTTTTAGTTTTACAATTACTAATCTACGGGTGATCTTGATTGGCAGGCAGGCAGGCAGGACCGCAGGATATAAAAATCTGATAAAAATGCGAAATATTACTTTGTACTTGTAAGTTTGTTAATCTAAGAAACACAGAATTTTCTCAACTTTCCTCAACACAGTTTCTTAATTCACAATAGACTTTCCCAGCCATACAAAATTAATGGATTTATCCTTGTGTAATTAAATTACGTTTTTGACCCCCTTTTGGTCCGAATTTTCGTAAATCCGTTCTTAGTGCTCAGTTATGTTATGAAAGCAACCATTTTGCAAAAGTTTCATGCCTCTAGGCCTAACGGTTTGGGCTCTGCGTTGATCATCAGTCAGTCAGTCACTCAACACAATTATATATTAGATACCAGAAAAAACATAGGTTTATTTAAGACTTTAGGTCATAATCATAGTATTAGCACTAGAAATAGAAATAAGATTGCTATGCCCGCGTTCAGACTCAGTAAGGTTGCTCACTCTTTTATGGGAGTATGTGTTAGTTTTTATAATAAAATACCTAATGAAGCAACGGACCTACCAGAAAGGAGGTTCAAAAACTATGTCAAAAACGGCCTATTGAAGAAGTCATATTACAGTAAAGTAAGTAAGTAAATGTAGCCCATTAATGTCCCCACCGAGGGGCACAGGCCTTTACCCGGATCCGAGTAAGATTGAGCCATACTCCACCACGCTGGCTCAGTGCGGGTTGGTGGAGGGGTTTTACGACTACTACATACTACGAAGTAGTGATAGAAGCCGGGACCTACAGTTTAACGTGCCATCCGAAACACGGAGTGTCCGATAATGTACTTAAGACAAATTAATCATCTCATTGGTACATGGTCAGCACCGGGATTCGAACCTGCATCTCCTGCGTGAGGAGCAAGGTGAAACCCACTAGACCACGGAGTACTTTACAGTACATATTACAGTGTAAAAGAATATTTAGATGACAAAACTGCATGGTCTTTACCATCTCAGCGCACAGAAATCCAAAGAGGGGCGATGGACTGAGTCAGTACGTCTCTCCTCGGTGTATTTCCTTAGACTTAAGTAGAAATACATAACATTGTATTTTTAAGGCTCTGATATTTTAAAAGAGGTACGGGGGAGGTTTCTTGCCCTTCTTTGCTCCATCCCTAAGCCCACAACTTCCGAACGGGCGGTAGTATACAAAAATATTAATATTATATTGACGTTGACTAAGTAATATGTATGATTTTATGGTCAATAAAAATTTTGAACTGAACTGAACTGAAATTATCCTAAGTACATATAAATAATCTAACAAATCGATCTAGAATCGATATAATCGATTGGATCGATACTATCGATTCTCATAATTGTACCAATATAATCGATTATAATTTCTGTTTCTGATAATTAAATCGATTATATCGATAGTATCGATGGTGAGAAGCAACACGATAGAATCGATTAAATCGATACTATCGACACAATCGATTTAATCGAGGTATCGTTTAGATTATATTGTTGTGTAATCTGTAACGTAACAATATAATCTAAACCGATACCTCGATTTAATCGATTGTGTCGAAAGTATCGATTTTATCGACTATATTGTTTTGCTTCTCACCATCGATATAATCGACTTAATTATCAGAAACAGCAATTACAATCGATTAATCGATTATATTGGTACAAGTATAAGAATCGATAGTATCGATCCAATCGATTATATCGATAGAATCGATACTAGATCGATTTGTTAGATTATTTAGGTACCTACTAATCGATTAATTGATAATCGATTATCCGGCAACACTACTATAACTACGTGTTGGTTCTATTCTATTGGAACCTAAAATACTTATCGTCCACTGATTGGAACTAACGCTTGATGACTGACCAATGAGGAATGAAAGGTCTGTGTTGGTTGATGTGATGACAGGTTCGTTGCTTTTTAAGCTGGAGTGGCGCCCCTGTAAATGTCACATCAGCCAAAAAAGATCGTTGGAATGGAAGCTCAGGTTCTAAGCGATGATGTAACAAATATCAGTGTTTGTTTGCTCGGATGCGGATGCGAATGTTTCCCGCCGACATTCGCGATTGCCAAAATTCGTGGAAAAATCACTAAATTGTGTGCGGATATCTGCGGAAAAAAAATCGCCAGTGCGGCCACTCCCATAGTATTGCATGTTTTTTCGCGCGGAAAAAAATCGCTGTGCGTGCGGGCCCTAAATATATGCCCGTGCAAAGTCCACGGCCAGCGATTTTCAATATAAAGTTCAAAACCTATGAAAAAACGGAATGGATGAACCAGCGGACCTTTGAGTGGTTATGACGTTCAATGGTTTCTTTACCTATTACCCGTTCGCTGTAGGTTTGCCGGTGCGTGGAATGCGGTTGCCCTCCCCCAACCGCCAACCGCACCCCTGACTCGCCCTATCCGCACACCGTTAGCAACGTCATCGCTGACGCGTCGCAGTACTCGCAGTCGGGAGGCGTGATATTTTTATTTATTTATGTGTATTAATGTGTATTTATTGAAATAAAAACAAAGATTTTGAAATAATGGTTTATTTATAGCAAAGTGTGTACAATAAATTGGAAAAAAATCCATGACCCCTGATTCTAATTAGAATTTGGAATATACACTCGTAGGTAAGCCTAACTGGACTAAACTATTTTTATTGTTGTAGATTATTTAATATCGATCGAATGTGTTAAATGTTGCCTAATAAAATGTTTTGTAAATGTGTAATATTTCTGCTAACCCTCCTACCTCTGAGTGACGTCACATCGTCACCGGCAAACCTACAGCGAACGCGTAATATTTAATATTAGAAACAGAAAGGTGCCCCTAAGTGTCGAACCTACCATGGTCCACGCACGCATGGTCCCATCTACTTCTCCTTCTACCCTGTTAGAGCTCGCGTTTTTTTTGGCAATCATAAAGTAACTTTGCTCTGATTACGTGACATTGGCAGAATCATCAAATCGATGGAAGCCATTATTTAAGAAATTGAATTGAACTAAAGTAACTTTGTGAACTTTGAGCTATGTTCCGAGGCTCCTCTGGGCATGCGTGACCGCGTGCGCGATCTGGGGCGCAGTCTCCATCTCCCTGGACCAGTGGACGCGCTTCAACGAGAGCCCCACGGTCGTCACTCTCGAGAAAGACTTCCGGTCGTGGGTGTTCCCGCTGCCCGGAGTCACTGAGTGTGACATTGTGAGTACAAAAGGAAATGCGGGCAATAAAGTAAAGTGCACATTATCTGGATAATTCAAAGGAAATAGTTTTCCTGGGTTATATCCAGTTATCCGTTAGCTGTGATGGAAAAAGCTTAGTAGCGGCACAGAATAAGTAATAGTAGCGGCGATAGCCCCTATAGTCTATTCGTGATAAGAATGCAGTAAAGTTATCACTGTCCGGCGGCCTACCCATGCCCCGTAACGTTTCCAATTATCAAGCCAAGTTCACAGTGACCAGTTGAAGGCAAACTTTCGAACGCTAAGGTTGTGTCCTGTCCTGTAAGTGTGTTTTAACAGGTTTAAATTTAAATTTCACTGCATTCTTATCACGAATAGACTGTAGTCACGCAAAATGGAGTATTGAATAACTGGATTGAAGTGGACACAATTGTGCCCCGCACGGGAAAAGGTGTGACTGGAAAAAAGATGCTTCTGCCACCCCATACGGAAATAGCCGTGACGCTCTGTATATTCCAGAACAGAGCAGCACCGGGCAAGGTCCCCGCCGCCATCTTGTCCCGTTGGAACGTGACGTCTTCGGACGAGCGATACGGCTACCTGAGCGAGTTCGTCAATACTGTCGCGAACTCGGACCTGCTTCACCTGGAAGGCTTCCAGAAGTACGCCGGGGATCAGAGCTTGCAGGTCGATCTGTACCAGCTGGCTGTTGATGTGAGATTTTCTTCTTTTTATCCTATTCAATGCGGTATGGCAAAAAAAATACTCCTACTTTTTATTGGATATTATGAAGGCCTTTTTAAGAAAGTAATTTAAATATTCCGGGTAATAGATGTCTGATTATTATTTAAATCATGTTTAAAATAATACCTATCGTGACGTAGAATGGCTATGTTTCGGAAAGTATACTCGAGTCTCGGAACGAATCAGTTTGCTTGTGTTCAGGACAGCGGACAGCCAACTTAACGGCGAAAAAAAATAAAGCCAAACTACGTCATAGAGGTCAAATGAGAGTTATTCTGTTTTTTACAGAAATTTCCGAATTCCTGCAATATTTTTTGATTCGAATAACGCTATTCAATTCAGAATACAATTATCTCGAAATGGTTTTCCCAGTTTCTCATCAACAAATTACCCTAGTGTGGGGCCAGATATGATGTCTGTTTGCCTCCAGGTGATGCCAGACGTGGCTGGCAACATCAAGGTGATCTGGACGGGAACCGAACAGGCGAGCGCCGAATGGACTCCGGTGAGTATCTTTTAAATTATTCCTTTTACTAAATGCGGTGCTAACATTCAGCCAGTGTCAAGTGTACCTAACCCTCAGACCTACCTTACCAACTGAACCATATCATAAAATTGTTACTGCCACACCATCTTATCTGTAGCATGAGCGATGGCGCCACCATCTTCAAGATTCCAACTGGACAGCATAGGTATTACGCGTTCGCTGTAGGTTTGCCGGTGACGATGTGACGTCACTCAGAGGTAGGGTTAGCAGAAATATTACACATTTACAAAACATTTTATTAGGCAACATTTTGACATGTCCTGTGGGAAGCTCCAGGATAATATTTGCAGGACGTGAAACGAAACACAGCTATTCGGTAAAGCGATGTATTCGAGAGAGATCAATGATTACAAAAGCGGGTAGTCCTTGAGAATATAAATATCGAGGTACCTACGTAGGTACATACATTACACCTCCACCATAAACTAAGAAGTATCCCTTAATTATTATCTAATAGTAATAACATAAACAGTGATGATTAACTTAGCATATTACATAGAAACCTAACTAATTTAATAATGATATTATAATAAACACAAACCTTAACTAACCGCCACAGCATACTAAGTTTATATAAAATGTACACCTATCAATCGATATCAAAACCATATCTAAGTATTGGTCTAAGTTCCTCTCTAGGTCTAAGATTGGAAGGACGTGGGACCGCTACTGGCGGCTCAGACGGTCCAGCAGAAACTTCGACACTTACAGCTGGTGGCGCGCCCACCTGACTCTCCACTTCCGGTGACATCCGTGACTCAGACCCAATATCCGGCTCTGGGAAAGATGGCGGCCTATTTCGTCTCTCTGACCTCGATTTAATCTGATCTACATGCTTGACCGTAGGTGGACTGTTTTCCCTATCTACTAAATAATTCCGCGAGCCTAACTTTTCTTTAATGGTTCCCCTAACCCATTTATTACCTCCCGTATAATTACGAACATACACCTTATCGCCTATCTGAAATTCTCTATCAACCCCCCCCCCCCCCGCACGATCTACCTGCTTTTCCTGTGCCTCCTGCACCGTGGCCTCTATCTGTCTCGAGTCTTTTAATAAATCCAGCCTGGAACGTAAGTGCCTACGTTGCAGCAGCATAGCAGGTGTTGCGCCCGTTGAGCTATGCTCCACATTACGATATGACATCAAGTAAGTTTGCAAAGCTAGATCTACGTCACATTTTTCTCTGAACGCCTTCTTAATTGCCCGCTTACATAGTTTTACAGCTGCTTCAGCAGCGCCGTTGGACGACGGGTGATAAGCCGCTGAAAACGAAACTTTGACACCATTGTTAGCCATAAATTGGGCATATTCTTGACTAGAAAATGGTGGGCCATTATCGGACACGACCTCTTTAGGCAAGCCAAAACGCGCAAAAGTCTCCCTTAATACCTTAATAACTGAGCTTGCTGTCGTTCTAGGCATCTCAAAAATCTCTAACCATTTCGTAGTAGAATCTATTAGAACTAAAAATGTTTTTCCTTGAATCGGGCCCAAAAAATCCAGGTGCAGTCGAGACCAGGGCTCCGCAACGTACGGTCAGGGTTGCGGCGGTGCGCGCGGCGGGGCGCTTGCCTCCGCGGCGCACACGTCACACTCGCGGCACGCGCGCTCGATGTCTGCGTCGATGCCGGGCCACCACATCACACTGCGTGCTATAGCCTTCATTTTGACCATGCCTTGATGACCCACATGCAATTCTTTCAATAAAGATTCCCTTAATGAAAACGGAATTACTAATCTATATCCCCAAACGATGCACCCTATGTCAATGTATAATTCATTGCGTCTGTCCATAAAAGGTTTCAAACTATCGTCCTCGCAATTACTTGGCCATCCGGACTGTAAATACAACATCACCTTTTTTAACACGACATCGCTATGCAAATGCTTTTGCACTGTTTTCCTAGTGATAGGTAAGTAGTCCTGTACAAAATGTATGTACGTCACCTCCTCCCTCTGCTTGACAGGCTTACCCACCGGCAAACGCGATAACGCGTCAGCCGAATTTTTCTTGCTACACACGTACTCAATATCGTAATCGTATCTGGACAATAACACCGCCCAGCGCTGCATCCTACTGGCGGCCATCACCGGTATGCCGTGCTTATCGCCAAAAATGGCGACTAGAGGTTTGTGATCGGTTCGCAATAAAAAATTCCGCCCATACAGGTACTGGTGGAACTTCCTAATACCGAAAATAATAGAGAGAGCCTCCCGTTCGATCTCAGAATACGCCCTCTCCGCCGAGTTGAGCGAGCGCGAAGCGTACGCGATGGGGCGCTCGCCGCGTGACGTCATGTGCGAGATGACGGCGCACACGCCCACGCTGCTGGCGTCCGTGGTCAGCACCAGAGGCAGCGAGCTGGAGTAGTGCGCTAGCACTTCACTCGATACTAACCTTTCTTTTACTTTATTAAACGCCCTCTCGCACTCGTCATTCCATGAATATTTCGTTTATTTTTTAAGCAAGGTATACAAAGGAGACAGCAACGTGCTAACGTTTGGTATAAACTTTGCATAATACATCACTAGGCCCAAAAAAGACCGCAGTTCCGAAACATTTTGAGGCATCGGCACCTTTAAAATTGCTTCGATCTTATCAGAGCAAGTTCATACTCCATTTTTATCTATCACAAAACCCAAATAGGTGACCGAATCCGCAAAGAATGTGCATTTTTCTTTTTTAATTTTTAAGCCGTACTTTGACAACCTATTAAACACTTCCTTTAAGGTTTCTAAGTGAGCCGAGTCGTCCTCCCCCGTGATGATGACATCATCCAGGAAAACCCCTACTCTAGGCATGTCTGCAAACAACTGTTCAAGTTTCCGTTGAAAAATACCTGGACTGGATGCCAAACCGAAAATCAGTCGGTTGAACTTGAAAAGACCCCGATGTGTGTTGATCATGTGTGTTGATGCGAGTGTATATTCCAAATTCTAATTAGAATGGTCATGGATTGTTTTCAATTTATTGTACAAACTTTGCTATAAACAAACCATTATTTTAAAATCTTTATTTTTATGTGTATTAATGTGTATTTATTATATCATAAAAAATAAATAAGATGTCACACAAGAGCAGACTGCGAGTACTGCGACGCGTCAGCGATGACGTTGCTAACGGTGTGCGGATAGGGCGACTCAGGGGTGCGGTTGGCGGTTGGGGGAGGGCAACCGCATTCCACGCACCGGCAAACCTACAGCGAACGCGTAATACACAATTCACAATTCTACATTGCACACAATAATTTATACGGTTACATTATTAGAAAACACATGTACAAAGGCGAGCTTATCTCTAAAGATTAAGAAGGAATTGCATACACATATTCATACTCTTTATTGCGCAGTAACTTAATAATAAAACTTAAATAACAAATAGTGCGCAAAGGCGAGCTCATCTCTTAAGAGAGATATCTTTCTACCAGCAAACCTAGGCAGGATAGGAAAGCTGGTGCTGAGAGGATAGTCCTAGTGCACAACCATGCATTCAAGTTGACAGCGAAGTGACGTTTTCATAACGGCGGCGTCCGTCAGTAACTGTAGTTTCCGCTTTGGCCGTTCTACAGATAAATCGGTGAATCTGTACCATTTCGTATATATTTATTGCACATAAAAGACAAAACACAAAGAGATACAGAGAAGGAATGTACAAAGGCAAGCTTATCGCTAAAAAGAGATCTCTTCCAGCAAACCCAGGATGAACAGAGAATATTAAAATACGGAACAGGTAGGCCTATATGTGCTCAAATAAGCGAATTAAAATAAATATATAAATCATATTACTGAATATACTACTTAAAGAAACCATTGTGTCGACGTATTTTGTAAATAGACAACTTTATTTGCAGGTGATGACTGAAGCGGGGGCATGTTACACTATTAACTCGCTCGCCGTCGCTGATATAGCCATAGAGTAAGCTTTATTTAATTTTTTATTTATTTATTTATTTCACTGAGTGCTAGAGATGCCGCAGACAGAATGCAGACGCTTAAAATTTTAACACTCCTCATTTTCAAATGGGGTAAAAAATGCCTCTCAACGATGGTATAGTTAACTGCTTTAACTTGTCCCCTCTCAGAAGCACACCGGCCGAACAAACGAACAATGGAGAACAATAGATACAGATGTGTCGACGAGAGGGATCAATCAAGATGTTTGTCTTGCAGGAAACCTAATGAAAATGACACGAATAACTATCCGATGCATTGCAAGAATTCGGCTCCCGGATGCTACGTCATCATGGAGCTCACTAGAACTGTCAATGTGAGTGTTCAATACTCAAACACCAACGCACATAAATCTAACCCAACTGTAACTCACAGTCGCATTCTAAAGCTAAAAGTAACTTACACACGTATTCTAAAGCTAGCTGTAACTTACACACGTATTCTAAAGCTAGCTGTAACTTACACATGTATTCTAAAGCTAGCTGTAACTTACACACGTATTCTAAAGCTAGCTGTAACTTACACACGTATTCTAAAGCTAGCTGTAACTTACACACGTATTCTAAAGCTAGCTGTAACTTACACACGTATTCTAAAGCTAGCTGTAACTTACACACGTATTCTAAAGCTAGCTGTAACTTACACACGTATTCTAAAGCTAGCTGTAACTTACACATGTATTCTAAAGCTAGCTGTAACTTACACACGTATTCTAAAGCTAGCTGTAACTTACACACGTATTCTAAAGCTAGCTGTAACTTACACACGTATTCTAAAGCTAGCTGTAACTTACACATGTATTCTAAAGCTAGCTGTAACTTACACACGTATTCTAAAGCTAGCTGTAACTTACACACGTATTCTAAAGCTAGCTGTAACTTACACACGTATTCTAAAGCTAGCTGTAACTTACACACGTATTCTAAAGCTAGCTGTAACTTACACACGTATTCTAAAGCTAGCTGTAACTTACACACGTATTCTAAAGCTAGCTGTAACTTACACACGTATTCTAAAGCTAGCTAAACGCCGGACGAGTGACGAGTTGACGACGCGTATACTTTAATATCGCTGCATTTGCCGCGCCACCAGCCCTAGCAAAGTTTACGCACACATTTGCACGTATACAAACATCATTTGGTTATGTAGTAGTAATAGGTGATTATTTTACGAGCGTTCTATGGAGTGTCCGAGGTGTGCCAACACGGTGGCTTTCGGTAAGACAGATCGTTAAACGTTTTCGAAGATGCTTTATTTAACAAAATGACTATGACTCAGTTAAATGTCGTTCTGTAATTAACGGTCTAGGGTGTTAGTTAAGTGTCTGATTTAACCAACCAATCGCGACATATGTACTATACATATAGTGTATTATGCTGTTCAGTTGGCGTTGGCGTAGATGGTGGGGCTTCTCCATTCTACAGATAAGATGGTGTGGCACTATATGTATGTGATATCTGACAGTTGAGGCTGAACCGATTTCGATTCGCAGTTCAGCGTGCACTCGCCGTACGACGTGTCTGACGTCACCGCGGAGCCGTACCGGGTGTACCTTACGTTGAACCGGCAGGCTGTGTTCAGTGTGACAGAGACGCGGTGCGGGGAGGGGGTGAGGGCGCTGTCCGTGAGGCGGAGGGGCTGCTTGTATGTGGATGAGGCTAGTAATAAGCAGGTAAGTATACATAGTTACGGAGATATACGTGGACAACCGCACATGCATTGCAAAACTCAAAATTCAAAACGTTTATTTGCTTTAAATACACGTATCCAGGTATAGGTGGTGTTTTTAGGGTTCCGTACCCGAAGGGTGCCAAACGGGACCCTATTACTGAGACTTCGCTGTCCGTCCGTCCGTCCGTCTGCCTGTCACCAGGCTGTATATCTCATGAACCGTGGTAGCTAGACAGTTGAAATTTTCACAGATGATGTATTTCTGTTGCCGCTATAACAACAAATACTAAAAATCAAAAGAAATTTAATATTAAGGGGGGCTCCCATACAACAAACATTATTTTTTTGCTCATTTTTGTTCGATATTGATAATGGTAGCAGGTAGACGCTTAAAATGTTCACAATATATTGAGTATATTATTTACTTAAAAAATAAATAATTAAATTAAAATTAAAGTAATATTTAGGGGGGGCTCCCATACATTTTTTTTTTGCGGTTTTTTATAGATAATGGTACGGAACCTTTCGTGCGCGAGTCCGACTCGCACTTGGCCGGTTATTTATAATACCTACCTACTTTAAATTAGTGCAGTGTATTTTACCGTATAGTACGGTGTACAAATATTTACAAATTATCAATTAAACTATAACTAAGCTATAGTGCGAATCTTTCGCACTATTTCAAACATTCGCATCAAGCAAGTCGAATGTTTTAGGATTATTTTTTTCATTCCCAAGACAATCGACTTGCTTGATGCGAATGTTCAAAATCATGCGAAAGATTCGCATATCGAATCGGTTCCGGCAATGGAAGCCATTGGAAGCCGCGCAAAATACGATTTACTTATAAGTTTATTTTTTCTGATTTTTGTTAAACAGTTGAGCCACCACCGCCAGGTATGGGAAAAGGCGTGACGCTATGTGTTTTAGTGTAGGATCAAACGTGTATTGCAGGTGTACAGCAGTAACATGTGTCGCCGTTCGTGCCGGAATGACTTCGTCGTCGAGAAATGTGGATGTAAACCTTTTTACAACAAATACGAAGGTAAAGTATCCTACTGACTGACTGTACTGAACGGCTGATCCACAATTTTAACTGATCCGTGGCCAAATCGTAACCCTTTCAGTCGAGAGATTGTCATTCTCCTGGCCTAAAATTAGGGAAAATTAAGTTGTCATCCCCTCTCATAGGGACTCTACTGCTCGCAGAAGCACAAAATAGTGCTCGACTTTGACAGTTGACTACTAAGACGTCAATTAATGTCTATTGTAAGAGGATGAGAATTTAATTTCCCCTAATTTTAATGACTTTTTTTTCCTTTTCGGCCAGCGGGGTGATTCTGGCGCTAGCGAGATCATGTCCATGGTCGAAATATCGATTTTGAGATACCGAAATCTCTATCAAAAACAAGAAAAAGCTATTCTTACGACTAGCCTTTCGACCAACCGAGATATCTCAACCCGTTTCCGATCAAAATAAATATAATTCGAGATCGTATTCGACTGATTTAGGTACCTATCAAAACCGACGATGTAGCGACTGGGGAGATAATCTCGATAGCGCGAGAACCGGGGGCCAGGAGAATGACAATCTCTCGACTGAAAGGGTTGGTCGATGGGTCGACTAAACTGACAACTCTAGGTACAAATGTGTACTGAATAAATATTCATTATTAATTTTGAAAACATTTCGAGACTTTTGCTGTGTAGATAATACTAGCTGTGGATGTGTAACTTTCCCTGCATGGTCGCAGAGGGTCCCGCGTGCTCCGTGGACGGGATGGCATGCGTGGCTGCGTGGGCGCACCAACTGAACACGATGAAGTGTGCGTGCATGCTGCAGTGCGTCGACGCGGTTTATAAGGAGACGGCCAATGAGGCTACCATCTGGTGAGTGACGTGACGTAACGGTATGGTTGCCTCACTTCCATTCGAATGCTTCAGATTCATACTTTATACTTTATTGCACAAAAACAGAATACACACACTTAATAATGAAAAAAACATGTACAAAGGCGAGCTTATCTCTAATAAGAGATCTCTTCCAGCAAACCTAGGATGGACAGGATTAATTAACAAAAGATAGACCTACATAATGTGCACAACGATAAATATTAAATTAATAGACTACTTACTAATAAGTAAGTACATACATACATAAAAACCATACATAATATTTAAAATATATAAAAAAAAATACGCGTGTAGCACCGTACACGTGTTAGAAGTAAAACTTCTGTAGCTAGATCATTAAGTGGTACCTATACTATACACCTATACCTACCTATACTAAAAGAGATTTAAATTTCCAATTTTGAGATCCAATCTCTGCTTCAAGTTACTTTTAAGTTTCAGACGTCCGATTATTTGAAATTATTTTATACTTGTACTTACTTTTAATACGTCATGTCATTTATTTCCCACCATTCCTTATCTACAATTTGTCGCGCTCGTGGTGATATACTTAACTCATTCAATAGTGTCACTACTATTTGCATCTCGCTCAGATTATATACCATCTGACGACGTCACGTCTTAAAACCGTCTCGCTCAAATGTATGCATTGCTTTGCTTGTCTCTGTGCCCAGTCCCTTTATTTAATTGATCGAGTACGTATTTTCAACTATTCCAAGTTAATGTGTACCTGCGGGGCTACCATAAGGCTTGCCACTCACCTCAGTCGCGCAGATAAATGACAAAGAAGATGGCTAAATCAATATATGGACGACTGCCCCAGACATGTACAAAGACTTTTCAACAGCCAATAGCATTTAAATATTCATTCATAAATTTAATTTACTGCGTCTGTATTTAGTTTGTAGAACTTGAAGAAAAAAATAATTAAATATAGGTAAATAAGAGTTGTTACTCAATACTCCGTGATTCCAATATGATTCCGTGACCTTTTCCGTCGCTAGAAATAAGCACCATTTTGCAATAACATGCAACATAACGCCATCTAGCCACTCCTCTGGAAACCTCCTGTTTTCAACAGTTTTGCTAGTTGGCAATTATGTTGCATGTTATTTTTAACGATGGCAAAAGTCACTAATCAATGGCGGAATCATAGAGTATGAAGTGACAACTCTTAATTATTTAATCATTTCCTTCAAGTTCTGCAAACTAACTAAAGACGCAGTAATTTATGAGAGAATATTTAAATGCTATTAATTGGCTGTTGAGAAGTCTTTGTACATGTCTGGGGCAGTCATTTTGCCAAATTGCCAACTCCTTTCGCGTCTCAATGATGTTTCTCCATAAAATAGCGCGCATTCATTATGATATGACATTAAATTGTGACAAAATGCGTGGCTGGGGTGACTGGCGTGCCTTATGCTACCCCCGCTAACCTATACATACCTACTTTGCTAGGATTGTTTAGGGTTACTTCATCGCGAAGCGATGACGTAACTCTTATTTAATTTTATTCTTGACATTTCCTTAGTCCGCCATACGACATACCTCGATTTTGATATTTTACTTCAACATTATTGACTGGCATGAAGCATTAACTTTAAAATTACAAAAGCTTATTAAAATCAAAATCGTATAATTTCAACAGTTATAACAACAATTCAACTTTAAAATATGTATTACAAAAATTACATACAAACAAATAAGCGAAACAATAAGCCATTAAACTTATGGCTCTGTAAGCTGTAGACCTCGCTTTGGCCGTTTACTACAGATAAACATTAAATAGGTAGGTATAACACGTACTTAGTAGCTAAACTGCTAATTTGTGACTTGAACTGCACTATATAATAAAAAGTGGCTTTAGAACAGTTCTAGGTACCTACTTATTGTTTTCAAGAAGTCTTAATGCAGCCATCCATCACATCGGAATTTGCTTGAAAACTAAATATCACATTTGGATGATTCTAAGTGACTTTATGCGATTACTAGCTGCCCGTTGCGCGACTACGCAGCGCGTTTTAGGTACCTATTCCATAGTTACCGGCCACAAAACGATTCGTTCATCATTTTAGAAATCCATATCGACCCGTGTGACATTGATGAAACTCTTTTCTTACAAACTGTATGGATCGCATCGCACAACTGTCAAACATAAGTTCCGGTTCCAACAAAGAGGTTGAACGAAGTAGGTTTTGGTCACGTCACTGGTTTTGGCCATACCGGAAATCAAGAACTCGTGGAAGAATGCTTAAAATAATTTTTATTTGTTAACGTTTCATCAGGTTTTTCTCTCACTAATTAACATTCTTTATTGTACGAATGTATTATTATCTTATCTGATTAGTTAAAAACCGTATTGAAAATAGTTGCGGTTTTAAAAGTCTTCAGCCGACCCTGACGTCACCGATTCCAATTTCCGTTACATTTCTTAGCCACTCGTGATAGCACCCGGCTAGTAGTAATTGAAAAGGAAATATATGAATAACCCACAGTTGAGAGGTTAAATAAATTTTACCCCCGTGCCCCAAGAAGTTTTACTTCAAAAATACATAAATAATATAAACTTAAATATATTAAGGTAGAGAAAGATAGTGTTCTTTTAAGCGATTTTAAATAATTGAAACAAAAAGTAAACTTTAGAAAAAACCGACTTCCACAAACCCTATTTGATTAGATTGAGTTTAATACAAACTGTAACCCCTTATCCCCCCACCCTTGGGGAATTAATTTTGTTAAATCCCATCTCAGCGCTACCCCACGCTACTAAGGAACCTCTGTACAAAGTTTCATGGCTCTAGGTCCACCGGTTTAGGCTATGCGTTGCCTGCCCGTCAGCCACGCATTGTATTTGTACCTAGTATTGAGCAGATCTGGTGGCCATATGTGGTCTTCATCAGCAGTTCCGCATCACAATATTATGCTTACCATGTGCATTTGCACGAGTTATTATGAAAAACACAAAAATCACTATAGGTCTGCCTATAATATTTGAAGAGTTCCCTCAATTTCTCCAGGATCCCATCATCAGATCCTGACCTGGTGTCAATGGGACCACCCTTGAGGTATTACCTATACGCCGAAAAAAGATTTGTTCAAATCGGTTCATAATTGGCGGAGTTATCGCGTAACAAACATAGAAAAAAAAAAAAAAAACATACGGGTCGAATTGAGAACCTCCTCCTTTTTTGAAGTCGGTTGAAAATGTTGAGTGAAGGACTGTCCCATTGTAGGTTGTAGATAAGTACATAGTAAGTACATACTTATACCAGGAAAAATTACGCATCAATAACTATTCGAATTGAATTGTCGATGAAATGAACTCGAACATGGCTGCCAAATATTCCAGCTTGTTGCTCCAGCAGCCTTAAAAAATGATCAAGTGCGGGTCGGACTCGCACACGAAGGCTTCCGCACCATCGTCGTCTAAAACGGCAATACCTTCAACATCGCCGTCAGTCGTCTCTTGCTATTAAATAATGTCAGGCGCTATTGTATTGAAATTGACTACCTACTGTTTAATTCTAAACACCCTTTTTTCGTGTATTTCAGTATTTGTTGTTGTTGCGGCAATAGAAAACACATTCTGTAAAACATGTCAACTCTCTAGCTATTACAGTTCGTGCTGTAGGACCCGATGACAGACAGACGGACGGACGGACAGACGGACAGCAAAGCCTTAGCAATAGGGTCCCGTTTGGCACCCTTCGGGTACGGAACTCTAACAAGTGTTGATGTTGCCATCGCGGATAGTTACTACATGGTACTACTCGTGTGTAAAGTCTCTACAGAACATGAACATGAGGAATTTCTAGAATTCTACCTCCCGATGGGGAGGTTCCGAATAAGTAGGTACCTTTGTAGCACAGAAGAGATAATAGTACTACGTACAGAACGGCCACTCCCTTCCCCGCGCGGATTCAGATACCGCACCTCACCCCGGAGTCGGGGAGCCTCTTCAGAGACACTTTGTATAGAAGCTGAACGCACACATTCACAAACGAACGAGTTTACGCACACATTTGCACGTGTACAAATGTCATTAGGCTATGTAGTAGTAATAGGTGATTATTTTACGAGCGTTCTATGGAGTGTCCGAGGTGTGGTATTAGTTGAACTTGTTTCTCCGCAGGGACTCGGGCCTGTTCGCCGGGCGAGGCAGCATTCGGTTCACGGTGGACCCGCCGCAGACGCGCTACACCAGGGAGATCGTGTTCCACTTCCACGACCTGGTCGGTACGTGCTTCAATCAATACATAACGACCTGGAGCCCTATTTTTGAAATCGCTCGTGTGATATAATCGCTCGTATGACTTGCGCAACGAGTGGTTCTGACCAATCGTTGCAGAGCGAATTGAATATAACGAACGAAAATCATTCGTTTTTTAAAATTATATCACACGAGCGATTTCAAAAATAGGGCTCCTGGTCGGTACGTGCTTCAATCAATACATAACTGCAAAGACAGTCTCCGCGCCGTGTTGTGTTGAAACCGTGTCTATCGGTGGATATGATCTGGGGCCCGATGCTGCTCTGAGAAACGCACTTATATTGGAACTCTACCGCTTCTAAAACACCCAAAATGGCGTCATTTGGTATGCTCCTAAAGAATCGCAAATAGATCGTAAATAGATTGCAATGTGTGTAAAGTAGAAATGTTTATGAGACTTACATTGACAGCTTTACCATTGGAATGGCGACCGTGCTATGACCCGAGTGTCGCCCGTGCTTATGAGAGACGAGAAAGCATGACATTTAAAAATAACCGGCCACGTGCGAGTCGGAATCGCACACGAAGGGTACCGTACCATCGTACAACAAAACTTAAGCACTCAAAACAATAAAACAAAAAGAAAATTAAAAAAGATTATGCCCTCACGGTGATCTAAACTCACAAACTACGGATTGAGGGCCTACAACATACCGGCTGAGCTACCACAACGATGTGGGTTGATGCGAAATATACCATCATATTGAAATGCGTGGGTGTATCGGGGGAGTTTCTTGCCCTTCTTTGCTCCATCCCTAAGTCCACAACTTCCGAACGGGCGCCGGGCGGTAGTATACAAAAATATTAATATTATATTGACGTTGACTAAGTAATATGTATGATTTTATTATGGTCAATATTTTTTTTTAACTGAACTGAACTATCAAAACAAGTCTCTTGTAAGGGGACCCCCCTTTAATTTGTAATACATCTCGTATTTCAGTTGTTGTTGTTGCGGCAACAGATATTTCTGTGAAAATTTCAACTTTCTGGCTATTACTGCTCTTGCTCTAGGACCCGCTGACGGACGGACGGACGGACCGGCACAGACGGACAGCGGAGCCTTAGTAATAGGGTCCAGTTTGGCACCTTTCGGTTACGGTACCCTAAAAACAGTAAAACTATACCTAGTCTATTCGTGATAAGAATGCAGTGAAATTTAAAAGTAAATCTGTTAACACACACTCACAGGACAGGACACAACCTTCGCGTTCGAAAGTTTGCCTTCAACTTGTCACTGTGAACTTATTGGAAACGATTTGATTGGTTACGGGGCGTGGCTAGGCCTCCGGACAGTGATGACTTTTACTCAGTAAAGTTTACTGCATTCTTATCACGAATAAAGTACCTAAATGTAAAAGTAGACCATTTTAATGTCCCCACTGAGGGGCACAGGCCTTTACTCGGATCCGAGTAAGATATTACTATTATAGTCTATTCGTGATAAGAATATAAATATACTTAACTGCATTCATGTTCTGTCTTGTGTCTTGTTTGTCCAGTGAGAATTCGTAATTCGTAATTTCTTTATTGTACTCACATAACAGTAAAAATAGCTTAACATAGAAAAAAATGTGTACAAAGGCGAGCTTATCTCTGATAAGAGATTTCTTCCAGCAAACCATGTTGGGTAGGAGACGGAGATGATAGGTAATGGGAAGAATTGCGCGTACAATAAAACTATTCTAGTACCTACCTATATATAAGAACCTACATAGAGAATTGCGCCTTGACTCATCCTCTTTGCTCTACGCAGTGTCGTTCGGCGGCGCGGCGGGCTTATTCCTGGGAGCCAGTTTCCTCAGTTTTGTGGAAATTGGTTACTTCCTCTGCGAGCAGCTGTTCCGAGCCTGCGTGCCGGCACAGCGCACACTGCCGAGGGTACGTCCATCGACCATTCGATTATAGTCTATTCGTGATAGTAATGCAGTAAAGTCATCACTGTCCGGCGGCCTAGCCACGCCCCGTAACCAATCAAATCGTTTCCAATTATCAAGCCAAGTTCACAGTGACCAGTTGAAGGCAAACTTTCGAACGCGAAGGTTGTGTCTTGTCCTGTGAGTGTGTGTTAACAGATTTAAATTTAAATTTCACTGCATTCTTATCACGAATAGACTATAGAGTGTTCTATACCTATGAAGTCCAAAGAGGAGAAGGAAAGGCAAAACCACGTGGCGAACGTTTCACGGAAGACTTTCCTCATTAGAGGCCGCCACTGTGAGCAGAGATGTCACGAATGTCATACACGTATCGTATTTCCCTTTATTCTAAGATTAGCGCCACCTAGAAGTATGTTAACTGAAACCATGGCGTTTAAAGTACAAATCTTACTCCTCACGCCAACTCTGTTTTACGAAGGGTTACTAATTCTAATTTGTATGGGATGAGCACCCTGTGGTACCAAGGAAAACACTGATTTCCCATGGTCCGGTTGACCGGACTCCCACATTATAGTAAGCTAATTGATCCTAAAATCCTAACCCAACTTATAGTAGGTACCTAAGTCAATTGATCCTAACCAGGAAGCCCTTATCCAGTGGATAGTGCATAGATACATTTTCCTTTGAATCACAACTCACCAATTTATTTATTTATTAAGGTCTATACAACAGGTATACAACATTACATATAACTTAGATATTTTCAGATTAATTCTAGTACCAATTTAAGTACTTACACACGTGATTCACTATTTGTATATTTTCAGAAACCAGAGAGCAAGCAAGCAGTGCCCTATGAACAGGCGCGGATAATGGAACTGAATTCAGTGTTAGAAGGACAAAGGAACACCGGCAGAACTTATACTAGGCTATACCAATATTAATTCATCTAGGCCTTTACGACCAAGAAGCACTCTACGACGATTGTCCAGCAAAATGCCCATCTATAAAAAGTTATTCCATCTATAAAAAGTTATACTTCCTGAATCCACAAAAATATAGGTATGTTGTATAACCGTCCCTTGCTAAAAATTTTGTGTTTGAAAACATCATAATGCCATTGGAAACTATGTGAAAACAAAATATATTCTTTGCTCCATCCCTATAAGCCCACAACTTCCGAACGGGCGGTAGTATACAAAAATATTAATATTATATTGACGTTGACTCTGTGAATGTCTCAAGACTCGATTCACAGCGATGCACTCTTGAGTAAGGTTTCAGAATAAAGGAAACGCTTGAGAGTGGAGCTCAAATTTGAGTCGGATTTACGTGATTTCAGCTTGAGACTGATCTTGAGATTCGTTCTAGAATACGACCCTAAGTAATCTGTATGATTTTATGGCCAATAAAAATTTTGAACTTGAACTTAATTATCTAATAGTTGTTTTTTACCTAAAACGAGTTATTCCAGGAGTTCTACAAGGAGCGCTGGTATGGTTGTTATGTGTAAAAATCGGTGATCAAAATATATAAAAATTTGTGTTTAACATTTTACAAATCATCAGCGGTTTTTGTGTAATTTAGCAAAAAACACACCTTTTTTCACTTTTTACGCGGACCTAAGTATCGCGCTGCAGTTTACGCCAGCATTATCCAATTCGTTTCCAATTAGCATTATCCAATTCCTACTTTATTTTATGATGTGTGAAACTTTCCACCACCACAAACCCCGTTGCTAATTTTAGGATATTGATGCTTGGTGTTACTCTACATTTTCGCTATGAAAAAGTAACTTTACGGCTTTTTGAAGCTATTTTTCTATTGAAGTAGAACCCTAATAATAAGTATCATCAAAGTTGTATCTATTACCAGTTCTCAGTCACCGTCAGATATACGTGACGACACGCAAGACAGTCAAAAGGACAAATACGCAATGGATGGCACTCATGCTGTTTTTTCTTTCTTTTTGATTGCATAGGTTGTTTATATAATTAAATCCTTAATTGGCCTCATTTTAAGATAATTTTTTAAGATTACATGTATAAGCTTAGCATAAGTAATTATTATCTCGCAGATTGGAACACCTTCTTGAGATCTGAAGTGCCTAATGCACATAGTATTAAAACTATTCACATCTTGTATCCTAATACTGGTATTTAACCAACAAATAATTGATACTCTTTGAGTAGATACATTTTACTATCTTACGTTATCAAGACAAGTACCGTGTCTTGTTTTGCACTGTAATAAATTTCAATAGAATAATGACGTCTGTGGATTTTTGTTGTAAATAAAAATGCAAGTGCTTCAGTAATATAAAAGAGGTTTTATTTTACAAGTTTCCCCGCACAGTTGATGACGTAATAGAATGTGTGGCATTCTCTCTACATTAGATAGGTACATAAATTAGCCTTTCCTGTCCAAATTAACTATTATACAATAAATTATAGTCGGGGCATCTTCCTCTCACCGCGAGCATCCTTCAATATAGTCAGGGCATCTTCCTCTCACCGCGAGCATCCTTCAATATAGTCAGGGCATCTTCCTCTCACCGCGAGCATCCTTCAATATAGTCAGGGCATCTTCCTCTCACCGCGAGCATCCTTCAATATAGTCAGGGCATCTTCCTCTCACCGCGAGCATCCTTCAATATAGTCAGGGCATCTTCCTCTCACCGCGAGCATCCTTCAATATAGTCGGGGCATCTTCCTCTCACCGCGAGCATCCTTCAATATAGTCGGGGCATCTTCCTCTCACCGCGAGCATCCTTCAATATAGTCAGGGCATCTTCCTCTCACCGCGAGCATCCTTCAATATAGTCGGGGCATCTTCCTCTCACCGCGAGCATCCTTCAATATAGTCAGGGCATCTTCCTCTCACCGCGAGCATCCTTCAATATAGTCGGGGCATCTTCCTCTCACCGCGAGCATCCTTCAATATAGTCAGGGCATCTTCCTCTCACCGCGAGCATCCTTCAATATAGTCGGGGCATCTTCCTCTCACCGCGAGCATCCTTCAATATAGTCAGGGCATCTTCCTCTCACCGCGAGCATCCTTCAATATAACTCCTCCACATGACATTATAATCGCATTTATTTCATTTCACAGCGTATATTGAATATCTTGCCTAAAAGTGCCTTTGCCACCTCGTACGGGAAAAAAGGTGACGCTATGGTATGTTTTGCTGATATTTCATGTTCTGTTCCTTTCTTACATTTAGGACCGAATGAATAATAATAATATAAAATATTTGATAACCAGTTGTTAAATAAAATAGCAGAAGAATAGTCGCGGTGAGAACGCTCTCCCATCTTATGAGAACGCTCTCCCATCTTATGAGAACACTCTCCCATCTTATGAGAACGCTCTCCCATCTTATGAGAACGCTCTCCCATCTTATTAGCCTATTTATATTCAGATGACAATTATACATAATATGATATTATCAACAAACCAAAAGCATTCTGTAAAATTCGTCCCGCTGTTAGTCACAGTAAAAGATTCAACTTTTCGATTAAATAAACATCAGTCTAATCCACTCCCGCTTATAATAGGAAACGATTGTACATTTGGGAGTTTAACACTACCCAGTGGGCACGAGCATTTTCCCTATAAATAAGGTCGATGTAGCGACAGCTATCTCGTGCCCACCTACTTAGTATGTAGGTATAGTTTAGAGCTACTGTACAATGTTATATTGAATATGATTATGCGTGTCAGTGCCACGAGCAGGGAGCACTTGTCCGGTGGAGAGTGCATAGATACATTTTCCTTTGAAACACAACTCACCAATTTACGGGCGGCGGAGGACGAGGTAAGAGAGCGGCTGACCACCGCTGCGAAACTGTCTGGCGGCCCGTCATCGTGCACAGGTTGCGTATGCGAACGTTTGTTGAATACAACCAACGTTTGGCGAGCCGCATTCCCTCGCAGGCGCAGACAATTGGATATATATATTCTCTGGCCACGAGCTAGAACTTGACTTGTTAAGGTTTACACGTGTTAAGCGTTAAGTTACGGTTTAGCTAATGGCACTCAGTATGCACAGTGGGCCGTGTCTGGTGTCAGCAGTGTTCACTCCTGGGCCGCGAGTCTCCTCTGGCGGCAGCGTCGACTGGGCCGCGAGCCCGCTACGTTCACTGCTGCAGCGCGTGGTGCGGGGTCAGCACGGCCCCGCCGGCCGGCAGCACCGAGGTGATGACGGGGGACGACACCGACCCCACGCCGCCCGACCCCATGAATATCACCTGCGGGGCAACCACACCTGTACTATACGTATGGTCTATCTATTTGTTCGTACTTGTCCAAAAGTTACAAATCAATCGAAAACTCATCATACGAATAAACAATAGGCTTGTGGCCGAGGTAATCCAATAAATCTAGGAACAAGTCTTAAGTTGAAGCATTATGTACAAAATGGCTTGACATTCCAATTGTATATTGTAGACATGACAATTGTATATTTCCAGCAGATATATTTTATAAAGTCAATTTTGTGCAAAAAAAGACAGCATTTTATGGCACTTTTACATGACGTCATTCTGTTATTTCATAGAACTCAGGAACAAAAGTTCCGTTTTGACAGTTCATAAAAAGTATCCATTTTGACTTGACAGGCCACAAGCCTATTTTGTTTTGATAACATCCCCAGTGGATTTTATGAAGTTATAGGTTATCTGTCATGTGACTTCTAAGCTGGAATCGACTGTAGTAACTACAGATGTCCAACGATCTTTTCGCGTGCGGTGATAGGAGAAACTGACGATTTTTGACAGGATCATTGAATGAGGTTGCGTAGAAGTGACGCGCCCCTGTGAACGCCATTCACACGTCAAAAGATCGTAACGAGTATAGCTAAGTATTTGTTTGTTTCTTTCAATTTCAAGTGTCAGCGTACCTGCGAGTGCGGCGTCGCAGTCTGCGTCGCCGGCGCCGCGAACACGTACTGTTGCTGTCTGACACCGCCCGCCTGAAACAGCAAATAAACGAGTTAACAACAAATATTTAAAGCTAGCAACACTTGTTTGCAGCCAACTTAACAGCGAAGGGAAAGTTACATGACATGCTCAAATTGGACGTACAGAACTCCTTTTAAGTGTTTTGTTAATCCAGAGCAGAGCGAAGTATTCTAGAATAAAATCCTGAGTTCGGCGAGTGATTCAAAGCACACCCAGCTGCAACTCACCTGCGAGATCTGCGCCAGCTGGTGCACCTGCTGCAGCTGCTGGCGCGGCGCCGCCTCCTCTACTACCACCTGCTCCATCACAGAGCCGGCCGCGTTACCGCCTGCAATCAGTGCGATTATACAAAATACAATATCTTGGATGAAAGATTATAATTAATATTCATCGGACTGCATATCACAACTATTCCTCATATAAATAACCACCCGCAGAGAGATAAGAGAGGTTGATAAATTAAGCAGGAGAGCATCGATCTAATGCTTTAAAATTTACATGGAGCCATCTCCGACTAATGATGATGATGATGAAGACTCACCGGCGCTAGTGTTGTTCGCTTGCGCACTGTTGTCGCATCCGAACAGACAGTGCTGCACTGTCCACCGCGGCTCGAACGGTATGTGCGTCTTCACCTGGGAACAGATATTTAATTTGTATTAACCGACTTCCCAAAGGAGGAGGTTTACAATTCGTCCGGATGTTTTTGAAGTAAAACTTCTTGGGGCACGGGGGTAAAATTTATTTAACCTCTCAACTGTGAGTTATTCATATATTTGCTTTTCAATCGCTACTAGCCGGGTGCTATCACGAGTGGCTAAGAAATGTAACGGAAATTGGAATCGGTGACGTCAGGGTCGGCTGAAGACTTTTAAAACCGCAACTATTTTCAATACGGTTTTTAACTAATCAGATAAGATAATAATACATTCGTACAATAAAGAATGTTAATTAGTGAGAGAAAAACCTGATGAAACGTTAACAAATAAAAATTATTTTAAGCATTCTTCCACGAGTTCTTGATTTCCGGTATGGCCAAGATGGCGCCGCCGCCGCCGCCTGACATGACTCAAACTACTTCGTTCAACCTCTTTGTTGGAACCGGAACTTATGTTTGACAGCTGTGCGATGCGATCCATACAGTTTGTAAGAAAAGAGTTTCATCAATGTCACACGGGTCGATATGGATTTCTAAAACAAGCAAAGCAATGCATACATTTGAGCGAGACGGCTTAAAGACGTGACGTCAGATGGTATATAATCTGAGCGAGATGCAAATAGTAGTGACGTAGTGACACTATTGAATGAGTTAAGTATATCACCACGAGCGCGACAAATTGTAGATAAGGAATGGTGGGAAATAAATGACATGACGTATTAAAAGTAAGTACAAGTATAAAATAATTTCAAATAATCGGACGTCTGAAACTTAAAAGTAACTTGAAGCAGAGATTGGATCTCAAAATTGGAAATTTAAATCTCTTTTAGTATAGGTAGGTATAGGTGTATAGTATAGGTACCACTTAATGATCTAGCTACAGAAGTTTTACTTCTAACACGTGTACGGTGCTACACGCGTTTTTTTTTTTTTATATGTATATGCCCCGATTGCGCCTAGACGGATGGACCGATTTGGAAAATTATTTTTTTTGTTTGAAAGGGTTTACCTTCCCATTGGTCCCATTGACACCAGGTCAGGATCTGATGATGGGATCCTGGAGAAATCGAGGGAACTCTTCAAATATTATAGGCAGACCTATAGTGATTTTTGTGTTTTTTTTTCATAATAACTCGTGCAAATGCACATGGTCAGCCTAATATTGTGATGCGGAACTGATAATGAAGACCACACATGGCCACCAGAACTGCTCAATACTAGGTACAAACACAATGCGTGGCTGACGGGCAGGCAACGCATAGCCTAAACGGGTGCACCTAGAGCCATGAAACTTTGTACAGAGGTTCCTTAGTAGCGTGGGGTAGCACTGAGATGGGATTTGACAAAATTCCCCAAGGGGGGGAGGGGGGGATAAGGGTTTACAGTTTGTATTAAACTCAATCTAATCAAATAGGTTTAGTGGAAGTCGGTTTTTTTTAAAGTTTACTTTTTGTTTCAATTATTTGGAAAACTTTATGTATCAGATACATACAGCGTTTAGTAGGTAGACCGGACAGGGCCCGGATTCTGTAATGTGAGCGAACCGCATGACAACAGCTACAGCGAGGGCGCAAAATCGCGCAAGTCTACCAGTTCGCTTTTTAATTTGAATTTTCTTGACGTTTTCGTCTCGTGGCATAGCTTCGTAATGATATCTACTACAAGTTACAAACCTGGACATGTCCGAGGACAGTACACCTACAAAGGCCACAGCCTCACAATGATCTGAGGTCATACCAGCTGGGTCCTGAACAAGGTGAGAACATGCCTGTGGGAGAGGTGTGTGAGAGGGAATGAGAAGAGTTCTGTAAGGCTTGGTAAGTGAAACCCCACAGTGGCCGCATCCGTATGCTGTGTTTTCTGCTAGTGTGTGTGTGACACATGAAACTAACCTTGAGCTCGGTAGTCAGCATGAGTATATGCCGGCAAGGCAACTTGAACACCTTGCTGAAGAGGCAGGAGCACTCCTGCGTGGACGTGCCATACTTGTTGATGGCAGCACTGCTGCTGTGTCTTCTGGAACAAAGCACGAGTTGTTAACTCTTCATTGGGCTATCGGAACGACTATCAATGAGGAACTTCTTTAAATTGGTGATAAATTGTGATTCTTTCTCTATGTTTTTTAAATCATTTGGTATGTGATTGTATATTTTGATGGCCCAGTACATTTTGGCCTGAGTGGGTCAGCTGATTTGTATGGAGAAGTGAAAAATAAAGTTGCTTTGATCAAATCGGTTTCATAGTAAAAGTTGCTCAGAATGATGTCCCTAACAAACTAGTTTCTCATTTTGCGTTTATTCATTTACACCTTGTATTTGATGCCTTGGCATTGCTCATATATTATTGAACTCGACTGTACACGTTACACAGTACATGTTACACGGCACATGCGGTACATGTTACATCTCGTATTTCGTATATATTTATTGCACATATCAGAAAAAAGACACAAACAATATAGAAAAGGCATGAACAAAGGCAAGCTTATCTCTAAAAAGAGATTTCTTCCAGCAAGCCCAGGATGGACAGGTTACATGTTACACGGTACATACGGTACAATGTTATACGGCACATGCGGTACATGTTACACGGCACATGCGGTACATGTTACACGGTACATGTTACACGGTACATGTTCACGGTAAATGTTACACGTTACATGCGGTACATGTTACACGTTACATGCGGTATATGTTACACGTTACATGCGATACATGTTACACGGCACGGGCTCACCTGCCGGTGCGGTCGTCGAGGCACTTCTGCGCCAGCTTGGTCTGGTGGCTCATCAGATTGTACGCGTATTGTGTGATGGTGTCCGTCGGCGATTGCTTCATGGTTTCCGTGTCCTGGAATGTTAGACTTTGGTCACTGGGTAAACATTCACATGACATCAAATAGGAAATGAAGAGCCCGGTGCACTGGGGTCGGATAGCCTGACTTATCCATGCATTTGCATTTGTTGAATTTACTGAGTATAATCACTAATGTAAATATTGCTAAAAATGTACGGTCCGAAATAAAATAGTTAACTTTTATATCTCGATCTGCGGACATGGACCGCCCTGTCCCGCGGCAGATATACGCGTATTGTGACCTTTTTTGAGTCGGCTTGGGAAGTGGTCGAGTTGGAATGTGGTCTTGTTGGGAAGCTGATGGGAAGTAGTCAAAATGGTCTATACGGGAAGTGGTCTGCACGTGAAATGGTCGATAGGGGAAGAGGTCAATATGAGAATCTGTATGATTTTATGGTCAAAATAATAATAATTTGAACAGTTCAGTTCAGTTCAGTTCAAAATTTTTATTGACCATAAAATCATACATATATTACTTAGTCAACGTCAATATAATATTAATATTTTTGTATACTACCGCCCGTTCGGAAGTTGTGGGCTTAGGGATGGAGCAATAGGATAGGATTTCTGTGCGCTGAGATGGTAAAGACCATGCAGTTTTGTCATCTAAAAATTCTTTTACACTATAATAATATAATTGTAATAACTTGAGAAGTGGTCAACATGGAGAGTGGTCGAGACGGGACAGTTGACACTGGTTAAGATGGTAAATACTATTTACCCGCAGCCGACTGAGCGCGA
Source organism: Argyresthia albistria (assembly GCA_963457715.1). Classification (NCBI taxonomy): domain Eukaryota; kingdom Metazoa; phylum Arthropoda; class Insecta; order Lepidoptera; family Argyresthiidae; genus Argyresthia; species Argyresthia albistria. The sequence continues at coordinate 5,230,487 of OY735282.1, forward strand.
AGTTCCTCCTCTCGTCCTCGAGCTGGTTGGCGATATTGAAGAACACGGAGACGAACTCGTCCGGCTGCATGCCGGCGCGCGTGACGCTCGTGAACCGACCGACCAGCCGCTCCAGACCCTGCGCGAGACGAGATGCGGTCACTTCAAGGGCTCTACTCACGATGCGATTTGTCTCGCGATTTGTTGCCTTGCAACAGATTGCACCGTGACTAGGCAGGTTGCATGCGACAAGTTGCAAGACAGATTGCACCGTGAGTTTACTTCATACTTTATTTTATTACACAGACAGACAGACAGACAATAGTGGAAAAACATGTGAAAAGGCGAGCTTATATAAATTATAAGAGATCTCTTCCAGCAATGCTAGGATGGAAAGGATAATTTAATAATTCACACACAATGTAATTTAAAATTTACTCATACTCATATATTTATTGCGACTTACCTTCCCTGATACCGAGACCTCACACACTCTACCCTACCCGAGAATAAACATCCTCTGACATCAAAAGGTCGATTCACACGTATCAGTGATCCCACCGATCCGGCACAGGTCCGTGTCAGTGAAAGCTTGTCGTTGTGCAACTTGTCAATGTGTCGTCACGGACATGGACACTGACAAGTGTGACTACTCTCATGGAGAATGTATGAAAGAATATTTTTCACTGACACGGGCCTCTGCCGGATCGGTGGGATCCCTGATATGTGTGAATCGACCTTAAATGTTTCTCAAAGGTTCTAGTCAAAATATTTGTCCCACACACATACACAGTTCGATCGCAGATCAAGCACGGGTTGAACACAGATCAAGTAAGGTTCGAGTGTCGCCCTAGGTTCCCGCGGCTCACCTTGTGCAGTATGTTCGTGTAGTTGTCGGGCTCCAGGCACGTGTCGCCCTAGGTTCCCGCGGCTCACCTTGTGCAGTATGTTCGTGTAGTTGTCGGGCTCCAGCCACGTGTCGCCCTAGGTTCCCGCGGCTCACCTTGTGCAGTATGTTCGTGTAGTTGTCGGGCTCCAGGCACGTGTCGCCCTAGGTTCCCGCGGCTCACCTTGTGCAGTATGTTCGTGTAGTTGTCGGGCTCCAGGCACGTGTCGCCCTAGGTTCCCGCGGCTCACCTTGTGCAGTATGTTCGTGTAGTTGTCGGGCTCCAGGCACGTGTCGCCCTAGGTTCCCGCGGCTCACCTTGTGCAGTATGTTCGTGTAGTTGTCGGGCTCCAGCCACGTGTCGCCCTAGGTTCCCGCGGCTCACCTTGTGCAGTATGGTCGTGTAGTTGTCGGGCTCCAGCCACGTGTCGCCCTAGGTTCCCGCGGCTCACCTTGTGCAGTATGTTCGTGTAGTTGTCGGGCTCCAGCCACGTGTCGCCCTAGGTTCCCGCGGCTCACCTTGTGCAGTATGTTCGTGTAGTTGTCGGGCTCCAGCCACGTGTCGCCCTAGGTTCCCGCGGCTCACCTTGTGCAGTATGTTCGTGTAGTTGTCGGGCTCCAGCCACGCGTCCAGTTTGTGCACGGCGCCGTGCGGCGCGCGCGACCAGGCCTCCCACAGCTTGGCGGCGCCGGCGCCGGAGCCGCGCGCGCCCGCGATGCCGCGCTTCAGCACCTGAGGAAGGGGGAGGGGGGTATGTTTCACTCAATACTGTCAAAGGCCAGCCATGTGGAGACTGGGGGATGCACAAGAATAGCTGCGGGTTACATTGCTAGATCTAGCCTATGCAAATGCATGCATGCTACGAGTTATCCATAACAGACTATGGGCTCTGGTTTACTATTATTACCTGTAGCTGCGCCGGAGTGTGTTCCCCTCGCAATGCGGCCAGCGCATATGTTTTGCACCTGAAAATATTACGAACGTGTTAGTAAACAAATGGAAATATCTATAAGATATCTGTCTGTTTTGTGTTGTAGTAGTAGTCGACCGCAGTCGACGGCAAGGCGGGGACGCTTGCCACACTGAGCAGCTTGTGTGTGTGCGTGCGTGTGTACCTGGCGGCGGTGTCCGCTAGCGGCGCCTGGTCGGCGGCGAGGCGCGCTGCGGCGCGGGACGCTTGCCACACCGAGCAGCTTGTGTGTGTGCGTGCGTGCGTGTGTACCTGGCGGCGGTGTCCGCTAGCGGCGCGTGGTCGGCGGCGAGGCGCGCTGCGGCGCGGGACGCTTGCCACACCGAGCAGCTTGTGTGTGTGCGTGCGTGTGTACCTGGCGGCGGTGTCCGCTAGCGGCGCCTGGTCGGCGGCGAGGCGCGCTGCGGCGCGGGACGCTTGCCACACCGAGCAGCTTGTGTGTGTGCGTGCGTGTGTACCTGGCGGCGGTGTCCGCTAGCGGCGCGTGGTCGGCGGCGAGGCGCGCGGCGGCGCGGGACGCTTGCCACACCGAGCAGCTTGTGTGTGTGCGTGCGTGTGTACCTGGCGGCGGTGTCCGCTAGCGGCGCGTGGTCGGCGGCGAGGCGCGCGGCGGCGCGGGACGCTTGCCACACCGAGCAGCTTGTGTGTGTGCGTGCGTGTGTACCTGGCGGCGGTGTCCGCTAGCGGCGCGTGGTCGGCGGCGAGGCGCGCTGCGGCGCGGGACGCTTGCCACACCGAGCAGCTTGTGTGTGTGCGTGCGTGTGTACCTGGCGGCGGTGTCCGCTAGCGGCGCCTGGTCGGCGGCGAGGCGCGCTGCGGCGCGGGACGCTTGCCACACCGAGCAGCTTGTGTGTGTGCGTGCGTGTGTACCTGGCGGCGGTGTCCGCTAGCGGCGCCTGGTCGGCGGCGAGGCGCGCGGCGGCGCGGGACGCTTGCCACACCGAGCAGCTTGTGTGTGTGCGTGCGTGTGTACCTGGCGGCGGTGTCCGCTAGCGGCGCGTGGTCGGCGGCGAGGCGCGCGGCGGCGCGGGACGCTTGCCACACCGAGCAGGTCACGTGGGCCGCCGGGAACGCCGCGCGCACGGTCTGCGAGCGACATTACAACATAGCATTTACATAAAGGCGAATACATTGCTTCTGGGCTGGGAGTCGCATACAGGAATAGGCTTGACGACTGTATCAAATAAATAATCAAAGATTTAATAATTCTAAGGAAAAGTATTAAAAGGATTTAAAACACTAATTTAATTTGAATAAAAACATTTTGATTAATGTGATTTTCAATAAAACGAAAAATTTAAATACTGCATTCGGCCATATTGATCAAAGCAGGAATCATAGCGCATGACGCTGCATGACGTCATAACAATGTAAACATAATCTGATTTGTGCTGATAACTCATTTGGACATTGACAATTGACAGGTTTACACAAGCGTGACATCAAGGCCGACGCCATGACACCTGAGAGCTTTTTCCGCGCACTATTGCAAAATATTAGAAAAATGGCATTAGACTCCGTTAAACTTTAGTTTATTACCGGAATAAAGCTTTTTCGTAAATAGTAAATGTGTACCCACATTATGGCAGGGGATTTCAAAATCTTTCGTGATGCCTATTGCATAGCAAGGCGCTCCAATGGCTCGTCGACGGGACGTCGTTGCTGGGACGCGCCGCGCGAAACAATCCGGAATTTGGTGCCCTCGTTATAGCTCAATACGATTCCGTCCGGCCCTGGCCTTAGTTGTCTACATGTTTGTGAAGTCGCCGTTTCTGGTTCCCATTCCACGATACAGGGTATCCTAGTGTGCTCTGGGGATTTCTTTCTTCCCTACCGGGATTCGAACCCGGAGCCTTTAGCTTGGGAAGCACAGCCTCTACCGCAACAGAGGTCATCATAACTATGTGGACCTGGCCTTGGCTGTGCAGCGGGGTAAGTATTGTCTTGGGAACCTCAGGCCGGGAGATGTCCTGGAGCGAGTTTTCTATTTAGTTTAGAAGATTGCATATTTAGTATAGGGTTCCGTAACTGGAAGGTGTTCAACAATGGAATCCCGTGATGATGATGATGCGATGACATTGTTACAGCTTGGCAAAAAATCCAAAAGATAAACCGATGGCGCCACTAACTTTTACATGGCAACATTCAGGTTATAGATCGCGCGTTGTAAAAAGAACGCTAGCGGCGATGTGCGCTGTAGGCGATTTTTAGGTCTGTTTTGGTGGTATGAGGTGCGGCGCGGGGCGGGCGGGTCACGCGCCGGATGCTTGCTTTATCTACGGTTCCAGCTATTTTTCCATATGTAAACATAACCTATACCTGCTGACACTTGCTGGGGTCGGTGACCACGCAGCGCACCTGCCGCCACGCGGGGTTGCACGACTTGAACGTGTCGAGCAGCCACGTGAAGTCTATGATGATGATGATGATGATGATATTACCTGCTGACACTTGCTGGGGTCGGTGACCACGCAGCGCACCTGCCGCCACGCGGGGTTGCACGACTTGAACGTGTCGAGCAGCCACGTGAGGTCTATGATGATGATGATGATGATGATATTACCTGCTGACACTTGCTGGGGTCGGTGACCACGCAGCGCACCTGCCGCCACGCGGGGTTGCACGACTTGAACGTGTCGAGCAGCCACGTGAGGTCTATGATGATGATGATGATGATGATATTACCTGCTGACACTTGCTGGGGTCGGTGACCACGCAGCGCACCTGCCGCCACGCGGGGTTGCACGACTTGAACGTGTCGAGCAGCCACGTGAAGTCTATGATGATGATGATGATGATGATATTACCTGCTGACACTTGCTGGGGTCGGTGACCACGCAGCGCACCTGCCGCCACGCGGGGTTGCACGACTTGAACGTGTCGAGCAGCCACGTGAGGTCTATGATGATGATGATGATGATGATATTACCTGCTGACACTTGCTGGGGTCGGCGACCACGCAGCGCACCTGCCGCCACGCGGGGTTGCACGACTTGAACGTGTCGAGCAGCCACGTGAAGTCTATGATGATGATGATGATGATGATATTACCTGCTGACACTTGCTGGGGTCGGTGACCACGCAGCGCACCTGCCGCCACGCGGGGTTGCACGACTTGAACGTGTCGAGCAGCCACGTGAGGTCTATGATGATGATGATGATGATGATATTACCTGCTGACACTTGCTGGGGTCGGTGACCACGCAGCGCACCTGCCGCCACGCGGGGTTGCACGACTTGAACGTGTCGAGCAGCCACGTGAGGTCTTCGCCGATGAGCGCCGATATGCCTGCCAGCACAGAACAATAGATAAGCATACACAGGCACATGGTTCTCCCAAACTAATAAGGCGCATAGAATTTTTCTACAACGGTCGGCAAAGGTCGTATCGTTCGGGAGACGATAGGATAGAGATCGATGGAAAACTACCGGCCCCGGATACCCTGTGTCGTGGGAAATAGACACAACGACGTCACAAACATGTAAACATCCAAGACCTGGGAGTTATTTATTCGTCCCCAGCCGGTGCTCGAAACCGGGACCTCTCGCTTGGGAAGCTGTCTAATGAATAACTCATATAAACGACTGTGTGGGTTCCCCTGACAGGCTGATGTGATGACGCTGATGATGATGAGACCATGACTCACCCGCGCTGACGATGACGGACTTCCCGTTGCCGTCCTCGGCGAGGAACAGCGTCACGTTGTGCTTGACGGAGGGCGTGCCGGTGCCGCCCACCGTGGGAATCGCGCTGTTGAACTCTATGCCTGTAACAAGAGAAGTACCCATACTAAAGTCTTCACAAAATAAAAGGCCCGCTTCGACAGTTCACGCCCATGAAGTTTTAACCCCTAACGCGTAGGTAATAGAAGCGGTTTTTAGGTGCAACTTGTGCGCTCTGCTTGTACGCAACGGTTGGCTTACATTACTAAAACTTCATGGGCGTGAACTGTCAAAACGGGCCTTTTATTTTGTGAAGTTTATATAAGTAAGTACTGTATTTTATATTTATGCTGTAATTTTCGTGTTGTTATGTAGTTATATTGCGCACTAGGACTGTCCTCATGCATCCACATTCCTGTCCTGCCTAGGTTTGCTGGTAGAAGTCTCTCTTTAGAGATAAGCTCGCCTTTGCGTATAATATTTCTTGTAAATGTATTTTTTTTAAGTTTCTGTGCAATAAAGAATATATGAACTTTATGTGACCACTTTTTTATCATTTTTTACCCCCCTCCCTCCCCTCGGTGACCACCCTAAAATGCCTAGGAACCCCCACCACCCCCTCGTTTTTCACGTAGTAGTTCATGAATGTGATTTTTTACATTTTTCATCAAACTGACAGTAAAATAATTTGGCTCATATTTGTCTTTATTAATACAGGCCTTGCTGCGTGACGCCAAAAGTGCGGGCGTTTATATCATTACAGGTGAATAAAATATTATAGAGACGAAAAAACTTATATAAAAAACGTAAAAACCGCGAGATTTCCATAGAGGCAATTGACTACTTGTCTACGTGACAAAAACCTAAACCCCCCCTCTCCCCCCTTGTGACCAAGCGTGGTATTTTGAAGCCCCCCCTCCCCCTCCTAAACAGGTCACTTAGAATGGGTACATACGTTCCCTTACCTTTACCAAGTGTGATTGACGACGTGGCAGGCCTAAACGGAAATGGCGGGACGACCATGACAAAGTGTCTGCCGGGATGGCCGCAGGTGGCTCAGACCAGGGAAGTGTGCACAAATAATTGTGAGTTCACGTTTACGAAATAAACATTTTTCATTTCATTTTCATCATTAAAAAACCAAGAACACCCTTTGGGAATCAAAACGAATAAAAAGAACTCATGAGTTTACAAGAAACCCAGGGTTCCGTTTACCTCCCATCTGGCTCCATCCTCAGGTGATATACAGGGTGTAACAGAAGAGTGTAGTCATATTTTAGGGGGTTGTCATGGAGAATTTCTTAATCATTTCATGGTACTAAGTATAAAGTGAATCGAAACGAATCAATATGAGCAAGATTTACAACATAGAAGCAGCACCATCGGCATCGGCATTAAGTCAAAAATATTTTTATATAAATAAAACAATTTTTTACTTTATTTTTAATCACTGACTTGTTTACCATATATTTTGTATGCACAATCAAAGTTTGCGACTTCGCGACCAATCAGAGTACAGTCTCCAAGATGTGTCATCGTTAACCTGTATGTGTGAAGAATGCTTTTTTTTTTTTCAAGCTACTAAAACACTATTTTAATTCTAATTCGATTAATCCCGAACATTCCGGAAAAAAGGCATATCCATTTTATGACTTTCATGACGTAAGTACCAAAAATCACTCAACCTACTCTGATCACCGATGACGATGATGGATGACTCACCGGTCTCAACGCACAGGAACTGCGGGACCGCGTTGAACGCCTGCTGCATGCTTGGAGTAGTGAGGTACACGCACTGGATGCAGCCTGACGGAGAGTGCAGCAGCTTCACGCCGGCGTCTGCGGGGGTGAGACGCACGCCGTTACAACTACAACACTCGTGGCTGTGACCACAGGGTGCTCGTCCCATACAAATTACAATTAGTAACCATTCGTAAAAAAAGAGATGGCGTCCGGAGTAAGATTTGTACTTTAAACGCCATGGTTTCAGTTAACATACTTCTAGGTGGCGCTAATCTTAGAATAAATCCTATATATCTTAGCGCCATCTCGTGGTATTTGCAATTTTTCGATGGTGCTGCACCAAGCGATAATGGCCTCGAACTAAAGAAGCTTCCGTAGCATCTCAGTTTACGCCAGTGTCATATTTTGTTCTAGGTGGTCTGATCTGTATTAGTATAATAATATAGTATCTGTGCTTTGATACACCAACGGCGCAGGCGCGACGTTTGTCGTTGTTGTCAAATGGTCGCCACACTGACATGGGCCTCGTGCAGATTGCGGCGCGTGCGCGCTGGCGGCGGCGTGCGCGCAGTACCGAACAAATGTGGCCGGTGGCCGCCGCATGCGTCCATATTGAAGTGAGAATGCGGGGTCTGGCTTATTGAATAATGCCGCCTTAGCCCCAAGTCTACGCACGCCACGCAGCTAAATAAAAATACTAACAGGCCATTGTTCAATTCTTGAAACCAGCATGGCTATTCTGGGAGAAGCTACAACGACCCATGAGCTCCTTGAACATCCAGGCCTCATGCTCCAGCTTGTGCTGGAGTTGGAGCTGAACTAAATGAGCGGGAGAAGGGGAAATGCACAAAGGTCCCACTCCCACACATGTGGGCACAAGTCACCGCACATTCACCCGTAAGTTACTCAAAACATCATTCAAAGACTGTATTTGTCACCTGAACCGTTGCTAAACTCAATTCGGCCAGTAATGTGCCGCAACTTTGGAGCAAAGTAAATAAAGCCCAAATGTCCCCACCAAATTATGAATGAACCTTCAATTTATTGCCAGTTACATTTGACCACTTTCAGAAACTGTGGGTACGAGTAGCTAACTACATTTCGACTTTCAGACATATTTGCACAGTTGTTATTTACGAGACAGTATTGAATAACATGCTACAATCATTTGTTACATACCATAGTTGAGTTGCAATTTCCTCACGACAAAGTCATACTTTTGGTTGAGCCACCGCACCGCTCCCGTACCGACTGCTACAAGTTCTTCCTCCGTGGTCACCACAGTCGGGTCAGCTCTGGAATTCAAATAGACATATTTACTATCAAAGATATCATAACAAATATTTAAACTTGTTTAATTCAAATTAAATTGTTCAACATTACAAACTAATCCAATGAGCTGCACAATACTGCACATCCATTCCATTATTAGTCATGCAATATCAATAAAATCTATCTGGGGACAGCACAGTCATGCAGTCATCTCACAGAACCTGCCACATTCTGGCACAATATCACTCAATTGTTACTGATTCATGATATTTTTTGGTAACATTGGTGATCCAAGTATTTCTTGTGTACACTTGGTAACTACTACCCACAAGTGGCATCCCAACTCACTGTTCCTCTTCCGCCGGGGGCTGTCCATCGATGATGGCCACTTCATACTGCGGCTGCTCGACGGTCTGAGTGCCACCACTGATCTCGTATTGCTGGAAGTTGCCAGACTGCTCTTCCACTTGTTGCTGGAAATAATTATAACAACATGAAAATCTATCATCATTTATGAAACATTGCTGTTTTTATTATTTAATTTCTGGAACAGGTTTGTTGGACTGGGACTGGGAATGGCAAGTTCACAATTTGACTGTACAATTTGTTTGAAGTACCATCGAAGTTTCGAAAATACAGCATAGCTCTGTACTCTGTACCTCACTTTATTCAATATAGGTACTTTATTGCAGACAAAAATAAGTGATGGATGTCCCAGTGTGTTGAAAATTTCAAGGAATAAGCATGGCGATAGTAAATAAACTCACATTATTGACCTCCGGAGCACTCTGCACAAACGTGCCACCCTCATCCTCTGGCTCGCCCTTCACATCATATATTGTCTCCGCCATGACGATCCGGCCGGACGGGTCCATCGTCCACATGCCCCCGAAGGAGAAGTTCGAGGGATTGCCGCTCTGCTCGTAAAGGATCACTGTGTTGGGCCCGAGCTGGACTGGTTCCCCTTTCATGTTGACAAACACTGGCTGCTCGAAGTTGCCTTCGACTAGCTGGCCAGAGTGGACCACCTGCTGGGCTTGCTCCACCGGGACCTCCACTACCTGGCTCTCCACCTCCAGTTTCTCCTTCTCTTCAGCTTTCGCGCGATTCACCATGATCTTCTGCCGCTTCTCGCCCTCGGCCGGTACGTCACATTTACGCTTTATCACAGTTTTCTTTTTGTTTTTCTTGTCCATTTTTGTTGTTATCACTGTTGGTTGGCCGGGAAGCGCTCAGAGGCGCGGGGTGGAGGTTCGCGGCGAACTAAAATACCGCATAGCTGGCAGGAACCGAAAGACGCCTCGCCCAAGCCGCATCGTTTAGGACACTATGTTATAGTAAACAAACAAGTACACTAGCAATCACTACTGCAGCGAGTTGGCTAAAACGGATTTCTAGGGCCTTGAATTTCTATCAACGAATCTGCGAAAAACTCGAATAAGTAGCCGTGCGAAAAGGAAGGACAACTCAGAAATAGTACGCCATTTTTTATTTTGCTGACGATTGTCACTTTTCTCTTTCTCTCTTGACAGATAACCATCTTTTGTTTCATTTGTTGGCTGCCACTGCCACACACGATCCTACTGGCAAGCTGCAAGCAAGCAGAAACGCAGCGCCATTGCCATCTAGTGTCGAGTAGCAAAACTAAAATTACCCAAGAATTTAATGAATACATGAAACGAACAAGCTCTGTCTGTTTGTTTTCCGTCATCTTGCTTCTTGGCTGGAGTTTTTTGATTGAGGTTATGTTATTCAATGGGCGGGTTATATTTTAATATTTTATGTCATCAAAATGTGTTTTGTAATTTTCATTTAAATCTTTTCTCTAATTTTCTGTGTATTTCAGAAATACTGCAATAGCAATCAGACTGGCTATAATTGTAACGTATCTTGTTCATGGATTTCGTAAATAGGTAACAACAATCCAACATGAATACGACCGTGCATAGTCTGATGACTTTGAGCCTAAACAAAGTGGTAACTGAGATTTGGTGGAACTGTGGCATCATTGAAGCGTTGGCGAAAGCCTCGCCAAGTTTCATACAGACATACGAGAAGTTCCTCTGGCGATGTGAGGCCTATCAACAACAAATCGAGCAAGTCAAAAAACCGTGCTATGAACTATTAGAAACAGTCTTGAAGAAGATCATGTCCCCTGAATATGTTCCACGGAAGCTCAAAACCCAAATCGCTTTGTCACTGATCAAACTAGAAGATGATGTTGCTGAATTTATATTGGATCTCCTCGAACTTTTGAAAGACACCAGCAGAAATGTTCACAATTTATCGTACTGCTTGCACAAGCTCTGGATTACGCGAAGCTGTGAGTTAGATCGCAGTGAAACACTATTACAGATATTAGAGCACTCATATCTGCAGGTGGATTTAGATTCTCGAGTTATTGGACTATACTGCTGTATGCGCCCATACATGTTGTATGGAGTGCTGGAGCATGTTGTGATGATTAATAAAATTGAAGGGGAAAAGAAAGTTGAAAAAATTCTTGAACACATTCAAGGAAACCGCATTTTGGGTCAGTGGAAAGAGGAAGCTACACAGCATGCGAGGGCTGGTAATGGAGAGTTCCGTCCAAACAGAATTCAGGTCTTCAATTACATGGCTGTAAATGCACCACTGGATGTCTTAAAATATTTCTGTAAACAATTAAAAAAAACACACAAGCCCATGTTTATAGCATCGGCGCTGTTGTCTGTGCTATTATCAAAGAAAGAAACAGCAGAAAAGATTTTGTTCCTTCAATCAAAAGTTGCACACAAAGAATGGCTTAAGATTTTAGTCAGACACCACGAGAATGTCTTCAGGAAGCTATTTTTGAGTCACTACAGTCTTTATTGTGTGAAGTTTTTCAGACAGCTCTGTGAAAATGATCAGTTGGACATCTCAAGAAGAACATTGTATAAAGCTATCCACATGATATATTCTCCAGTTTGCAAATATGATTATGAAACTATTTTACGTGCAAATAGTCAAGAGACATTTCTGACGATGTGGTGTCATGCGCCTGATTCACTAAAGAAAAGTTTGGGCAGTGACTTCTATCCAAGTTTGGATTGTGTACTTGATAGAAGAGACTACAACTTCCTTAAAATTTTAATAAATGATAGTTCATTTTCTCCTCACCAAAAAGATGATTACTGTGTATATGTTGCATCAAAGCTACTATTGGAATATTATCGCCATGACTTGAATGATCCATCAACTACGGACTTACTAGTTAAATTCCAACAAAATATGGATTTGGATTTATTAAAGAGGATATTGATTACAAAAACAAAGTTTGTTCCATCATATAGTTTATTAGATAAGAATTATCTGCTATGTAATATCAAGAAAGATTTAATGCATGATAGAAATTTCATGGTTCAAGCTCTAAGCGTAAGGTCAATGCTGGAGAATGAAATGCCTGTCAGTGTGTTTTTGAAATGGTGCTTTGATGACAATGAAAGTAAGATTGAGGAATTCGTGCAACAAAAACTGCTTTCAGAACTATGGCTAGTTGACATATTTAAAAATTATTTATTGGAAACATCAATCTGTAAAGTATATCCGACACAATACTTATTCAGAATATTCAGTGTGGATGATGAAAAACTAACCAAAATCAAAAAGCAAGTTAGAGAAGACACAAAATTGATTGAAACAATACTTGGAAACTTCATGGTTCGCAACTTTTGTAATGTCCGAGCACTTCTAAAATGTATATTCATGGAAAATCAATATGCAGAGAAAAAGGCACTGTTACAAAAATATGCTTTATCAGAGTCAGGTTTGAGACACATTCACAAGATGCTGGGATCAGAATATTACAGCGAAGACTTGTACATAACACATGGGCTATTCAATACAATTGAACATTTCATTGAATTTATTGAAAACTGGATAATGCCCTATCAACCGCTGACAAGTCAAGAAATGATTGAAAAATTAAATGTTAATGATGTTCTAAAGAATGTAAACATATCATATAGAAACAAGCAGTTACTCATATCAGAGACAATTGTCAATGAGATGATTGTGGAAGCTAATCACAGGATATTTATGAAGCTGATGGAAGATAATACTGTAATTTATAGATTCCGATTGTTAAATTACATTCAAGAAGGTATAACGGAATCTTTGACAGAGTTTAGCGTAAATTTATGAAAATGATCGTATTTGCCAACTATTTGTTTTTTACACTTAAATACCCATAACTACCTACCTATTAAATAAAACATTTAATACAATATTTGAAATGTTTATTATTTTCATTCGGATGACCACTAAAACTTTTAGTACCACTACCACTACACATACAAAATATTTATCAACTAAAATATCAAATGACCTCTACTCTACAGAAACAAGATTTATCAACAAAATACCAAGTTTATCAAAATCCAGACGCCTGTATGGTACGCCCGTCGCCCTCGGTCACATTAACGCGCTTCATACAACGAAGGTTCGCGTTACGAAAACTTCCACACTAACTATCACCATGCGAACACTAGCTAGTCGTAGCTCAATAATGTAGCCGAGGGTGAGGGTGAAAAAAAACTTGACAAACAAAAATCCTGAGAAAAAAACAACATCCGCCTGCGCTAAAGATGGGCGATTGTGAATAGTTCAAACAATCGAGTGGTTTGATAGTGAATAGTATTAACATTCGAATTTGAAAACAATCGATAACTAGTTCACACAATCGAGTTAAACCATTCATTCGAATACAAACTAGTGGTATTTGTGTAATTCGATGGTTACTGATTGAATTGCCACACAAAAATGGATATTTTTTCTGAGTACATAAAGATCACTTTTGCGTGAAAAACATAAACTAGCGATTTCGGGATTATCGATTGTAATTCACAATCGACGCCATGTTGTTTATATTTCTTCCTCGCTTACACTTGTTTGTTTCGTTTATCTTTCTATTCACTCGTACACACAATCAAAATTGTTCCTTATTGGGGCGCAATAAAGTTTATGAACAGTCGAATACAAACTAGTGGTATTCATGAATTTCGATAGTTTTCTGATAGAATGTTCCACACAAAATTAGATACTTTTTCTCAGAGCATAGAGTTTACTTTTACATGAGATTAAACTATCGGAAATCCAAACGAATGAAACCACTAATTCGAATACTTCGAATGATTTCAACAATCGACTGGTTTAGCGATTGTTATTCACAATCACGCATCGTTAGCCTGCGCGCCGCCGCCCCGGTCGATTTGATTCTTCTTGTTGAGGTTATAATTTCGAAAGTTGATAGCGATTTCATTTTATTTTAATTTATTCTTATCAATGAAGTCTTTCTGAGCAAAAACGTATTCGATAAGCGGCGTCTGCGAAAATGTCGGATATAGAAGAGCCACCAACGAAGCTGTCTAAAGTTCAGGTTCGTTTTGTTTATGTTTATTCACTGTTTACCTAAATTCTCTGTATTTGATTTGGTGCTGATGAAATGGTGCCGAAAGGACCCTATTAAATTAAATACTGAATCTCCAGTAGGCCCTTCCTTCTGTAACAGACCCGTATATTAAACAAAAACACTTAAAATTTTCAGTCTGTAAGTAGGTACCTGTGAAGTAACGAAGTAACCACTGCACTGTGATACTAAGACATGACATAATGTGGTGATGATGATGATTGATTACAATCCGCTGACTGGGAGAAGTTTTCAAGTGAATTGGATCATAGGGTAAAATCATTGGAGCAAGTCAATCTCCATAACGCAAAGTCAATATACCCAAAATTTGTAGACGCTATTGAGTCTGCAGCTAAATCCTCTATTCCTCTTAAAAAACCTCCACCTAGCAAAATCCCCTCTCCTCCATGGTGGGATCCTGAGTGTACGGATGGAGTCAAAAAACGGAAGGAAGCTGAACTTTTATACAGTAGGGCTATGACAATGGAGAACTATCTGCTATTCCAAAAAATATCTGCTGAAGTTCGTAGACTTCTATCACAAAAAAAATTACATGGATGGACAAAATATTGTGAAAACTTGTCTCCACGATCCCCTGCAGCTCTAATCTGGAAACAAATAAAAATATTTAGACGATCAGCGATGTCCAATGATGACCCTTGTAGTGATCCCTTAGTATGGATAGAGGATTTTGCTAATAAATTGGCCCCACCCACAGCTCCCATTAAAGAATTGTTTGCTGAGGATGTTCCTTTGCGAAGTTGTTTTCAAAGCATGGATGAGGCTTTCTCTCTTTCGGAGTTTGAATGTGCAACTGAAAACTTAAAAGATTCTTTCCCTGGTCCGGATGGAATCCCATATTCTTTCATAAAAAATGCAGGCCCTACTTCCAAAAATGTCTTTATTGATATAATCAATAGTTTTTTTTTATCAGGTGCTCCGCCCGAAGCATGGAAACTACAAATAATTATACCTATCCTTAAACCTGGAAAGGACTCTTCTGACCCAATCTCATACAGGCCAATTGCTATGTCATCTACTCTATCAAAAATTGCAGAACATTTGATTAAAAACCGTCTGGAATGGCTTGTGGAGAATAGAGGAGTTCTAGCGGAAAGTCAATATGGTTTCAGGAAAAACAGGTCGACTATGGATAGCCTGGCTATTTTGACCACTGATATTAGGTTAGCCTTCTCCAAAAATGAGTCAGTGGTAGGAGTATTCCTTGATGTTTGCTCCGCCTATGACAATGTTCTACTTCCTGTCCTCAGGCAGAAAATGCTTAATCTGAGGGTTCCAGTGAGGATAGTTAATTTTATCAATAACCTTCTTATATCAAGGTCAGTGCTAATCCGTAATCAGGATACATTCTTATCTCCCCGGGTAATTTGGAGGGGTCTCCCTCAAGGATCAGTTCTCAGCCCATTACTGTACAGCATTTATACACATGACCTAGAGACAGTAGTTACCTCATTTTGTAATATACTTCAATATGCCGATGACCTTGCTTTATATATTCCTCTAGGGTCAATTGAAGAAGCCTGTAATCGAATAAATTCAGCTCTTTATTATTTAGGGGTTTGGCTAGACGACCACGGTCTGTCTCTGTCAGCTCCTAAGAGCAATGTCGTAGTTTTCTCCAGAAAGAGAGTAATTCCCGATGTTTCCATACAAATTGACAACCAAATAGTTCCCGTTGCAGGCTCGGTTAAATTCCTTGGGGTTGTTCTAGACTCTAAAATGACAGGCATTCCCCACTTGAAATATGTGGCCAATAAATGCGAAAAAAATCTCAACATTTTGCGATGTCTTTCTGGCGTATGGTGGGGTGCCCATCCATATTGCCAGAAATTACTTTACAACGCCATAATTCGTAGTCATTTTGATTATGGATCCTTTCTTCTGGAACCCTGTAGCAAAATGGCTCTTGACCGACTCCAAAGAATTCAATTCAAGTGTTTACGTATAATTTTAGGGGCCATGAAGTCGTCTCCTACAAACGTCCTTCAAGTGGAATGTGTAGACCCTCCTCTTCAACTCAGAAGACAATATCTTGCCGATAGATTCTTTTTTAAAGCAATTCAGGTGAACAAGCATCCGCTAATCCCAAAATTAGAAACTCTGATTTCGTTCACTGGAAGAAGAAATAACTATTGGACTCATAAAGAACCATCTTGTCTTATGAAGAGCTATAAAAATCTTCGAGATATCAATCAACCACTCTATCAAAGCAGAATTAACCCCATTTTCGAAATTGATTTTAACTCTTTAATTTACCCGGCAAACATTATTTTATCCCTAGGTATTACAAAACAATCCGTGGATTGTAACAGCTCTTTCAATGAAATTATTAGTCAAAATTGGAGCGGGTGGTTATGCTTTTATTGTGATGCATCTAAACTTGAGGAATCAGGATGTGTAGGTTCTGCTGTTTGGATTCCTAGGTATAAAATAATTCTTAACTATAAATGTCCCCCCCTTTCATCAGTATTTACCCGTGAATCAGTAGCAATTCTTGAAGCTGTTTCATATATTTTATCCCATAAACTTAATAAGTCAATAGTATTTTCAGACTCCTTGAGCTGTCTACAGGCTATTAAATCTAATCAGTTCCAGTCAAAAACTAGGTTCCCAATTATTTTAAATATTAAAGACGCTCTCTACAAGTGCCATTGTCAAGGAATTGATGTTGTTATTGCCTGGATACCGGGACATGAGGGTATCGCTGGTAATGAGATGGCAGATGCTCTTGCCAAACAAGCCGTGGTCTTGGGTGGAGATGAGCATTACTTCAATTACTGCCATGATATCTGCTCAATCTCCAAATCTGATCTAGATAAATCTTGGAACGAGTCCTGGAAACAAACCCGATTGGTTAAAGGGCGACATTATGCGGACATACAGGATGACGTACCAAAAAGACCTTGGTTTTTTCGCTACCGAGCTGCAGACAAAGTGACCACCTCTACTGTCTGTCGATTGCGTATAGGACACGCGTGCACACCTGTGCATCTGGCTAAGATTCGGGTCAGGGACCACTCCCTCTGTGAGTGCGGTCTTGCTGAGGGTACCACCGATCATCTATTTTTTGAATGTCCAAACTTAAATTACTCCCTTTATAATCTCCTTCCTCCCAATATACCCAGACCCATAAATTTCAAGTCACTCTTAATGCTGGCCTATTCTCCGTTTATTAAAACCTTATGTAAATTTATTAAAATTAATAAAATAAAATTGTAGTTGTGTGTAAGCAAATTAACAAACTATTTTGTACTTATTTAATATATTTTATTATATATATTGTGTTGTTTTGTTCTAGGTACTTGAACATCGTAAAAACCGGTCAACTGCTATAAATACGTGCCATCTTAGTCACTTGACACTGGCAGAATCATCTAATATAATAGATGGAAGCCATTATAACCAAAAATTGAAATTGATTGATTGCAGGTGTCGGGTGACATGGAGCATAACATCAGCGTGGGCAGTGCAGACAATGGTCAGGAGGAGTGGTTGAGTGAGGATGTTATGACCGATGATGACTACAATCCTGTGGTATGTGTGGTTGCAAACTTTGAATAAACCGCTTCTTCTTTTTAACCGACTTCCCAAAGGAGGAGGTTTACAATTCATTTTTTCATTTCATTTATAATTTATTGCACAGAACATAAAAGTCACGTAACATTTAACAATTCGTCCGGATGTTTTTTTTTGTTTTTTAGGGTTCCGATCCTTAAAAGGAAAAAAGTAACCCTTATAGGATCACTTTATTGTACGTCTGTCCGTCCGTCCTTCCGTCCGTCTGTCTGTATGTCTGTCTGTATGTCTGTCTGTCTGTCTGTCTGTCTGTCAGTCTGTCTGTCTGTCTGTCTGTCTGTCTGTCTGTCCGTCTGTCACGACCCCTTTTCTCAGGAACGCGTGAAGGTATCATGTTGAAATTAATATTGTTTACTCAGGTCTATGGTCCCTTGGAGCTGTGAAAAAATTAAACTTCTAGGTCCAGGCAATCAAAAGATACCGCGATATTATGTCATAATTTTGCTGAATTTGTATGAACTCGTGTGGAACTCGCAAGGGAATCAAAACCTATAGGGTACTTCCGGTTGGCCTAGGGAAATGAAATTTGGAATGAAGGTAGGTCTTATAGCACAAATAAAGGGAAAAATCCGAAAACAGTAAATTACTGTCTGTCTGTGATCTGTCTGTCTGTCTGCCTGTCTGTCTGTCTGTCTGTCTGTCTGTCTCACCGTCTGTTAAGACTTTTTCTCAGAAACGCATGGAGGTATAAAGTTGAAATTAATATTGATCACTCAAGTCTGTGATCTCTTAAAGCTGTGAAAAATTTAAACTTATAGGTCAACGCAATCAAAAAATACCGCATATGTCTCAATTTTGCTGAAATGATATTCGCAAGGGAATCAAAACCTAGAGGGTACTTCCCGTTGACCTAGAATCATGAAATTTGGCACGAAGCAAGGTAAGTAAAGGGAAAAATCTGAAAACTGCAAATTTCTGTCTTTCTAAAAAAATATTCAAATTGGTTTACATGGATGACATAACACTTTTTTTTTATGTGGAAACCTAATTACACGTGTTAAGCTCTCCAAGTGTGATCGGAACCCTTGGTGCGCGAGTCCTACGCGCACTTGCCCGGTTTTTTTATTTGATTTTTTATGTATGTGCTCCGATAGCGCCTAGACGGATGGACTGATTTGGAAAATTATTTTTTTGTTTGAAAGGGTTTACCTTCCCATTGGTTAGTCCCATTTACACCAGGTCAGGATCTGATGAATGGGATCCTGGAGAAATCGAGGGAACTCTTCAAATATAGGCAGACTTATAGTGATTTTTGTGTTTTTAGTAATAATTCGTGCAATTACTCACGGTAAGCATAATATTGTGATGCGGAACTGCTGATGAAAACCACATATGGCCACTAGAACTGCTCAATACTAGGTACAAATACAATGCGTGGCTGACGAGCAGACAACGCATAGCCTAAACCGGTGGACCTAGAGCCATGAAACTTTGTACAAAGGTTCCTTAGTAGCGTGGGGTAGCACTGAGATGGGATTTGACAAAATTAATTACCCAAAGGGGGGGGGGATAAGGGGTTACAGTTTGTATTAAACTCAATCTAATCAAACAGGGTTTGTGGAAGTCGGTTTTTTCTAAAGTTTACTTTTTAGGGTTCCGTACCCGAAGGGTGCCAAACGGGACCCTATTACTGAGACTTCGCTGTCCGTCTGTCCGTCCGTCCGTCCGTCCGTCTGTCACCAGGCTGTATCTCATGAACCGTGGTAGCTAGACAGTTTAAATTTTCACAGATGATGTATTTCTGTTGCCGCTATAACAACAAATACTAAAAATCAAAAGAAATTTAATATTAAGGGGGGCTCCCATACAACAAACGTGATTTTTTTGCTCATTTTTGCTCGATATTGATAATGGTAGCAGGTAGACGCTTAAAATGTTCACAATATATTATTTACTTAAAAAATTAATATTAAATTAATATTTAGGGGGGGCTCCCATACATTTTTTTTGCGGTTTTTTATAGATAATGGCACGGAACCCTTCGTGCGCAAGTCCGACTCGCACTTGGCCGGTTATTGTTCCAATTATTATTATCTACTAGCTTGTCCGACGTTGACAAAAGACCCAGTTGTGTTTTTTCAAAGGTTTGAATTTAATCTGAAAATTGCAGGCCACGAAATAGATTTGTTGCTCCTTAGCACTACCAGTGCGCTTAGTATGCCACACTCGAGAAAGGTCCTTGTCTATGTACAAATGTCATTTTCTCTGTCGAGCCCGAGATGTCTCGATGTGTCTTGCTCTCAACGCGATGCGGAAGAGGGAGATGAACGATGTCTCTCTCGACATAGAGAGAGAGTAAAAAGTGCTATGCTAAGCGTACTGGATAGGATATGAAGACGTGTAGGATCCAAGTATTTTCTTCAGAGAGGTGCACCTGCCTCCTTTTAGGGGTAGAATTCACTGAAATGGGTCCTATGATATATATTTTTGGATATGTTCTATAACAGATACTATAATATTAAACTAGTTCTATTAAAATCAAAGTCATCAGACCAATCAAAGAATAAAACTTTCATTAATGTGCTGTTATAATTGTTTGTATGTAACTGGTTTACTCTCAGAAGCACACTCGGTCGAACAACCGAACAATTGAGAACAATAAATAGATAGGATGTGTGGACAGAGGGGTTAACTATAAATAGTTACATATTTCATTGTAATATTTATATTGCAGTCACAAACTATGCAAGGGCAAGAATTGGCTTTGGAGCAGGCAAGCCAGGAGGACTCCCAGCCGAGCACGACCGACTCCATGGAGGTCGAGCAACTGGACGACACAGGCAACACTGACGGACAATATGGACACGGTTAGTACAGTCTTCTGAGGCCGTCCGCTGCGTTAAGCGGGCGTCAGTCGCGGGTGTCCGTCGCGGGGACCCGCGCCGTGCTCCGTCGCGGACAAATTCTCCCGCCTCTCGCAGCGCCCAGTACAGTTTCGATCGCGCGGATGTACAGTCGATATCATGGATTATTTGTTAATATACTACCTTGCCAAAAGACTAGAAACATCTTTCTAGAAACATCTCCGCTCGCGTGCTCCGTCACACGGACACCCGTCGCCCGCGCCGCGTGCGACGGGGACCCGCTGCACGCAGCGCTGATCTAGAGATTAAAAAAAACAGCACGCCGCTTAACGCAGCGGACGGCCTGA
Organism: Argyresthia albistria; assembly: GCA_963457715.1. Taxonomy (NCBI): domain Eukaryota; kingdom Metazoa; phylum Arthropoda; class Insecta; order Lepidoptera; family Argyresthiidae; genus Argyresthia; species Argyresthia albistria. The sequence continues at coordinate 5,251,177 of OY735282.1, forward strand.
GAGTGATGGCCGATTACACCAACAATCCCTATCTTTAGGGGACACTTT
>OY735282.1:5251424-5280437 GCA_963457715.1 Argyresthia albistria
TGTTGTGTTCATCTTGATTGTGGATGTTGTGATTTGCGACACACGATACGATATTTTTCATAATTTTTGCAAGATGAGTAAATATTGTATAAATATTGCAGTTAAGCGACAGCCCTAGCCGTTTGAGCAAAAGTAGGTAGTTATCATGCGAACAGGGGCCTAGTGAACTTACTATTTCTTATTTATACTATGGTGAACCCACGGGCCGTGGGAACCCGGCTTAAGTAACTCGTCCGCCGCCGCCGCCGTAAATTGGTGAGTTGTGTTTCAAAGGAAAATGCATCTTGCGCTCTCCACTGTAACGCGACATTTCCCCGCAGCGGCGTCGCTGTCGCAGCTGGAGGACGACATCGGCATGTTCTTGCTGCGGCGGGGCGCGGGGGAGGAGCCGGCCGCGGGGGGGGAGGACGACGGGAACAACACGGATGACCTGCTGGTGAGAACTAGAACTATGTAGAATAAGGACAATCAAGCAGTCAAAAGGCTGCATACGTTTGGCAAACGCGCTCGGCAAACTGACATGACAAACTCACAAACTACAGTCTATTCGTGATAAGAATGCAGTGAAATTTAAATTTAAATCTGTTAACACACACTCACAGGACAGGACACAACCTTCGCGTTCGAAGTTTGCCTTCAACTGCTCACTGTTTACTTGGCTTGATAATTGGAAACGATTTGATTGGTTACGGGGCGTGGCTAGGCCGCCGGACAGTGATGACTTTACTGCATTCTTATCACGAATAGACTATAGGCAAATCAGGCCTTTTACGTTTGGCCAACTCATCTGTCGAGCGCGTTGGCTAAACGCCTAATGCAGCTAAAACAAATTTAACAAACAGTCAGTCAGTGAGAACATAAAGTGCAGGCAGTCAAACAAATAGTCAGGCAGTCAGGCAAACAGTCCGTCAGTCAGTGAGTCAGTAAGTTCTGCTTTTTTATAGGTTTTCAACTTTATCTTTATGGTTGAAAAGTGCGGGCCGGCGGGCCGTGGACTTTGGTCGGGCGAGCCAGTAGGGGCTTCAGAAGGGTTGTTGTTCTACTATAATTATGGCATGGGTGGCAGTTTAAAATGCCGGAATGGGCAGTTCATGAATGCCAGTTTAAAATGATGGAATTGGCAGTAATAATGACTAAATCGGCAGTTCCGAGTGAGCATTAAAAAACACTAAATGGGCAGTTCCGAGTGGCAGTTGACATCGGTAATGGTTGCTCTTTAATGTTTGCTATGTAAATGTAACCAATTCGCTTCACTCAGCTCCTGGTGGTTCATAACGTTGTGATCTAACACAACCTATCTTTAGTATTGGCAAAGAAAGTGACCTAAAGGGACCAATTCGGTTTTGTGGAACTAAATGGGGTCGCAGATAACCACCTCAGTCACCTCACCCAAGGCTTGCGATTATTAGCATAATGGTTACACGCTGACTATACGAGGAATACATTTTACCACCACATTATTTATAAAACTGCTGAGAATGAGATTTCTTACCGACCATCGCCCACTTTTCAACTGCCACTCGGAACTGCCCATTTATTCTCTTTTCTTTCCACTCGGAACTGCTGATTTAGTCATTTTACTGCCAATTCTTATGCTGCAATAATTATGGCAATTATTTCAAAATTCAATTTTAAACTTAAATAAACTAGCAATGACATCATGGAACTTAAAATGTATAATTGAAACAAAAAGTAAACTTTAGAAAAAACCGACTTCCACAAACCCTATTTGATTAGATTGAGTTTAATACAAACTGTAAACCCCCCCCCCCCCTGGGGAATTAATTTTGTCAAATCCCATCACAGTGCTACCCCACGCTACTAAGGAACCTCTGTACAAAGTTTCATGGCTCTAGGTCCACCGGCTTAGGCTATGCGTTGCCTGCCCGTCAGCCACGCATTGTATTTGTACCTAGTATTGAGCAGATCTGGTGGCCATATGTGGTCTTCATGAGCAGTTCCGCATCACAATCTCGTGTGTTGAGATGGAAAAATATATAATTGTTAGTGTGTATAGGCGGGGCGAAGGAGAGTTTGAAATCTTTGAGACAGTCATGGAACAAGTACTTCAACTGGCATCAAGAAACAAGTCCAAACGCATCATAGTTTGTGGCGACTTTAACGTAGATCTATTAGACCAAGCAAACCGCTCTATACGCACTAGGACCTTAGCAGTATTTAAGTCTTTCAATATGTGCAATGTCTTTCTGGAGCCTACACGAATATCGGCTACCTCCGCTACCTGTATAGATAACGTCTTCTGTGAATGTAGTATCTACGATAAACAAATAGTTAACGCATTAAGTTCAGACCACACGGGTCAGATGGTAGTTTTTGAGGAAATTAATGCGGAAAAACCCGTTAAAATTTTATGTAGACCAGTGACTTTGAAGAAGATGGAAAAATTTCGAAATAGACTTGTGTCAAGTCTGCCTTCAACACCTTACTGTGAAGATCCGAACACACTATATTCCAACTTCTTCCAAGTTATATCTACGGAATTCGAAAATGTGTTTAATCTGACCGAAGTGAGAAATAATAATAAAATAAAATTCTCTGAATGGGCTTCAGAGGAATTAAGACAGAGTAGGTCCAAACTATATGAATTGTATGAACAAAAATCTTATGACCACAGTCCGGAATTTGTCACCCTTGTCAAAAATTGTTCTAATAATTTTAGGAAAGAATGTCATAAAGCCAAATGCTTATATTTAAACAATCAAATTACAGTTTCGGGTGACAAAATTAAAACTATATGGAACATTATTAAAAAAGAGACAGGCAAGGTCAGGTGTAGTGAATCTAGTTTTAATTTAAAAGTTAATGGTAAATTACTCTCATCTAACGAGGACGTTGCTAACGCATTTGAAAAGTTCTTCAGTACTATACCCATAATAACAACAGAAGCACTACCATCCTCTTCTGAAAAGTCTCTAGATTACTTGGTTGAAAATGTTCCCCAACACAAGAGTGGCTTCAACTTCAAACCAATAGACTCTCTAACTATATTTAAAACATTCAAACTTCTAAACGTTAAAAAGACTGAAGATCTATGGGGCATGTCGGTTAAAGTAGTTAAATCTGTAATTGATGTGATTGCTCCGTACATGGCAATCATGTTCAATAGTTGTATAGCAGAAGGTATTTTTCCTGACCTCATGAAAATGAGCAGATTAATACCACTTTTCAAATCCGGTAGCCAGGAAGACCCTGCGAACTTCAGACCTGTATCTGTTTTGCCAGTGTTGAGCAAAGTGTTTGAAAAGGTGATACTAAATCAACTACAATCTCACTTTAACGCATCAGGGCTACTCCACAAAAAACAATTTGGTTTCACTAAAGGCAGATCAACAACTGACGCCGGAGTAGCACTAGTACAACACATCTATAGTGCGTGGGAGGGATCACAGGATGCTGTTGGTGTATTCTGTGATCTTTCCAAGGCCTTTGACTGTGTGGATCATCAAACCCTTCTGCTCAAACTGCAACACTATGGTATTAAAGACAATGCTTTAAAATTAATGGAATCATATCTTGGAGACAGAGTACTAAAAGTAGATATAAATAGAAATAAGTCTACCGGAACGCATATGAATATTGGTGTCCCCCAAGGCTCTATTCTGGGTCCGTTCCTTTTCTTAGTCTACGTGAATGACCTGCCGTATATGGTGGAGAAAATGACTCAGATTGTACTATTTGCTGATGACACATCCATTATCTTTAAAGTGAAAAGACAACAAGAAATTCTAGACGATGCAAATAGTACGCTCTCTCATGTGTTAAGTTGGTTTAATGTAAACAACCTTTTATTAAACTCGAAGAAGACAAAATGTATCAAATTCTGTTTACCGAATGTGCGGCAGGTGGACACGACTGTAAGCATAGGAACGGAAAGACTAGACCTCGTTGAAGAAACAATTTTCCTTGGAATCACTATAGACTCGAAACTTCAATGGGGTCCTCATGTAACTAGTCTCTCACGAAGACTTAGCTCAGCTGCTTATGCGGTCAGGCAAATCAGACACATCACAGATGTAGGAACTGCCAGATTGGTTTACTTTAGTTATTTCCATAGTATTATGTCTTACGGAATACTTCTTTGGGGGAGAGCGGCAGATATAAACACAATATTTGTCTTACAAAAAAGGGCCATTCGGGCTATCTATCAACTAGATGCTAGGCAATCACTAAGGGACAAATTCAAAAATATCAATATACTTACTGTTACCTGTCAATACATTTATGAAAATATCATGTATACCAGAAAAAACATAGGTTTATTTAAGACTTTAGGTCATAATCATAGTATTGGCACTAGAAATAGAAATAAGATTGCTATGCCCGCGTTCAGACTCAGTAAGGTTGCTCACTCTTTTATGGGAGTATGTGTTAGTTTTTATAATAAAATACCTAATGAAGCAACGGACCTACCAGAAAGGAGGTTCAAAAACTATGTCAAAAACGGCCTATTGAAGAAGTCATATTACAGTGTAAAAGAATATTTAGATGACAAAACTGCATGGTCTTTACCATCTCAGCGCACAGAAATCCAAAGAGGGGCGATGGACTGAGTCAGTACGTCTCTCCTCGGTGTATTTCCTTAGACTTAAGTAGAAATACATAACATTGTATTTTTAAGGCTCTGATATTTTAAAAGAGGTACGGGGGAGGTTTCTTGCCCTTCTTTGCTCCATCCCTAAGCCCACAACTTCCGAACGGGCGGTAGTATACAAAAATATTAATATTATATTGACGTTGACTAAGTAATATGTATGATTTTATGGTCAATAAAAATTTTGAACTTGAACTTGAACAATATTATGCTCACCATGTGCATTTGCACGAGTTATTATGAAAAACACAAAAATCACTATAGGTCTGCCTATAATATTTGAAGAGTTCCCTCGATTTCTCCAGGATCCCATCATCAGATCCTGACCTGGTGTCAATGGGACCAATGGGAAGGTAAACCCTTTCAAACAAAAAAATAATTTTCCAAATCGGTCCATCCGTCTAGGCGCTATCGGGGAACATACATAAAAAAAATAAAAAAATATCCGGACGAATTGTAAACCTCCTCCTTTGGGAAGTCGGTTAAAAAGTAACACTAAGTCGGGTCAAGATAATAGGTGCGCTGACAGCGTCTCTGTCATTGACGTAATAAGGTTGAATTTAGTTTGGCCTAGTGCACCTATTATCTTGACCCGACTTTAGGTGAGTAAATACCACTGGATGCTCATCCCATACAAATTAGAATTAGTGACTAAGTTATGCTGCCTATGTGCAACTGTTTTTGTGCTGTTGACTGTAAATAAATGAATAAATAAATTACAATTTCAGAGCATCCTCGGCGAGGGCTCGCGAGGCGCGTCCACACAGGCCGGGGCCGGCGCGCACGCCAGCGACGACGACGACGACAACGTATTCACCGTGAGTGTAGACGCGGCCACACGAACTTCGATACTAATGGCGCACGAACTTCGATACTAATTGCGCACGAACCTCGATACTAATGGCGCACGAACTTCGATACTAATTGAGCACGAACTTCGATACTAATGGCGCATGAACTTCGATACTAATGGCGCACGAACTTCGATACTAATGGCGCACGAACTTCGATACTAATGGCGCACGAACTTCGATACTAATGGCGCACGAACTTCGATACTAATGGCGCACGAACTTCGATACTAATTGCGCACGAACCTCGATACTAATGGCGCATGAACTTCGATACTAATGGCGCACGAACTTCGATACTAATGGCGCACGAACTTCGATACTAATGGCGCACGAACTTCGATACTAATTGCGCACGAACCTCGATACTAATGGCGCATGAACTTCGATACTAATGGCGCACGAACTTCGATACTAATTGCGCACGAACTTCGATACTAATGGCGCACGAACTTCGATACTAATTGCGCACGAACTTCGATACTAATGGCGCACGAACTTCGATACTAATTGCGCACGAACTTCGATACTAATGGCGCACGAACTTCGGTACTATTGGCGACCTCAGTGGCGCAGCGGTTGCGCATCTGCCTACCATGCGCGAGGTCCCAGGTTCGAATCCCGGCCGGGGACAAAAAAAAACCCAGGTCTTGGATGTTTGCATGTTTGTGATGTCGCTGTTTCTGGTTCCCACGACACAGGGTATCCTAGTGTGGGGCCAGAATTAACGTATGTGTCTGTATGTAAATGTTTGTTTGTTAATCGAACGATCCGAACGATCATACGGTGTGGTACAGTACAGTACAGTACAGTACAGTGCTGCCTACACCGGACGACGGTTGTGAGCGTGGGAGCGGTTGGACCTACTACGGTCGCTGTCTCGACCACACACTCAGGGAGCGTTCAAATATACCTAACGCACTTTTTGAAGATTTTTGATCTATGCACTCTCCGCTGGATAAATGCTCCCTGATCTAACCATAATTTTATCCAGAACATTCGAATTTATGTGCGTTCGTCAATGCATGTTTCCCTGTTTACAGAGTGCGACGATCACAACTCTAAAAGTGGCAAAGAATGCTCGCTTGAAAAAACTACCAGCTAAGAAAGCAGTCCAGGAGGAGAGCGATAGTGACATTGTAAGTATTTTGTTTATTTATTTATTATTAATTTATCTATCAAAGCCTACAATATATAGTACAATTCAAAATAATATAAGCAGAGAACTTAGACTTAGGCCAATTAAAGGCTTCTATTTTGTAGGCCCAACATATGGTAGTGAACTTAGACAAAGATAGAAAAATAAAAACCGGCCAAGTGCGAGACGGATCGCGCACGAAGGGTTCCGTACCATTAACTATAAAAAATCGCAAAAAAAAAAAAAAACATTTTGTATGGGAGCCCCCCCCCTGAATATTAATTGAATTTTAATTTAATTATTTATTTTTAAGTAAATAATATACTCAATATATTGTGAACATTTTAAGCGTCTACCTTCTACCATTATCAATATCGAACAAAAATGAGCAAAAAAATCACGTTTGTTGTATGGGAGCCCCCCATTAAATTATTGTATTAAATTTCCTTTGATTTTTAGTATTTGTTGTTATAGCGGCATCTGCAACACATGCTGAGCCAGGGCCTATTCACTGTGGAATATGCACATGTATAGTTTCTTTCTATTATTTTTTTTAAGTTTTGTAAGAATCTTTATTGTATTTGTGTGTATTCTTACAGTGAATAAATGGATTATCTATCTATCTATCTAGAAATACATCTGTGAAAATTTCAAGTGTCTAGCTACCACGGTTCATGAGATACAGCCTGCTGACAGACAGACGGACGGACGGACGGACAGACAGCGAAGTCTCAGTAATAGGGTCCCATTTGGCACCCTTCGGGTACGGAACCCTAGAAAGGGGGTAATTTATAAGTACCGGGTACAAAGTGTATGTAGGGATGGGGTGGGAATCTGTATAGGGATGTGTTTGCGTGTGTATGATGTCAATGTGTGAGTGATAGATACAAAAATATAGTCGCGACTGTATAATGGGAGAGAAATCTTAGCAACATCTATTGTCTGTTATTTTATGTTCTTTCCTATGTTTAACATCAAAGCGTCACGCCTTTTGCCATACGGGGTGGCAGAGGCACAATATTTTAACTTTTGACAGTTCGTTATTGCGTAGTTAGATAAGTTTACAGGGGGGCGCCAGTTCTATGCAACATAAGATAATGGTTTATTTAACGAAAGAATACAGAGTTTCACTTATTAATTAGGTACGACATACCTGTTAGTTCCCCCTGTCACCGCAATCCAAAAGAGCGAAATCTGTACAATATTTTAAATACAGACTTATCTTGACTTTGTATCCATTTATGTCCATGTATCAATGGACTTATTAATTCTATACGACAGGGTCTGCTTGGCTGACTACTAAGAAATAAAGTGACCTTTTATGAACCGGTAGTCCGATTTTAATAACATCTTTTCCCCAGTCCTCAGACGAGGCTGCGATGGTACTTTTTATGAACCGGTAGTACGATTTTAATAACATCTTTTCCCCAGTCCTCAGACGAGGCTGCGATGGTACTTTTTATGAACCGGTAGTACGATTATAATAACATCTTTTCGCCAGTCCTCGGACGAGGCTGCGATGGTTGTTTTTATGAACCGGTAGTACGATTTTAATAACATCTTTTCCCCAGTCCTCAGACGAGGCTGCGATGGTACTTTTTATGAACCGGTAGTACGATTTTAATAACATCTTTTCCCCAGTCCTCGGACGAGGCTGCGATGGTGCAACAAATGTTCCGGCTCAATCGCAAGAAGCCAGTCGCCAGAAACAAGTCCAAGTCCTCCGCCGCGGCCACTGAGACGAAGCCTGTCAGCCTGCTGAGGACCAGCCAGACAACGAAGTCCTCCAGCAGCCAGAGATACACACAGAATAGCGGCTCAAGTAAAAGCGGTGGCCAGACCAAACCGCTAGTCACCAGTGTATCGGTAAAATCTGGTAAGAATGTGCCTTGATTTTTAGGGTTCCGTACCCGAAAGGTGCCAAACGGGACCCTATTACTGAGACTTCGCTGTCGGTCTGTCTGTCTGTCTGTCTGTCCGTTCGTCCGTCCGTCCGTCCGTCCGTCCGTCCGTCCGTCCGTCCGTCTGTCTGTCTGTCTGTCTGTCTGATGTATTTCTGTTGCCGCTATAACAAAAAATACTAAAAAACAAAATAAATTTAATATTAAGTCAAATCAAATCAAATAAGTTTATTTGCATGATTTTTGGTAACAATATTGGATCTTAATTTTATACATTTTCATCGCAAAAATCTGCCTTTTCAGGCGTGCAAATATTGATTATAATAAATTAATTTTAAGTCATCACATTATTCAATTAAATTAAATAGTTCTAACATTTTATCAGAAAAAGGGGGGCTCCCATACAACAAACGTGATTTTTTTGCGGTTTTTTATACATAATGGTAGTAATAAGTCTGACTGACTGAATGACTGACTTGACTGAATGACTGAGTCATCAATGCAGGGGCCAAATGTCTAAGGTGAGAAGGCTGAAGTTAGAAGAAATAGTTTTACTAAAATTTTACCCGAAATGGGTCAAAAAGACCTCTAAAGTTTACAATTTGGTATGACCTACCTTGGGGCGGTATGTTTGTGTAAATATTTTGTTTTATTGTATTACGCGTTTTTTTAAGTTTTATTCTATGACGAAATTGATGAAGATTGACTGACTGGTTGACTGACTTGATTGACTGACTGACTGACTGACTGACTTGACTGGTTCGAATCCCGTTGCTGACCATGTACCAATGAGATAAGTCATTTATCTTAAGTACGTTATACGGACACTCTAACGGTGATGGTAAACATCGTGAGGAAACCTTCATTGCTCCATAGCTGCGGCGATGGGCTAGCCCCCTGTCACGCAAAATGGAGTATTGAATCACTGGCTCAAAGTGGGCACAGTGGTGCCTCTGCCACCCCGTATGTGAAAAGTGGGCACAGTGGTGCCTCTGCCACCCCGTATGCGAAAAGTGGGCACAGTGGTGCCTCTGCCACGCCGTATGCGAAAAGTGGGCACAGTGGTGCCTCTGCCACCCCGTATGTGAAAAGTGGGCACAGTGGTGCCTCTGCCACCCCGTATGCGAAAAGTGGGCATAGTGGTGCCTCTGCCACCCCGTATGCGAAAAGTGGGCACAGTGGTGCCTCTGCCACCCCGTATGCGAAAAGTCGTGACGCTATGTTAGTTTATTGATGAGGATTGTTTGGATTTTTGATATTGTTATTATTGATTTTATTTTATTATTGATTTTAATTAATAAACTGTAATACTTATGATGATTGTAATTAGAATTTGGATACATACCTTATACATATTATTATTATTATTATGAGCCTGCAATATCCCACTGCTGGGCAAAGGCCTCTCTCCCCCTCTTCCACTCCATTCGATCCTGAGCGGTCTCCTTCCACTCTTTATCCCATAGAGCCAACTCATCACTCCATCTCTTCCTGGGTCGGCCACGCTTTCTCTTTGCATTTACTGGGAGCCAGTCTGTGGTTCTCTTAGCCCAACGATTTGGCAGCATTCGAGCAACGAGACCGGCTCAGTCCCACTTTAATTGGGCAGCCTTCTGAGCTACATCTATAATCTTTATCCGGGAGCGCAGCTCGGAATTCCGGATCCGGTCTAAAAGTCGAACACCGAGAATGCTGCGCTCCATGTTTCTCTGACATATAGTTATGTAATATTGAATGGATAAAAAAAATGGAAAAAATAAATGGATATTCTATTCTATTCTAATGTTGCAGCCTCGACACCCAAATCAACTTCGACGCCGTTCAGGCAATACGTGAATAAGAAGCTGGCAACACCGACCGCCTTCAAACAGACGCCCCCCGCCCTCAAACAGACGCCCCCCGCCCTCAAACAGACGCCCCCCGCAGCGGCGAGCGCAGAGCGGCGACCCGAGAATATTCCCAAGCAGGTAGTTACAGGTTTACCGAATTGATATTGATATAGATTTATTAACGCAATTACACAACACAATTACACAACATAATTACACAACACATCACAGATAGCTCAAATAGAGACAGTGTTAACAAGGGCCGGCTCAGCAATGCTGAACTGAGACAGGTCTCAGCAATGTTGAACTGAGACAGGTCTCAGCAATGCTGAACTGAGACAGGTCTCAGCAATGCTGAACTGAGACAGGTCTCAGCTTCAGCGCTGATTTTCAGCCGGCCCTCCAGAACACTAGAAAGTACAATTTACATGTGGGTCTATATTAAGTGGGTAGGTACTTTTAATCATAATTATTTTTTCACTTCTCATGCTCGTAAAGTTCGTCTTTATGTCGGGTATTTCATTTTCGTTTTTTTTTGCAATATTTCTGTTTAATTTCCTCACAATCGAAGTGAAAAGCAGAGTGTGTAACTCGTACATAAAACCCATTTTACCCTCGACATGTCTCGGGTAAAATGGTGCGTTTTATGCCCTTGTTGTACAATCTACTATACTATACTATCGTTTCTAGCCGTCGTTCGCGCCGTCCCAGCAGCGGCTGATGCGTCCTGAAGAGATGGACGAAGAACTTCCGACAGACGAGGACAGCAACGCGTCAGAAGGCAGCTTGTGCGATGTACGTAAATCGTACGCTTAATCGAATTAACGCCCTGCTCTCGCAGAAGCACACCGCTCGAACGACCGAACGTTGGCGAACTATTGTTGTATAAGATGTGTCGGCGAACCAGTTAAAAAGAAGTGGTGCAAGATAAACGCTAATTACGATTAGAGAGTTAATTCAAATTAGTTAAATACGATGTAATCGTATTTAAGCGGGTTTTTGAACAAGCGACCCTAAATTTGACATATTTCATAATTTTTTTACAACCGCTAAATAGAATTAAAATAAATTAAATTTCTTTATTTCGGACTTGTTGGTCCATAATACAAGTGCAGTAACATACTTGGTCGGGTAAAAACTTTCTTCGTATTTTGTATGAAGACCGCAACAGGGCGAACATAAAGGTTCATCTTTTTACATAAAAAAAATCCGGATTGAAAACGCTTAAACCAGCTTCGTGCTATTGTTCCTCACACTGCATTAAGATCATAAAGACATTTTACCCGACCTATTTACATAACAACACAAACATAAAAACATGTGCCAATGGACTAAGAAACTGAATTGTACTGCCGCTATTCTGTGCCCTGCTAGGAGCTGCCCTCGTCCGAGTCTGAGGACATCGAGGACTGGTTCGCGCTGGACATCCGCGCGGAGCGAGCCGGCGACTATATACCGCTATTGGGTATGTAACGCCTATTTACAAACCTGGTTTCAGAAGTTTTAAAACAGAGAAAAAATATATATAACGGTAACACCTTTGTTTACGTCTTTGGCCTGAAATAAAAAAAAAACTGCGAGTCGGACTCTCACACGGAGGGTTCCGCACCATCATTGTACCAAAAGTACAAAAAATACGTTTCTTGTATGAAGACACCTTTATTTTTTCAATATTTCGTGTATTTCAGTATTTTTTGGTGGAGCGGCAACAGATATACACATTCTGTGAAAATTTCAACTTACTAGCTATTACGGTTCGTGCTGGAGGGCCCTCTGATGGACGGACGGACGGACAGCGGAGGCTTAGGAATAGGGTCCCGTTTGGCACCCTTCGGGTACGGAGCCCTAATAAATCACCGTTTAGGCCGTATGTGTGATCATCATCATCATGTAAAACTCCGGAACTGGTTTAGCTTTCGGTCTGGAGAGTGAGAGACAGAGCTGCATATAGCGCAGAGTTCTGTTCCTCACCTGCTACAGGTCGATCGATACGCGTCAATAAAACGCGTCTTTGACGAGTCAGCTCTTTTTATGGCTGCTGTCTTGGATGTTTTCATGTTTGTGACGTCACTGTTTCTTGTGGTACCCACGACACAGGGTGTAGCCAAAAGCAAATGCCTGTCTGTAAAAAGTTAATTTGAATTTTGTTCGCCCCTCTTCTCTCACAGTGGTTCAACGTAGAGAAGAAGAAAAAAATAATGTTCTTTTATATTTGTAAATATCTACAAGACAATTGATTTTGTTAATGATATGTTATTATTATGTTGTGGTCCCCCAGGCCACAAAGCTTGCGCGCTGCTCACCGACGAAAAGCGTCGCGTCGAGGATCGCTTGCTCTCGCTGCGCTCTGGATTATCGACGCTGAGCGCGCAGAGCCGAGCGCAGACGCGGCAGATAGACGACGCGCGCCGCACGCTCGCTGAGCTCGACGCGCAGCTGATGCACGCTTGACGAGTGTGGACGCGGCAATAGATTCACACCTTGACTTTATGGTTCACTGCACGCATATTATAGTGAATCCAACATAGGATGATCTCTGACGCTTGTCACTGTGACTACTAGGCATGGGGATAGTGTCGATACAAACTATCGATATTCTAACTAAAGTTTCTGAATGTTTAAAGCAAATCAAACAAAAGGATGTTGTAACTTGTTTTTATTCTTGTTAAATCGATTCACAACCCAAATCACCATCATCAAAGTCTGATTCGGACTCGCTGGAGCAGTCTTGTAGATTTATAATCAGTTCCTGGGTTGATTGGTCGAATCGTACGTCACGCTCCCAATCCATAATTTTTCTTGTTCTGTCGATGTCTTCAAAATTCTATTATATGTTCTGTTGGTAGTGGTAAAAGTGAAACGAAAGTTTACACTCCTTGATAGCTCTTTATTGGACGGTGGTCGCAATAATACTACAATTTCGCTTACAAACTAGCTTATATTTATACTCGGAGCTCGCCGTCCGTAACATCCTCCCCCCGGCGCAGACTCGTCGTAGCCTCCTCTTCAACGCGAAGGACGGCGAGTTTCCTTGTAGGTCGCGTGAAGACTCCGCCTCTCGTTCGGGTGTCGGCGCTGCGCACGTCGTTGTCCGGGCCGACGTGTATGCGCTCGACGATGCCGCGCGGCCATGTGTTGCGCGGCAACCCGGAGTCCACCACGATGACGAGGTCGCCCACTCGCAGCGGTCGTTGCAGATCCGCTGCGCCTCTGCGTGGCACCAGGGTGGGAAGATATTCCCTGGTCCATCTTCTCCAGAATTGGTCAGCCAGTCCTTGGGCTGCTCTCCACTTGCGTCGATCCGCTGGGTCGCAGGGGCCGGTCTGGGGCAGGCCGCTCGATGTTCCGATCAGGAAATGGTTAGGCGTCAGCGCCTCTGGGTCTGCCGGGTCCACCGACACGTGGGTCAGCGGGCGCGCGTTCACGGCGTGCTCAGCCTCCAGCAGCAAGGTCAGCAGCACCTCCTCCTTAGGCACCTGCTCGTTCAGGGTAGCTTTGAGGGCGGTCTTGATGGACCGCACCAGTCGCTCCCAGGCGCCTCCCATGTTCGGCGCCCCGGGTGGGATGAAGCGCCAGTCCACGCGCTGCAGGTGCGCGTAGTCCCGCAGTGCTGGCGCCCACTCCTTGTAGGCGGCTCGTAGCTCGTTGTCAGAGCCTCGGAAGTTCGTCCCGTTGTCGCTCCAGATCTGGCGCGGCCATCCGCGGCGCGCAGCCATCCTCCTCAGCGCCATGATTGCTGCGTCGACGTCGAGGCTGCCCACCAGCTCGATGTGGACAGCTCGCGTCGTCAGACACGTGAAGAGCGCGCCCCATCTCTTCTCTCGCCGGCGCCCGACTGCTACCAGCATCGGGCCGAAGTAGTCGACCCCGCAGTTGGTGAAGGGCCGGCGGTTGGAGTCCAGGCGGGCCGGTGGCAGGTTCCCCAGCGGCGGGACTCGGGGCGTCGTTCAGGGCACTCGGCAGAGTGCGCAGGATCGGGACACCGCACGCACTGTGGGGCGTGCGCGCAGTATCCAGTAGCGTTGCTGCAGGTCGTTCAGCACGCGCTCGTTGCCGGCGTGTCCGGCGGCGGCGTGCTCCCTCAGCACGATCAGCCGAGTCAGCGGGTGGCGGCCATCCATGATGAGAGGCTGCTTGGCCTCTGTCGGTACGCGTGCGGCGTTGATTCGCCCGCACACGCGTAGCAGGTCATCCTTCATCATCGGGTCCAGCTTGTGAAGACGGCTGGAGGCGGGCAGTGGTCGGCCCGCTTGTAGCCGTGCGATCTCCTCCCCGAAGCTGTCCCGCTGCGCCTTGGCCACCCATAGCTGCTCTGCTCGTTCCAGGTGGCGCAGCTCCAGGCGCTCGGTCTTCTTCCTGCATCTGTCGATGAAAGCCAACATAGTAGCAGTGGCCCGAATTAGCCGCTCATATGATGAGAAGCGGCTGATGTCCGGCAGGACATCCGCTCCCCCCGTGTTGGATGCGTGGTGCGTTGCCTCGACATCCTCTGGCTCGTGGTTCGATGCTCGGGGCCAGGCGTCCTCAGGCTCGTAGAGGAAGGCCGGGCCGATGAACCACCGGTCGTGTGGTCCTTGTGGCGTGTTCTCCGGGCGCGTCGCGTCGTCTGCCACGTTGTGCTCGGTTGGCACCCATCTCCATTGGCTGGGCTCGGTCGCCTCAGCTATCTCGCCGAGCCGGTGCGCTACGTATGGGGTGTAGCGCCGCGCGTCGGTGCGAATCCACTGGATCACGGTGCTAGAGTCGCTCCAATAGACGACTCGTCGTGGCTGCCAGTGGTGTTCTCGCTTTATCATGTCTGCGAGTCGTACGCCAATCACCGCAGCCTGCAGTTCAAGGCGCGGGATCGTCTGGGGCGGCGGCTTTGCTTTGGCGGCGGCCAAAGCGATCGTGATGCGGCCGTCGGCGTGTTCAAGGCGCCAGTACGCCGCTGCGGCGTATGCTTGCTCGCTGGCGTCCATGAAGACATGGAGCTGTCGCTCTGGCTCTGCAGTGTCCTCTTCGTTGTAGCGGCGTGGGAGTCGCAGCTGGGCAATCTCGTTCAGTGCCCCCAGCCAGCGGTCGAAGCGTTCGGCGTACGCCGATGGCAGGGTCTCGTCCCAGCCCATGCTGATGCGCCACAGGTCTTGCAGCAGGATCTTCGCCGTGCGCCATGGCAGCCCAACCTCAAGGCGACCGTTGACTCGACGGGCCGTCCTCTCGAAGGTGTTGATGGCGCGCTGATGCTCCGGCGTTGTCTTCTCATGGTGAGACACACCCAGCACGTCCACCTCGTAGTGCTGCTTCACCAGCTCGTGAAGGCTCTCGTCGTCGCAGCGGCGTTCTGCCGTATGGACGTGCAGCACGGCGTCCTCGTCAGTGCGGCGCAGCAGTCGTGGCACCGTCCCGTAGACGACCCACCCTAGGTCGGTCTTGGAGGCGGCAGGCTCGTTCCGTTTGCCGGTCCGCATCTGATGAGATACAATCAGGTGCCAGTGGTCGGCACCGATCAATATCTGGGGCTTCGCGTTCTCGAAGCCGTGGTCTGCCAGATGTCGCAGGTGGCGGTAGCGCAGCACATCCCTTGACACGCTCTGTTGCCGCAGGTCGAGGTTGCGGACGGTTCGGGCCGCTATCTCGTGGTGTGCGCGCTCCTGGCGCCCTCTGATCTGGATAGTGACTCGTCGACTGTCCGTGTGTAGCTGCACTCCGTTCACCCCGCGCAGGTTCAGTGGCGCGAGGTCTCCTGTGGCACCGACAGCGTCAGCGAGGTCCTTGCTGATCAGGGTGACGCTCGATCCCTCGTCCAGCAACGCGTAGGTCGACGTCTTCCCCGCAGGCCCAGTGACTTCAACTCTGCAGACCTTTAAGAGCACAGTATGGTCGTTAGTGTTCGCAATCGACATTACCGCTTCAGCTTCCTGGTCGGTGGCGGGCTCGGTGCTCACGGTCGGCGTCTCCTGGGCCTGGCGGCTGCTCTCCTCGTGCAGCAGCGGGTGGTGTGGACGGCGGCAGCCGTTCGTGCCGCATCCCTTGGCTCTGCATACGTTGCGGCGGTGCCTGGACTCCATGCACTTGAAGCACAGGCGTACTGACCTAGCCCACTCCCAGCGGGCATCGGTGGTCATGTTCAACAGCTTGCGGCATCTGTTGATTGGGTGCTCGTTGCCACCGCAGCAAAGACAGGTCCTGCGATCTGCAGGTCTTCGCTCTTCTTCCGCGGTAAGCACCTGGGCGGTGCGCGCTGTGGCGCGCGGCGGTCGGGGGATGACTGGCTTGGCGCCGGCGTACGTCTTCACTGGAGCGGGGGCCACGGGCGTGATCGATGGGCCTGATGGGTGAACATATTTTACCATATCCCTGGCTGCTTCCTTCAGGAAGCGTGTCAGACGTACGAGCTCTGGTTCTCCCAGGTGCGCTGTCTGCCTCGCAGACCTAGCCCAGTTGCACTTCATGTAGTCGGGCAGCTTGCTCACCACCTCTCGTACCAGGAGAGGGTTCTCCAGCCATTTCTCGGCGTGCAGGTCTTCCAGCTCGAAGACCACGTTCTCCACCTGTGAGGCAAAGACACTCAAAGAGTTAGTGTCATCCCGACTGGGCGCCGGAATCTGATGCAGCATCGTCAGGGAGTTGTCGATGAGCAGCTCTGGTCGGCCGTAGAGCTCCTCCAATGTCTGCATGATCCGATCTGGACGCCTTGCAGTCCCCAACTGGTTGATCACGCTGGCTCTCGCTTTCCCTTGCAGCGCGATTCGGAGTCGGTTCACGTTCTCCTCGGGGTCGATGTGGTATTTTCTCGTGGTGCTCTCCATCAAGGATTTGAACGATACCCAATCGCCCGGCTCACCTGAGAAAATAGGTAAGTTCAAGTTAGGTTTATACCGGTGAGGTCGATCCAACTTCTGCTCCATCCTCTCGAATCGCTCTGCGAGTAGTCGTCCCGTCGGCGTGGGTGAGCGGGAGCGGCGCCGCGCTCCATACTCTCGCGGTGGCGCGTCCAGCTGCAGCTGCTCATGTCTGAAGGTGACATGAGGTCTCTCCCCCGTCTCTCCCAGGTCTCGACGCGGGCCAGCATCTCGGCTCGGGCAGCCTGGTCAGCGGCGGCGTCTGCGTCTGCCTTCGACACCATCTCGTACCGATCTGGTACGGTTCTGAACTTCGAACGGAGTGACACTCAACGCTCTCAGTACTGGTACTTTCGAACGGAGTTGTCACTCAACGTTCTAGGTACGAATAATCGGAGTCAGACTCAACGATCCTTTCCACCCAACGGCACTGATCGGAGTTAAACTCAACGATCCGGTTCGAAGGACCAAAATGTTGGTAGTGGTAAAAGTGAAACGAAAGTTTACACTCCTTGATAGATCTTTATTGGACGGTGGTCGCAATAATACTACAATTTCGCTTATTACAAACTAGCTTATATTTATACTCGGAGCTCGCTGTCCGTAACATGTTCCGAGTCAAGATCGATAACTTTCTCTCAGGGAGTTGAAAGCAAAGTATACTTTTTCTGGGAGTTTTTGACCATCGAAAGTCAAAACCACGCATTGAGTGGTAACCCATTCAATCCGTGGCTCCGACTTACCGTCACTGATGGATGTTTTTCTGGAGGTTCTTCGCGATTTTATTATACTACCACAACCGTTGGGGACTTTAATCTCGGAGATGATCTCCTCATCTGTCAAGTCAGTAGGGATGTTGCGCACAACTCCCATACGGGTTATAATGTATGTTGGGATTAGAGCAGAGTAGCCATTGTCAGTAAGGATAGGGTTGCTTAAGAATGAATTTGCATCTTGAGGGGAATTGAAAGACACCGCAAGGCGGTTCCGACCAACTTTGGTTATACCATCTTCAAGAACCTTGATTATTTCATTACTTTTTAGAAAGCGTCCAAATTGTATAGGGTGGAGGATGGTTGATGGGCGATCAGACTCCACATTGACTTTCTGTACATGCACTAGATACGGACGGCGGTCAACAGCAGAGTACCTTTGACGCCCAATAACGCCACGCGGTTTTTTGGGGGGACTGTCGGGGGTATTTTCCATCATCATTGCGTCATCTCTTGGTCTCTTAGAGCGAGTCTGACTGGTCTCGTGATTAGAAAATTGATCCAAGGGAAATGATCCTATCGATGAGTAATTAAAGGGGGTATTAGGGTCAGGGGGATGGGGGGGATCTGGAGGCTTTTCCTTATCCATTTCTAGGTTAGGTTGGGCATAGGCCTCCTAACCTATCTTCCGGTGATACCACTATTATCACTACACCAAACAAATCACTTAGGGCAAGTCACAAACACAATTTCTTAGGAATATGCACAAGAATTGATAAGATTGATTGAATTTATCGAAAACCCATGTGCCACCTAGAAACACCAAAGCGACACTCCTCCATTTATTCAACCGTCGAAAAATACGATACTTCATTCATAGGCGTGTTTTGACACTGACAGCTGTCAGAGATCATCCTATATTGGATCCACTATAGATATACATCTTCCCCCTTAATAATAAAAAGTTTTCCCGGATTAACTTTACTCTCGGAGTATTTTTGACGTGACAACGTCTTATAAATTGGTTTGCCGGGTGACACTTCAAGAAACTGCGTTACGCTCCGCTCACGTTATGCGCTCACAATGAGAGCGAGTGAGAGGCACGCGTCCCTTCCACTCGGGCATGGTTAGCCCGCCTAAGAGCGAGAGAGACAGACATAAAAAGTGAAAGGCACGCGTCCCTTCCACTAATTCTTTGTATAAATAAATGTTTTAAATTGTTACTATTATTTCATCCTTCTTCCTACTATACGAATGAATATTCACATTAAAATTATTTTACCACTCAAAGTCGTTGTCACGTAAAACTTTCGCCCGTATACCGACTTTACAGGCAACCATTTTTTTTAATTAATAAGGGGGTTATAGAATAATTTTAGAATAAAACATCATAAAATAATCCTATAAGTATTTTTATTTTTTCCGGTAGTCCTGAAATGAACTAGCATCCCTAGGACCGCTTGTTCCGCAATTTTGGCAGCTGCTAAGCGCAGGATAATTAGAGTATAAATGTATTTACCGTAAAAAATTACAGTCATGAACTCATTATTTCTTCTAGCTAAGTATTCTACCTACTTAATAGGTAGTGGTGTAAGAGAAACGCTAATTACGATTAGGGACTTATGCAGGTAATTCAAATCAGAATACGATACAATCGACCCTATTCCAGTTGTGAGATTGACTTTGTGCGTGTAAACGCTAACGAAGTTTTATAAGTTAGAGAAAAGTTACGAATGATTGATAAATGGAATATTAATTTCATTCATTTAAATTCAGAGCACATCAAAATGTTACACTAAAATTATTATTTTCTACCAAAGAGATTAGTAGAAAAAAATTTGGTCAGGATGGCAACACTACCTAGCTGTCAAGTCAGTCATTTTTAAAAATTGCTTTGTTTTGGATCCTACTTTGCGATAGTTTCACGGTTTTCTCGTTTCCCCGTGAACTTTAATACTAAATATCGCTATATCTGACTGCTTTATTTCAAGTGCATCTTAAAATGTCGGAGGATAGCCCTAAATCCCCGAGCAAAGTATCAAACGAAGAGGTTATAGAAGAGCTGACGAAGGGCCTCTCATCATCCCTTATATCTGACGAAACTACTCAGGAATTTGTGATAGACCCAGAGTCCAGTCAGCAGGACGTGCCTTCGAGCTCCGGTGATACTTCCAAACCAGGTATGACCTTGAAAAACTATGATAACAGGCTGCTTTTCTGTCACACGTTATTGTTGATTTTATTTTGTCAATTGTGAAATATACTATTGAATATCTGCTTATATGTAAGCACAACTGTGCCTCTACCACCCCGTATGGGTAAAAGCGTGATGCCATGTTGTTTCTTCATAAATCGTTAATTATCGCCCATTCTACGTAAACTTGTCCAGAACCAATGTTGGGTATAATTGTATAACTAATAGACTTTCTCGATCTCACAATAAGTTATGTCACTCCAACGATCTTGACATTTTTAGTCTTAGTCTTAGTAAATTTAAAAATAACATTGTAGCCGCTTTTGCCAAGTAATTTAGTTTTAAAATATATTTTATTTTATTTTTGCAAATAATAGTTAGTAACGGTAGGTTCA
The DNA here is from genome assembly GCA_963457715.1 of Argyresthia albistria. NCBI lineage: Eukaryota > Metazoa > Arthropoda > Insecta > Lepidoptera > Argyresthiidae > Argyresthia > Argyresthia albistria. The sequence continues at coordinate 5,271,882 of OY735282.1, forward strand.
GGTAGTTTGAACTGTTTTATTTTTTTAATGTAGGTATGTTGTGTTCACCTATAATTGGGTCTACACATAGCAAGATGTACTGTTTTTTCTATTTGTGTGTATTGTGTGCTTTAATTTGTATGCTTTGCTTGAGCAAAGCATACAAATTAAAGTGTACCACAATGACGCAATAAATATATGAGTATGAGTATGAGTAAGTTGCACCTAGGAAAACCGCTTCTATTACCTACGCGTTAGGGGTCAAAACTTCATGGGCGTGAACTGTCAAAACGGGCCTTTTATTTTGTGAAGACTTTAATGTACTATGTAACTGTATTTTTTATGTTTTTTTTAAGGCAGATTCAACTAGGTATTTCTATTCTATTCTATTCCAAGAGTAATCCCATATCCCATACGAGAAAAGGGAAATGCTATAATAAGTTGGCTAGTTTCAGACCCCGATCCATTTAAAGATGATGAAGAAAAGGACATAGACTCAGACGAAGACATGATTGATGAAGAGTTACTCAAGGATGCGGAAGTGGACCTCACTGATGACCAGAAAGCCGAGCGGAAGATCATAGCTGAGGAGTTGAAGACGGCTGGTAATCTTGCATTCAAAGATGAAGAGTATGAGAGGAGCATAGAGAAATATACTGAAGGTAAGTGTTAAAAGTAATCTCATGATTATTTAAATTAAGTATTTGGTTTATCTTAGAAAATTAAGCAAGAAGAAAGCACACAGTAGGTACCTCTACCTAGTCCATCATGTTGTTCAATGATTATTTCGGCATTATTATTATTTATTATGCACAAGCAGCATGAAGCTGATGCGTGCATACCAGTTCACATTTCACTGCACTTGTTTTATAAAATTGTCAGGTCTATTTTTAAAACTGTTCACTGATGGTGCACTAATAACAGTTTCTGGAAGTCTGTTCCACTCGCGGACCACTCTGTTTGACAGAAGGTGCTTGCGTGGGTTACTTGTAAACGAGAGCCCTTGGAGTTTCAGTGAATGTCCTCTGAGGTGGTGGTTCTGGTTCATTGTAAACATGTCTTTCATAGTTGATACGTCATAGTAGCCAGTTAGAACCTTGTATGTTTCTATGAGATCTCCACAATTGCGTCGTTGTTTGAGAGTGCTTAATCCTAGCTCTGCAAGTCGCTGCTCATAAGACTTGTCACGAAGTACTAGTAGCATCTTGGTTGCTCTTCTTTGGACTTTCTCCAGCAAGTCTTTGTCCTTCTGGAAGTAAGGGATCCATATTTGGAAAGCATACTCAAGGAGTGGTCTGATGTAAGTCTTGTAAAGTCTCAAGAATAATTCTTTGTCAATATAATCAATGGATTTCCGAATCATATATGTTAACGAGTACAAGTAACATTAAAATGCATTTTTTTTATGACATTCATCACCATCAACATCATTTTTGTTCTTGGGAAAAGAACATTTCAGAATATAGCAGAATTATTTTTAACCCCCCACAAAAAATGAGTGCGTACATAAATAAGTTACTCTGTGGTGCGTACTTCTAGAGTTCTTTACTACAAGACAAGTCTTACACAACAAGACTTCTAAGATTTTCATTGATTCTAAGTTGTATAGTATTTAAATTGAATCTATCTAGGTATCCAAAATCTAGAGTTTTGGATTAGGAATTTGACATAAAATCCATAGTGAATCTGTCTTTTTAGGGTACACAAAGGGTGCCAACCGGGACCCTATTGCTAAGCCTACGCTGTCCATCCGTCCGTCCGTCCGTCCGACCGTCAGCGGGTCCTAGAGCATGAACCATAATAGCTAGAAAGTTGAAATTTTCACAGAGTGTGTTACACCCACGCATTTCAATATAATGGTATACTTCGCGTCAACCCACATCGTTGTGGTAGCTCAGCCTGTATGTTGTAGGCCCGCCCTCAATCCGTAGGTCGTGAGTTCAAATACCGTGAGGGCATAATCTTTTTTAATTTTCTTTTTCTTTTTGTTTTATTGTTTTGAGTGCATAAGTTTTGTTGTACGATGGTACGGTACCCCTCTTCCCCTTCGTGTGCGATTCCTGCCCGGACTTGACCGATTTTATTTTTATACTTTTGATGCAAATGAACTACTCGCAGGCCTCCGGATCTGTCCGCTGCAGTTCTCCCAACAACGAGCAATCCTGTACTGCAACAGAAGTGCGGCCAAAATGAAACTGGAAAAATATGACAAGGCCATCAAGGACTGCAGCAAATCTGTAGAATTGGACGACAAATATGTTAAAGCTTATATTAGGTGAGTGATTGGATACATTTGCAGGCATAATGCCCGAAACAAAATATGCAGTGAGAGACTGTAGAGAATAATTTGTGCAGCGTTTTGTATGTACTGAGAATGTTGTAGAGGGACAGCATAGCATAGCCACGATAATTCACCAAGTTTCCCTGCTCGGTACACAAGTGTCGTCCTATTGCCCGAGAACGAGCCTGCGAAATCAGTCTCCTGACAGTGAAATCCATACGTATTACATAATATAAAAGAATATATGTACTATCCTTGTGACAGACTATAAACACTAAAAAGGCTGGATGTATAATGTCATGTCGGGTAAAAACAAATCAAACTTCACAGTTTTTTTAACCGACTTCCCAAAGGAGGAGGTTTACAATTCGTCCGGATGTTTGTTTTTTTTTTTTTTTTTTTATTTTTTATGTATGTTCCCCGATAGCGCCTAAACGGGTGGACCGATTTGGAAAATTATTTTTTTGTTTGAAAGGGTTTACCTTCCCATTGGTCCCATTGACACCAGGTCAGGATCTGATGATGAAATCCTGGAGAAATCGAGGGAACTCTTCAAATATTATAGGCAGACCTATAGTGATTTTTGTGTTTTTCATAATAACTCGTGCGTCAAAATGGCGTCATTTGGTATTCTCCTAAATTATTATCCTCCTTATCCTCCTTGATTGGGTGTTTGCAATGGAATAGTAATGAAATATAAGTGAAATTCTCAGAGCAGCATTAGGGCCCTGATCTTTTCCCAGATGGGAGAGACATTCCTTTAAAATATATAAATGATGATGACTGAACTTGTAAATCAACAATTTTTTAAAGTTGCTGTTTTCTAGATTCGAACTAAAGCTTCTCTATTGCAGGCGAGCGCAGTGCTACGAATCCACGGACAAGTTAGACGAGTCATTGGCCGACTTCAAGAAAATTCTAGAACTGGATCCACAGAATAACGAAGCGCAGAAAGCCATCACCCGCCTCCCGCCTCTCATAGAACAGAAAAACGAGAAGTTGAAAACGGAAATGCTCGGAAAACTGAAAGATTTGGGTAACATGATCCTAAAACCGTTCGGACTGTCGACGGAGAACTTTCAGTTAGAGCAGGACGGGGAGAGTAAAGGGTATAAGATCAACTTCAAACAGTGATGTTTGTTGAATGTGTACATTTAAACAGTTTATTATATCGGGTAACTGTAAAGGTTGTTTTAATTTTAATTTTACCCATTTGTAAATAACTTTTGCATTAAAAAACCACCGCATAAAACCAGTCTTCCAGTTGCATCATCAGGCGAAATTATAAGGTCTCATGCACAGTTCTCATCCAACACAATGAATCTAATGAGCCTAAACTCAATGGGTTTACTAGTAAGCATCCCAGAGTTCCAGCTCCCATCTTTGAGCTTCGCACTCCATAATCAGTTCAGCTTGATAGTACCATATACTCAAAGGGCTTGTCACAACAAACCTAATAATAATAATAAAATACATTGACTTAAAACAAGTAAGAATTAAAATTACACAAAAATCATAAATAAAAGTCAGCCTTATTTCCTATTCCCGTCCCGGTGCACGGAGACCCAGTGTTGCAGTATTTTATTATTATAGAGTCAGAATTCGACGAGTTTACTAGTAAGCATCATAGTGTTCCCGCTCCCACCTTCGAACTCCATCATCAGACCGGCTCGATAGTACCATAACAACCAGCTCCAAGAAATCTACTTTCGAATGAAAAAACAATAACATTCAAGTAGGTTTACGCTCGTTACCCGAGTTATCCGTTACCCGTTAATAGGTTTACCCGTTTACGCTCCACGTACTAAGAGACAGACAGATACACAGAGTGACTCGCACATTAAACTTACTAGTGGCTCTGTGAGCTGTAGACCTCGCGAGTATGTCGGTGGGAAAGCTGAACTGCTAACACACATAAAAAAATAACCCAAATAATTTTCTTTCAATAACACATACAAACTTATGAATGTACCTGGTTACGTACATGCAGTATGAAAGTAGCCGCACCAATAACTTTGTAAACTACATTTCGCGATCTTTAATACAACCTATTGACTTTTTACTAAAATTATATAGTCTGTTTCACTCTCATGGTCTTTACGAATCCAACGACACCTCATTTGTTAATATCCATCAAGCCGTTTGGGTTGTAGCGATTTTTTTACATTTTAAAACCCCATATCTCCGCCATTTAATTAAACCACCACCCCTTTTTCGTTCGTCGGGCGGGGGGGGGGGGGGGGGGTTTGTTTAAAAAGTAGTTAAATAAAATTGGGCACGTAGTATTTATATTATCTTTAGTGGGGACAACTGTGCCACCCCGTCCCGTATGGGAAAGGGCGTGAGGCTGGGGTATAAACATTTACATACAGGCACATACATTGCATCTGGCCCCTCACTAGGATACCCTGTGTCGTGGGAACCAGAAACAGCGACATCATAAACATCTACAAGGTGGAAATGAATTAACGCAAAATGAGAAACTACTTTGTTAGGGACATCATTCTGAGCAACTTTCATTATGAAACAACGATTTGATCAGAGTAACTTTATTTTTCACTTCCCGTTAAATGGCCTGAGTGGGTCAGCTGATTTGTATGGAGAAGTGAAAAATAAAGTTGCTTTGATCTAATCGGTTTCATAGTGAAAGTTGCTCAGAATGATGTCCCTAACAAAGAAGTTCTCATTTTGCGTTAATTCATTTACACCTTGTATACTCGTCCAACGATCTTTCGGCGTGTGAGTGACGTTTACAGGGGGGCGTCACTTCTACGCAACCTCATGCTATGATCCTGCCAAAAATCGTCAGTTTCACCGTTTCCCCCTGGTTTCACTGTGCCCGACTTCCTGGGCCCTAATGCTGCTCTGAGAATTTCACTTATATTTCATTACTATTCCATTGCAAACACCCAATCAAGGAGGATAATAATTTAGGAGAATACCAAATAACGCCATTTTGGGTGTTTGCAATGGAATAGTAATGAAATATAAGTGAAATTCTCAGAGCAGCATTAGGCCCCTGCACACACGCCGACCGTTTGCAGGCTAATGACAAAGCCATCGCGGTGGCTGACTGCTGGAAGAATCTTCTATGATTCTTCCTACGTCAACTAAAGTTTCCACACGAAGAAGAAGAAGACCTGTCACCGCTCGCTCGCCAAAAGATCGTTGGATAGCTGTAAACATCCAAGACCAGTGCCTGTAGACAATGTTAAACGCTAAGGATAGCGAAACGAAGCGATGACTATTTATGTATGCGATTTGACATTTGGAATCGCTAAGGTGACGTCACGAAGCGATTCCAAATGTCAAATCGCATACATAAAAAGTTATCGTTTCGCTAGCGTTAGCGTTTAATTTTGTCTAGGCGGGCAGGGGGGCAATTCTCGCGCCAGCGAGATCATATCCATGGTCGAATTATCGATTTTGAGATACCGAAATCTCCATCAAAAACAAGAAAAAGCTATTCTTACGACTAGCCTTTCGACCAACCGAGATACCTCGACCCGTATTTTATCTAAATAAATGTCGAGATCGTTTTCGACGGATTTAGGCGGTATCAAAACCGATATCCCTACTGGGAGATAATGTCGATAGCGCGAGAATCGGGGACCTGGTTATTTTTTTGTCCCCAGCCGGGATCCGAACCCGGGACCTCTCACATGTTAGGCAGATGCGCAACCACTGCGCCACAGAGGTCGTCAAGTACCCCGCCTCTTTACTTCTGCATTCTTCTCACGGGATTCTGCGGCCCAAAGAGGGATTTTGCGCTCTTTCTCTTAGATTTTCGAGCTATCTATACAGGGTGAAATTAAATGACCATATTTTGATGATAGTACCCATCATTGTGTACAACTTTCCCTAGTTCAAAGCATTTAGACTGTTAATCGGATTAATACAGTGTTTACGCAGGTTCCTGGTCGTATACCAAGGTTCTTATTCAAATTACTTAAAAATATTTTTAAATTGGTTGAAAAGGAACCCTGGTATACAACAGGAACCTGGAACGCGGTCACCGGTCTCTTAAGGAGTACCTAGTTCAAAACTCGAGCAGGGATCAGCGGGTCGATTCTCGCGCCTTCGATATACGGATATAGACAGATTCCCGTATAAAATCACTCGATATAGGTGTAGATATCGTATATCGGAGGCGCGAGAATCGACCCGCTGCCAGTTGCTCGCTGCGCTTTTGGCGCTTTCCATGCATGGGATGGAGGATGGAGTCATGGCATGGAGCAAAGAGTATATAAACTTAGTTATTGTTCTGAGATATAAACTTACCTAAGAAAGTAAAAGAGTTTCATCATATCGAAACTTTTTTAAATGAGCTAACAGATCGTGTCAAGAAGAAAATAAAAGAATAGCTTCAAAAAACAAGACTCGTTATTTGTTTTGAAGGGGATGTATGTTTTTGCGATGAACTAATTACATTTTACAAATAATTAGATGTGTCTTGTTCGAAACGAATTAATTTAAAATGTAAAATTAAAGCAGCGCGTCAATTGTATATAGTCGGTAAGTTTAGCTCATACATAATTTTAGTTTAGGCTTTTATATCGGGGGAGTTTCTTGCCCTTCTTTGCTCCATCCCTAAGCCCACAACTTCCGAACGGGCGGTAGTATACAAAAATATTAATATTATATTGACGTTGACTAAGCAATCTGTATGATTTTATGGTCAATAAAAAAAATGACTGACTTTATCTGGCTAGGGGCGACTTTTCAATCCCCAGATAAGAGAAGCTAGAGAAGATCCCCCTCTCGCTCGCACGTGTATTGTTCGCTATTGTTAGCATGGGCCGTGACGCGAGCGAACACCAATTTTATTTGACATTTCAAGTTTCTGTGACCCAGTCACCCTAAAAATTTCATCCAAATCGGTTCAGCCGTTGACGAGATTAGCGCTTACCCCACCGCTTACCACAACTTTATTTCAGATTCAGTCATCATAAGTCATGGGGCGGTGCTGTAGAAGACCGTAAGTTGTATTCTTTTATTTCGTACCAATTTAAATAAGATCTCCGTGGTCTAGTGGGCTCCACACTAGCTTCTCACGCAGGAGATGCAGATTCAAATCCCGGCGCTGACTATGTACCAATGAGATACCTTGAGTAATTTACGAGTACAATAGTAACGGTGATAGAAAACAACCTTCCTTGCTCCATAGCTGCGGCGATGGGCTGGCCACCTGTCACGCAAGATGGAGTATCTACCTATTGAATAACTGGCTAAAAGTCAGCACAGTTGTGCCCCTGCCGCTCCGTATAGGAAAACCTTTGTGAGGAGTGTCTGTTCAAAAGGGACTCCGCCATATCCCGTTTTTTTTTTTTCGGGAATCGTGCTTATTATGTTGAATTACAGGTTGCCTCTAAAGATGAACGAGCAAATGGCCTGTAACTGTAACTTTGGGTCAAAGATGGAAAGTCTGTTCAAAAAGGACTAGATTTGGTCTTAACAAAGAATAATAACCGGCCAAGTGCGAGTCGGACTCGCGCACGAAGGGTTCCGTACCATTATCTATAAAAAACCGCAAAAAAAATAATGTATGGAGTCCCCCCTAAATATTAATTTAACTATTTATTTTTTAAGTAAATAATATACTCAATATATTGTGAACATTTAAGCGTCTACCTGCTACCATTATCAATATCGAGCAAAAATGAGCAAAAAAAATCACGTTAGTTGTATGGGAGCCCCCCTTAATACTAAATTTCTTTTTGATTTTTAGTATTTGTTGTTAGAGCGGCAACAGAAATACATCATCTGTCAAATTTCAACTGTCTAGCTACCACGGTTCATGAGATACAGCCTGGTGACAGACAGACGGACAGACAGCCAAGTCTCAGTAATAGGGTCCTGTTCGGCACCCTTCGGATACGGAACCCTAAAAAATGTCGCAACAAAAGGACTAAAAATATACTAATTCAATATGGGTGGTAATTTTCTTGGTCATATCGAACTAAAATACTTAATTCAAATGTTTTCTTTATTTTCTTTTTTGAACGGACTCAATAAAGTCCTGCTGTCAAATTTTGTGATGAGTGTAGTTTATACTAGACAATGGCCTTCACAACTTGACGCACAACTACTTGTAAGTAGGTACCTACTAACTTATCTAATAAAACATCTATTGTTTCAGAATGCGGAAAACGTAAGTTATTTATCCTAACATATACGTAAACTGCTAGTGGACATTAAACTAAATTGAATGGGAAATGATTTTATTTATCGCAAGAAATATAAAGTGCATCTTGGAGCACTGCAATGCAAGGATGCAATCTTGAAGCTCAAATGAG
>OY735282.1:5280637-5410696 GCA_963457715.1 Argyresthia albistria
CACCATTCCTTATCTACAATTTGTCGCGCTCGTGGTGATATACTTAACTCATTCAATAGTGTCACTACTATTGTTCTGAGGTCACTACTATTTGCATCTCGCTCAGATTATATACCATCTGACGTCACGTCTTTTAGCCGTCTCGCTCAAATGTATGCATTGCTTTGCTTGTTTTAGAAATCCATATCGACCCGTGTGACATTGATGAAACTCTTTTCTTACAAACTGTATGGATCGCATCGCACAGCTGTCATAAGTTCCGGTTCCAACAAAGAGGTTGAACGAAGTAGTTTTTGGTCACGTCACTGGTTTTGTTTATCCCAGCCAGCGGCGGCGGCGGCGGCGGCGCCATCTTGGCCATACCGGAAATCAAGAACTCGTGGAAGAATGCTTAAAATAATTTTTATTTCTTAACGTTTCATCAGGTTTTTCTCTCACTAATTAACATTCTTTATTGTACGAATGTATTATTATCTTATCTGATTAGTTAAAAACCGTATTGAAAATAGTTGCGGTTTTAAAAGTCTTCAGCCGACCCTGACGTCACCGATTCCAATTTCCGTTACATTTCTTAGCCACTCGTGATAGCACCCGGCTGGCAGCAATTGAAAAGCAAATATATGAATAACCCACAGTTGAGAGGTTAAATAAATTTTACCCCCGTGCCCCGAGAAGTTTTACTTCAAAAACATCCGGACGAATTGTAAACCTCCTCCTTTGGGAAGTCGGTTAAAAAAACCGATTTCGAGACCTTATTACTTCTCTGCACGCGTTGCGAATGTCGTCTTGAAACACGCACACGACACAAAAGTGCGGGTAAAATGTACGATAAATGAATTATCTCATCATGGTCAGCATCGTGATTCGAACCTGCATCTCCTGCGTGAGAAGCAAGAGTGTGACCACGGAGCTCATTTTGGGGATTAACAGTTTAAATTGTAGTCCTTTAAGGAACCTGAAGTTAGCCTAACTAAACATGAGTTGTATTGTGTATTGTCAGTTACAACTGGCGCTGCCGCTCGCGCTCGGGCTCGTTCAAGCGCTGCCGCAGATGTGAGCGCCGCTACAAGCTGCGCAAGCGCTCATGCGACAGCGACGAGAGCAACGCGCCTTCGTGACAGACCAACAGTGAGTCTTATAGTTACTAGCTGCGAGCGCCGCTACAAGCTGCGCAAGCGCTCGTGCGACAGCGACGAGAGCGACGCGCCCTCGTGACAGACCAACAGTGAGTCTTATAGTTACTAGCTGCGGGCGCCGCTACAAGCTGCGCATGCGCTCGTGCGACAGCGACGAGAGCGACGCGCCCTCGTGACAGGCCAACAGTGAGTCTTATAGTTACCAGCTGCGACCAACAGTGAGTTTCATTATTTTCATTATCATTGTTATTTTCCGCTTCGGCATAGATACCATGTGAAATCCAAATCTAAACTTGGCCTTTTATTATTATTTTTGTTTCAAAATAAGTTTTCATATTTCAGATGTGTCCAGTCTGAGGAATCGCTTCGAAAATTTTCTGTGAAAGTTAAATTTTATCCTTTGTAGTGGGTGACACAATTTTCGTTCGTTAAAATTATTAATTGTGATGTGAAAATATTTATGGTCTCTGAAATGTGCGTGACGTGAAAATATACTTACCTACTTACAATTTTAATGAAAAAATATTGTTTGAATGATGATTACGCTGTAGGTGTAGTGTAGGTCCAGTTTCGATCTTGATCGTAAAATGTCGGATTTCGATTTGGTCTCAAAATTAAATCTGCAATTTGGTCTCTAAATGGGAAATTGTATATTGGGAAGTTGTATATTGGGAAGTTGTATATTGGGAAGTAGGTAAGCATAATGTAGGTACCCTTTTACGGCATAATTTACACAGACATTTAGGGATCAAATTAATACACTTTTCATATAATTCAGTTTATATTCTGATTAATTCTTATAAAATAAGTACAAAGCGCTGTACATCATAAATAAGTGTGCCTTAATTTAATTTAGGTACAGTTTAGCCCAAGATATGAGGAAGTTTGTGTGTTTATTTATTTATCGCCGTCTGTCGCCCCTTAGCTGAGAATGATCTCACTTTGATCTCACTGTACCACCATAGTGATTTATATTCTGCGTTTATGGTTACCTAAATGTGCTTTTCTTAATTTGTGATTTTGAGCTTTGCTCATATTTTGCTAATCGCTTGCTAGAGAGGTACGCGCGGGAACAAACCAGTGTGTGGCTACAAATGGGTCCCCGTGTAATCCAGGGTTATAGTTATAACCTAGTAAACCCTGGGTTATTAATCAATTATGGGTTATACCCGGGGCATTAGCCATTCTGTATTTGCTACTTCAATCACCCTTAACTACAACATTTAATTGTCGTAACTAAGTGCTAAAAATACAAAGATATGTGCGATATTTAATTCTAAGTATTAAAACCTTTAGCTTTCGATTGATAGACTGGCCTGTTTCAATAAATCCAAAGTTCTTTGTGACAGGTTCATGTGTAATTTTTACACATTTTACATCATCCATGCTCAGTAAGTAGGTTTTACTGCTGTCCAAAGAGTCCGTGAAAGTTGTCATTTACAACGCAATGCATTGTTTTTAAAAACGTGCCATTTTCAAATCAATTTGCGGCAGACTATCTTGATTGTGGGACGTAATGGTTTCATGACTTACCCACTATGCTGGATAGTGGCTGCGTAATGGTTCAGAAGTGAAATATACAGTGAATTATCCTCTCCATCCTAGGTTTGCTGGAAGAGATCTCTTATTAGAGATAAGCTTGTCTTTGTACATGTTTTTCTAATATTAAGTGTCTGTATTATGTTTTCTGTGCAATAAAGTATAAAGTAAAGTAAAGTGATCAAATGGGTTTCATAGTGAAAGTGGTTCAGAATGGTCCCTATCAAATCCCTAAAATATGACTTCACCTTTCAGTTAAAACCTGTGTAAATGTTTTATTTACCTCGCATGAATGATGTAAAGTAGAATGCCTCGGGTTGTAAGTAGCTATTTCACCCTCAAACTATATTCGCGCCTAAATATCTCGGGTTCACTTGATCCGTTAACGCCCTTTGCGAGATGCGCGCGCACGGGTGCCAAATTGTATCTTGTTCCGAAATAGCTCTCTTACGCCCCTTGTAACAATCTACTATTACGGATTTGTTGGATTGGAACCAGGGCCCTTAGGTTTTGTTCTCATTCCCGCTGACATTATGCAGGCTCGACTGGTTCTCTTCCATTTTTTCGACCAGGGAGCACTTATCCAGTGGAGGCGCATAGATACATTTTCCTTTGAAACACAACTCACCAATTTACGGGCGGCGGCGGGGGATGAGGTAAGAGAGCTGTGATTGGTCAGCCGCTGCGAAACTGTCTGGCGGCCCGTCATCGTACATAGGTTGCGTATGCGAACGTTTGTTGGCGAGCCGCATCCCCCCGCAGGCGCAGTCAATTGGATATATAGTCTCTGATTTCGACACATTGCTAGATTGTGGCGGGGCGTCTCAAATAATGTTAAAACCTAAATAAAATAAAGTCTCAAAATTGCACGGTGCAATTGAGCGTCCGTAACTTATTATTTACAAATTAGGTATAAATCTTGTAAATGTATTTTTTAAGTTTCTGTGCTATAACGAATATGAATATGAATGAATCAACCCTTGCTGATACATCAAACTCTCTCATCGGAACTTGGTTTGCTGGAAGAGATCTCTTTTTAGAGATAAGCTCGCCTTTGTACACTGTTTTTATTTATTGCATTTTAGTCATTGCAATTAATTGTGTGCAATAAAGAAATTATGAATTATGAATCAAATTGCAAACTGCTACTCCGTATGCGAAAAGGGGTGACGCTATATAATACAAGGTGTAAATGAATGAACGCAAAATGAGAACCTACCTTGCTAGGGGCATCATTCTGAGCAACTTTAATTATGAAACCGATTTGATCAGAGCAACTTTATTTTCTTCCCAGTACATTTTGGCCTGGGTGGGTCAGCTGATTTGTATGGAGAAGTCACAATGAAAGTTGCTCAGAATGATGTCCCTAACAAAGCAGTTTCTCATTCTGCGTTAATTCATTTACACCTTGTAAGTATATATTTTCAATAAACTGCAATCAAAAGGTTCAAATCACATTAACTACTTTGTTAGCTTGTAAGCACGGTAGGTATTGTTAGCTTTGTAAGCACGGTAGATATTGTTAGCTTGTAAGCACGGTAGATATTGTTAGCTTGTAAGCACGGTAGATATTGTGTGATATGCTAGAATAGTCGCGAGACCGGATGTGTATGTCGTTGTTTCCGGCGCAGTGTTGCAAGCGTCCGCATCGTTGCAGGACTGCAGGCAGCCGTGGACGTATCTGCGGGGAAGTAACGCACGAGTACATACATGCGTTGTTCCTTAGGCTTGTGGCCTGTCAAGTCAAAATAGATACTTTTTATGAACTGTCAAAACAGAACTTTTGTTCCTGAGTTCTATGAAATAACAACATAATGACGTCATGTAAAAGTGCCATCAAATGCCGTCTTTTTTTACTTTATATAATACATCTGCTGGAAATATACAATTCTGAGAATGTCAAGCCATTTTGTACATAATGCTTCAACTTAAGACTTGTTCCTAGATTTATTGGATCACCTTGGCCACAAGCCTATTCTGGCGCTAGCAAGATCATGTCCATGGTCGAAATATCGATTTTGAGATGCCGAAATCTCTATCAAAAACAAGAAAAAGCTATTCTTACGACTAGCCTTTCGACCAAGCGAGATTTTTCAACCCGTTTTCGATCGAAATCGAGATCATCTCCCCAGTCGAGATATCAGTTTTGATACCGCCTAAATCCGTCGAAAACGATTTCGAATTATGTTTAAACGTTTAGTTCTATGCCTTTCATTCGGATGCACCTACCTACACACAATATAATTTTACCACCACCCGCAAATATCTTTGAGTTGACTGAGTACTGACGTGTTACGCTCCTGCCCATAAATGCACGTGAATTAAGTGATTTTGTGCCTGAACTGATCCAGAAAGCCCGTGTTCCGTGTGTTTCCCTAATACCTCGTGCCCTGAACTGGAGAAAACCCAAGAAGACGGATTGCAGGTGACAAATTGACTTTGACCTACTTTTTCTCCCAAACAATTGGTAGCAGAGCGTGGTTAGATTCCCTCTTATATTAGATTTCCCCCCTTGTTTTTAATTTGCGGGTTAATTGCCTACATATTTTGTTATTTTCCCCCTTTAGTTAAATCGCCTGTTAAATATATTTATCTGTTGTTAGTGTGCATCCGATAGTTGTAATTTGTCAAATTACATGCGGTTTCCTAGTGCCTAGTACATGAATACAGTTGCCCAAAGCCCTAAACCAGTTAGTGTAAACTTAATTGGAGAGATTTGTGATCATTATATAGCCCAAATATCAAAATAATTGTGCATTTCGGTAGTCTTGCGAATCCTAACCTTATTATTACACGTCACATTCCATTGCGCGGCCGGCCGGTGAGGCGGCCATTGACCTTGATTGATGACAGCTGGCTGTGCTTGCTTACCTACTCGTTAAGACTGTGACCTATATTCTAGACTGTTTCGTTCCTAAGTTTTAGTGAACTGTGTAAATATCTGTGTGTGAGTTATTTGTTGAGATAAAATTAACGATTACCTATATACGTTCCTAACTAAATTGTCATAATGTCGACTAGTAATGATGATACTGTGAAACAACAGTTATTCGTTGAGACTTCGGTCTACCGCGGTGCGAATGGTACTTTTCGATTCGTGACTGAATGGCTGCGAAACACTCGTCAGTTGATGGAGGGTGCCCCTTCAGATAAGTTGCTTACGAGACTGAGCGATTTGGAGGATAATTATAGCCAATTAAAAGATGCGTGTAAGATACTCCTTGGTGGTTTAGATCCAACTGTTGATAAAACTGAGTATAAGGAGGTCCTCACTGGCATGAAATCCATGCAAATTGCGGTAGATGACCTGCGCGTTAAATACTGCGAACTTTGTCCTCGACCCCAAAGAAATGAAGAACCATCGGCCTTTAGTACCCCAAACCGAGACAATAACCCAGTGTCGTTCAGTTCCCCTAATCTCAGCTATAGATTACCTGACTTGCCCGTGCCCAAATTCAATGGAAACCCGGATGCGTGGATAAGTTTTATAGACCAGTTTGATAGTGTGATTGACTCCCAACCTAGACTCATGCCTGCTGTTAAACTTCAGCATTTGATAGGTGCCCTATCGGACGAGCCTAGACGTTTGTTGCAGCATTTAAGGATTGAAGCGGGTAATTACGAGGTTGCTCGCGACCTGTTGAAACGTAGGTATCATAATACCCGCGTCTTGGCCGATACCTACATTACCCAAATATTGAACCTGCCTGAGATAAACATGAAATTGGCTGGTTTGCGCGCTAGTTTCCTTAATCCGCTGTTGACCGCCTATCGCTGCTTGGACCGATTGGCCTTACCTGTCCAACATTGGTCATACATGTTGGTACACATTTGTATGTCGAAGTTGCCCACAGAGTTAAAATCCCGATTTGAGCGACGTTATGGTGGAGATGCAAAAGACCTGCCCAAGTTTGATCACCTAATAACCTTCTTGGAGGACGAATGTCGTCATCATGATAATGTAGGAAACGCGGTGTTAGTTGACGCAATCCCGAACCGACCTAGTGTGCGACCCCCTTTACCTAGACGTGTACATGTGGCCGAGGTCCCCCCTCCTGTGCGTAGTGAATGGCCCACCTGTTTCCTGTGCAATAGTGGGAATCATTTTTTGAGAGAATGTGAGGAATTTAGACGTATGAACCCACGTGATCGTTCCAATTTTGTGAAAGTTACCGGCCTTTGCTACCGGTGTATGGACAAGCACCCGATAGCTTCATGTAGGCGGGATTACAGATGTGCTACATGCCACCGTAGTTCCCATCACACAATGTTGTGCTTCAATGACCCCCGCAACCCCGAGTACCCCCCTAAGCCTAGAAATAATGTGTCCTTCCGCGAGCCAACACCCCCGCCCCCGCGTTCCCCCTCACCGCGCAATAGTCCCCGTGGCAGTCGCTCGGGCGTGGGCCGCAGTGCCCATCACTATACAGACTCCCGTGAGTATCGCGGCCGTAGAGCTTCCCCCCAAAGTGGCGCATCGCGCTTTCAGCGCTCACCATCTCCTTGTGACCGCCGTCGTGTGTACCGTACCCCCTCACCCCCTTCGCGTAGAGACGATGCCCATAGCCGTTATAATGGTGACAGTCCCGTGCACAGAGACTATGCTGCTGCAGCCGCGTACAGTAGAGATGAACCCCAAACCCAATAACTAGAACGTGCACCCCATACCTGCCCAACTCGTACCTTTATTCCCGATAGTTGTTTTGTGCTCCTCCCCACTGCTGTTATTCATGTGAAAACCCCTTCTGGTTATTTTGTAGAGGCACGCGCATTGTGTGATACTGGTGCCCAGGGCTGCCTAATAACCACCGATTTAGCAGTAGAACGCATGAATTTCCCTTTGACACCCACCTCCCTTCCTGCCTTGCGTGGCATCGGTAATGTTCCCTCGCTAGAGACCCGCGGTTCCATGTCCCTTACCTTTAAACCTGTGAATTGTTCCTACCCTGAAGTCACAACCGCGGCATTGGTTGTAGACGTGATTGCTGGTACTAACCCTGAAGTCGAGCTCCCTACATGGGTGGTTAACTCTACATCCCACCTACCTCTTGCGGACCCCTACTTTTACAAACCTGGCCCTATCGATGTTTTACTTGGTGCTGACGTCTTTGGTGTCATACTTAATATGGATAATTCCTTGTGTGACCCTGGTGGTTTAACAGCTCTTTCAACTATTTTTGGATATACAATATCAGGCCCTATTTCAGGTAACTTTGAGACAGTAGACCCGCCAATGACAGGTATATCCTTATCCCGAACTGTGGAGAAATTTTGGAAGGTTGAAGAAACTCCTCAACCACCTCCTATTAACCCTTTAGATGTAGAGTGTGAGTCAATATTTAAAAGTACAACCTCCCGTCACGTTGATGGTCGATTTGTGGTGCGGCTTCCTTTCCTACTCGACCGACCCAAGCTAGGTGATTCCAGAACTGCGGCTGAACAACGATTCATTAATTTAGAAAAGAGACTGCACGCCAACCCTTCCCTTCTTGAGAAATATAGAGCCTTTATGAGAGAGTACCTCGAATTAAATCACATGAGTGTGTCTTCCTGTGATGTGTCAAAATCTGAGCACTATTATATTCCCCATCATTGTGTGTTTAAAGCCTCCGGTGATACCTCCAAAATACGCGTTGTGTTTGATGGTAGTAACCCAACCTCGTCTGGAATTTCCCTTAATCAGTGTCTACATAAAGGCCCAAAGTTACAGAGAGATATTAGTCACATCCTTTTGAACTTTAGAAGACATGAAGTAGTGTTTGTGACAGACATCAAAATGATGTTTCGAATGACTTGGACCCATCCTGATGATCGTCGATACCAACTTATTCTCTGGCGTGACTCTCCTTCTGATCCCCTTCTTACCTACGAGTTGAATACCACTACGTATGGTCTCCGTTCTAGCCCCTTTATTGCCATACGTTCCCTCCTTGAGCTCGCTGAACAAGAGCGCGCTACCTTCCCCCGAGCAGCGGCTGTGTTAGAGTCTGATATTTATGTAGATGACTGCCTTACTGGAGCTCAGTCCCTAGAGGAAGCTAGTACCCTAAAAACTGAGTTAGAATCTCTTATGTCATTAGGCGGATATGAGCTGAGAAAGTGGATTAGTAACAAACCAGAGCTCCTGAGTAACCTCCCACCTGAACACCTCCAATTACCCCACTCATTTGAAGACTGTGATAATCCCCAAACCATAGCAGTGTTAGGAGTCCAATATAACCCTACGATTGATGCCTTTACCTTTCGATCTTCTTATAAACCTGAGTCAGTAATCACTAAGAGAAAAGTCCTTTCGTTGATAGCCCGAATGTATGATCCCTGTGGGTGGATTGCGCCCGTTGTATTTAAAGCCAAGGGCTTTATACAACGTCTATGGTTGTCTGGCCTTACCTGGGACGAGCCCCTTAATTCAGATCTTGCCAAGGAGTGGGCTTCCTTCACCCAAGACCTTGTACATGTCCCTAAATTAGAGATTCCCAGACGTGTTTTTCCCAGTGGTGCTGTTACCTATACCCTTCATGGATTTTGTGACGCTTCCGAAGCGGGATATGCCGCAGCCGTTTATTTAAGATGTGTCGATTCCCATGGTGTCTGCTCCGTCCACCTTCTAATGGCTAAAAGTAAAGTTGCCCCTGTCCGTACTCGCCTCACAATTCCAAAATTGGAATTGCTAGGAGCTTCGCTCCTAACAAAATTAGTTCAACACGTTGTTTTCTGTCTTCAGAAGTCAATCGTGTTGGATGCAATATATAGTTGGACGGACAGTAGAATTGTCCTAGCATGGATAAAAACCGCTCCTCATACCTTGCAAACCTTCGAAGCAAATCGTGTGTCCCAAATTGTAAATGTAGAGTTTCCCTCTGAGTGGCGTCATGTACCTGGTCAGTTAAACCCGAGTGATTGTGCTTCCCGTGGCCTTACAGTTTCCGCCCTTATTAATCATTCCCTGTGGTGGTCCCCTGAATGGTTAAAATTGCCTCCTGGTTCCTGGCCCCAAATGAATAATATTGTTCCCCCTTCTCTTCCCGGTCTCCGCTGCTTGGTAACCACATTGTCATCCCCTTCTCCGGAACCAGAGTTCTTGTTAGAGCGATATAGTTCCTTTAGTAAGTTGATAAGCGTGATGAGCTATGTTCGTAGGTTTATCAATAACTGTCGATTTCGTGATTCCCGTGTCTCTACACCCTTCCTTACATGTGCAGAGCGGAAAGACGCTCTTCTAACCTTGGTTGAAATTTCCCAGCGGAGTTCTTTCCCCGAAGAGATAGCCTCGTTAAGACGTGGTCAGTTGATCCGTACCTCCCTAAGAAGTCTTAACCCCTTTATTGACGAGAAAGGCCTTATTAGAGTGGGAGGACGCCTACGAAATTCCGATCTTCCTTTTGAAGCTAGACACCCTCTCCTTCTACCCAGAAACGGTAACTTAGTAAAGCTTCTCATTTCCCATTATCATATTGTAAACTGTCATGTAGGTGCTAATGCTCTACAAGCCATCCTAAGCCGACATTTCTGGATACTTTGTGCACGTAGAGCCATACAATATGTCATCTTCAGATGTTCCCCTTGCTATCGCCTTAAAGCGGCAACTTCCCAACCCCCTATGGGCGATCTGCCCAGAGATAGAGTCACCGCGGTACGACCCTTTGATGGCGTAGGTTCTGATTTTTGCGGTCCTTTTTATACTAAAGTGCAGGCCTATCGCAATAAGAAAATAGTGAAATCCTACCTGTGTGTCTTTGTATGTTTGTCTACAAAGGCAGTTCATTTTAAATGTGTTACTGACCTTACCACTGAGAATTTTATAGCCTGTTTTTCCCGTTTTGTGAGTCGGCGAGGAGTCCCGAGTCTAATCCGAACCGATAACGGCAGAAACTATGTGGGTGCGAATAATTACCTCAAGGAGTTGTACAGTTTCGTAGAGCAACACAAGAACATTATTGGTTCCGAGTTATCGAAACAAAACATTGAATGGGTATTTGATCCTCCAGTTTGTCCTCATTGGGGTGGTATTTTCGAAGCCGCAGTCAAGTCCGCCAAGACCCATCTCAAACGTGTAGTCGGTGAAACTCCCCTTACATTTGAAGAGTTGACGACTGTCTTTACACAGATAGAGGCAGTACTCAATTCCCGCCCCCTTTGCCCCGTGTCGTCGCGAGACCCTAATAATCTTGAGATTTTAACCCCTGGTCATTTCCTTATTGGCCAGCCTTTAAATGCGTTGCCTGAGTATCCCTTCACTGAGGTAAAAGTTAACAGGCTGTCGAGATACCAGCTTTTACAACAAATAACTCAACATTTTTGGACCCGTTGGAGCTCTGAGTATCTTTCTACCCTCCAAGCCAGACACAAGTGGACGAACCCAATGAACCCACCAGTAGTTGATGAGTTGGTCCTCATAAAGGATGACAACCTACCCCCACTGCAATGGCGTCGCGGTAGAGTTCTGAAGCTATACCCTGGCCAGGATGGTGTAGTGCGTGTAGTTGATGTTCGCACCTCCACTGGCACTCTCAAGCGGTCCCTTAACAAGTTGGTACGCCTCCCTATAGATTAGTTTTATGTAGAGCCAAGCTCCTTTAAGATTAGAATAAGAGTTTTGATGTAGAGATTCTATGTAGAGTTTTGAGTTATTTCCTTTTAGACATAAGTTTTTGTAGAGCTTATTTTCCTTGCCTTTTTTAACGTAAACATTTAACATGTTTAGGGCGGGGCCTGTGTTTAAACGTTTAGTTCTATGCCTTTCATTCGGATGCACCTACCTACACACAATATAATTTTACCACCACCCGCAAATATCTTTGAGTTGACTGAGTACTGACGTGTTACGCTCCTGCCCATAAATGCACGTGAATTAAGTGATTTTGTGCCTGAACTGATCCAGAAAGCCCGTGTTCCGTGTGTTTCCCTAATACCTCGTGCCCTGAACTGGAGAAAACCCAAGAAGACGGATTGCAGGTGACAAATTGACTTTGACCTACTTTTTCTCCCAAACAAATTATATTTATTTTGATCGAAAACGGGTCGAAAAATCTCGCTTGGTCGAAAGGCTAGTCGTAAGAATAGCTTTTTCTTGTTTTTGTTAGAGATTTCGGTATCTCAAAATCGATATTTCGACCATGGACTTGATCTCGCTAGCGCCAGAATAGCCCCCCAGGATGATGACGGGCAACGGGCATACCTCTCGTTGTAGTAGAACCTGCCGCAGTGCGACATCCTCACGATCTCCGTGTCGACGGTGACGGTCCCGGAGTCCAGGCCGCAGCCCCGCACCGTGATGGACTCGCCGGTGTCGTCTGTCGAGTTGACAATTCACCAAGTTAAGATTTAGAGAAACGACGGTTTAGTAGTTTAACTGAATTCGTTATATTGGCGGGAATTTACGTACTTGGAAGGCTATACGACTGTGTCCTTTCAACTTGAGAACACACCAGAAACGAAAGTCTGGGCGGTTGCATGCAACGCCTTTTATAACACAGCTATGAACTAACTTTTTAAATACAGGGCCAAACATCAAATGTGGCGGTTTCACAGATTAGTTTTTGTACAATCGATTCTCAATCGAATAAACCAACAGACATCACCGCCATAGTCGGCAGGCAGTGGATGCGGGAGGCACAGGACCGGAGCGGATGGCGTGGTATAGAGAAGAGGCCTATACCCCGCAGTGGGTAGGTGTGGGCTGATTCATTGAATTACCAAAGACGCCAGCGATCTTGATGCAAGACGTGGCAGGAAACAGCCCGTCTCGTCCCTTCCGGCCGCCCATGCAAGGCGCCTCCAGCATCTGTATCGAGTGGTTGTTGTGGAAGGGATCGTCGCATGCGCCGAAGTTGCCGTTCATTGAGACGCACTTGAAGCAGTCGATGCTGTGCGCTGCGTAAAAAGACCATAACATTTAGCATTTGCTGGCTGCGGTCTGCACAGTACCACTTCAATACAAATCCAAATCATAACTGCAACATCCCTATTTATTTCTCTACTAGAGATAAGCTCGCCTTTGTACAAAATTTCTAAATATTTTTCTGGGTTTTCAAATGTTTGTGTGCAATGAAGAAATTATGAATAACCGGCGTTGTTTATTGTGAAATAGCGAAATAGCCGTCGCAATGTCTTATGAGTGTGGCGAATATTTGAAAATCTCCCCTCCGCTAGCTTATGAGTGTGGCGACTATTTGACAATCTCCCCTCCGCTAGCTTATGTTTTCCTGCCTGTAGACAAATTTAAACGCTAAGGATAGCGAAACGAAACGATATATTTTTTATGTATGCGATTTGACATTTGGAATCGCTACGTAACGTCACCTTAGCGAAGCCAAATGTCAAATCGCATATGTACATAAAAAGTTATCGTTTCGTTTCGCTAGCGTTAGCGTTTAACTTTGTCTAGGGGGGCTGGCACCCGCCCTGCTACCGCGCCCCTGCCGCCGGTTATGTACCTCTGAATTTATCGGTAAATGTTTTGCGTCGACTAAGCCCGGGTCTCTCAAGAGACGGACAGTCAGATAACTTTTTTTAACACTTTTTGCACGTGTGAAATGAAAAATGTCAAAAGCCCCAGATAAACAGACATATAAACGCTATCTAAGGAATGAGAGAACGGCACTAAATAGTATTTATTGTAGGGTTCTACTTGCACTATATAGCACGCCTAGACTAAGTTAATAACGCTACGAAAACGAATAGAAATGAAAACTAAAAATGTATGCGATTTGACATTTGGTCACGCTAGCGTAGCGAGACGAACTGTCAAATCACATACTTATTTATTTTTAGCGTTTCGTGCTATCGATAATAGTTTTGCATCTTGTCTAGGGGGGCAGGAATAATCAGATGCTTACCAACCGATATCCAGGACAGAAGGACCAAGGAAGTCAATAGAAAATAGCACTCCTTTCCTGTGCCTTGCATGTTGCTGGAGTATCCTTATCCTGGAACATACAAATCACAATTCCTACTTTTATAAATTTCAGATCAGATGATTATGGATAGTCTGTGAACGTGGATTTAAAAGTCTGAACCTAAGTGGGTTGAGACTACTTGAGACTTCTTAATTTTCATGTACTTTTTAATAAAAAATATACAAGGCGTAAATGAATTAACGCAAAATGAGAAACTAAGTACTTACTATTACTCATCGATATATACAATACTATTACTATTAATACTCCCTATGGACATCATTCTGAGCAACTTTAATTATGATACCGATTTGATCAGCAATTTTATTTTTAAATTAAAAGCTTTTATTTAACTTGCTCTGTATGTTTATGTATCAAGGTTCGCGTCAAAAATGTCGGCTTGAATTTGACCCACTTCCCGCTATCCAATTGTGCTAAAATTTTGCATACGTATGTAAATTGGATGACAATGCAATATTTTTCTGACTTGGAGCTGATCTGATGATGGAGACGGAAGGTGGCCATGGGAACTCTGTCATAAAACATCGCAACACCATCATGCTTGGGCTCGTTCGATTCGTCTTAACAAATACTTTGGTCCTAAAATATTTTTTATGACATAGTGCTGATCTGATGCTGGAGCCGGAAGGTGGCCATGGGAACTCTGTTACTAAACGACGCAATTCTATCGTGTTTGGTCTCATTTGATTCGTCTTGACAAGCACTCGAATTCTAGATTAGATGTTTTGTCCTGTAATGATAAAGACTAAAAAGTTAAAAGTATAAATTAAAAGTAAAAAAACATTTTTAAACAAAGCTTTTATTTAATGCCCTAAAAAGAAGAAAATAACATTTCAATTCAATCAAATGCGTCATTTTATTACATTACATAATTTATACGATATAAAAGCTTGTTGCGGGATTTATCTCCAAGTCTGTGCAAATAGGTGCCTACCCACCTAATTAAGTCTACACAAGTAAATCCCGCAACAAGCTTTTATATCGTATAAATTGTGTAATGTAATAAAATGACGCATTTGATTGAATTGAAATTTTATTTTCTTCTTTTTAGAGCATTAAATAAAAGCTTTGTTTAAAAATGTTTTTTTACTTTTAATTTATTTTTTCACTTCCCAGTACATTTTGGCCTGAGTGGGTCAGCTGATATGTACGGAGAAGTAAAAAATAAAATTGCTCTGATCAAATCTGTTTCATAGTGAATGTAGCTCAGAATGATGTCCCTAACAAAGTAGTTTCTCATTTTGCGTCAATTCATTTACACCTTGTATAGGAATAAGCTGGACCAGCTTACACTAAATGCTATACATCCCGGCCCAGCTAACAAGATCTTACTGTACGTACACACGCTAACCCTGATTCCTGTGTTACACATTGTTTGTTTACCCTAGATCCATCGTTCCAGCTCCAGCCCACGGCCGTCCCGTGCGCCATTTATTATTTGTTTATGTTTCGCGCCACATTATGTAAACTACATTTCAGAATAACAGTTTATTCCAGAGTTTTTTGAATACTTACTTGCTGAAAACTCAATTTTTCAGCAAGTATTTATACATCAGTTTACATTTGAATAAAAAATATTCTAAGCAAGCACTTGAAGATGTAAAGCACACATTTTAGCAAAGACATTTTACTTACATACCCCTCGTGCGTCTGTCCGTCCGTCCGTCTGTCCGTCACAGGCAATTTACTCAGAACATATTAGACCGATCGATGAAGTTGAAAATTGGTACACATATCAATACCTGTGACCCAAAAACAGAGGTGCAATGTAAAAATATATAAATATGGAATTTGGGGAGCATTTTTGGGGGGCCAAAAGAGAATATAGCTCTTTTAGTCCCTAGGGACTAAAAGTAACTTATTAATTTCGGCGCGGGCACCTGGCGCACAGTTTGTACTAAAGCTTATTTTATTTATTAAATTGGTGGCGCTCTATCCGCGCTGTTTGTGCTGTAGTATTTTTATTTGCGAAGTCGTCGGCACACACTAACTATCCCAACATTTTATTCGTTGGTGTCAATCCATATAGAGACTGATATCGAAACACGAACCAAATAATGAAAAGTTTAATTAGAACATCTGAATTCCTTTGTGTATTTAAATTTTGTAAGCGGTTATTAATTCATAATTACTCATTTTCTAATATTCTAATAGGGTGATGAAAAATAGAGTGTCCACCTCAGGAGTATTTTTTTTTTGGCTCGATTGATGTACTTTAAAACCCTCGCTCCCTCAGGATTCTACTTATGAGTCCCGAGTAGAATCCCTCGGTTGCTCAGGATTCAAAAAACACTCTCGCCCTAAAATTGTTCTTAACTCCCTTGGTAACAATCTACTATTTTATAATAAGATTTAAGACTTATTTTGAAAAAGTGGGCTCAATAAATTAATATGACCGATTTGCAATTTGCATGTCATGTTTGCACCTATATCCCATAAAAACTCCGAAATCTACATCTTTAACCCCCTAAATCTGGGGTGCAAAGTTTGTATGAAAAACTGAATTTTATTGGTGTTAGTCATATTATTGTTGTACGAAACCCTCTCAACGCAAGTTCAACTCGCACTTGGCAGCTTATTTTGGTAAGTATCTGAACAAATGTGTGTAAATAAATTGTGCTGTTATCAAATCAATAAACTCACCAAAGAGCGAAATAACGCCAATCGTTTTCAACTTCGCTTTTCAAGTTGTGCGTTCTTTCTAAAATATCTTCTTTAATTTCTCAATCGTATAATTATTATTAGCTACATTATTTTGTTGTAAAATGTACTAAATAAATTATTGCAAGGTGCGAGCTTTTTTAGTGGAAATATCGACTGAATGAATGTAAGGATTTCCTTTCCTGTAAAAGCTCGGAAAAGCTAAACTGGGTGTTGCCATATGTAAAATTTGGGAAGTTTTGTTAGAAATCACTCTTTCCAAGGAACATAACAATTTCTTTTTGGAATATAACTGAACATTTTAAGCGTCTACCTGCTACATTATGAATATCGAGCAAAAATAAGCAAAAAAAAACACGTTTGTCGTATGGGAGCCCCCCTTAATATAAAATTTCATTTGTTTTTTAGTATTTGTTGTTATAGCGGCAACAGAAATACATCATCTGTGAAAATTTCAACTGCCTAGCTACCACGGTTCATGAGATACAGCCTGGTGATGGTGACAGACGGACGGACGGACGGTGACGGACGGACGGACAGACGGACGGACGGACAGACGGACGGACGGACAGCGAAGTCTCAGTAATAGGGTCAGAGAGGCCAATCTCTCAGAAGCACACCGCTCGAACGACCGAACAATAGCGAACTATTGTTATATAAGATTTGACGGTGAACCAGTTAATAAGGTCTGTGGTCGCATAAAGCTGTTAAAAAAACAACCTTCTAGTAGGGTGATGAACTAAAAGTGACTTAAAAATCTAACTTGGACCGCACAGTGTTTTATAAACCCTGTTTTTGTGTCATCCAGTTTTTTTGTCAAAATCGAATAGTTTTCATCATTTTAGACCCTTTAGTGAAACTCCGAATTTTTTATGCCTTCTAGTTTATTTTTAAAAAAATCGTAAAGTTTCTCTTTATCCGGGTGCCAAAAATCACAAAAAAAGATATAAAAAAATAAGTATGCGATATTATTGAATTTCTATAGCTTACTTAGAATACACATATTGAGACGTAAATTCAAGCAAAATTTCGAACATCAAATCTTAATAGATGACGAAATAATAATATTTTCCTCACTTTTCATTTTTATTTTTTATTTCCCGCATAAACCCGTATTAGAAAAAGATATTCAGTACATAAATAGTTTATGTACACTTCTATCATCATGATTAAAACTAGCATCTTATACCGCGTTATGCAGAAGTTATTGTCAAATCTAATTTTATCCGGATTTTTCTGAACTAGGGTTGTCACTTCTCATAAATTCATAATTTATAACCGGGTGTCTGTAATGAAATGTCTAACATGGATCGAATTCTGAAAACTGTTAATTCTACTTACGTCTACCTCTCATAATGGCCAGTGATTGAATATGAACACCTAAATTGTATACAACACATGCTCTTTTATCTGTGATTGGTCTTCTTTTAGCTATTTTCGGCGTTATCGTACCTATTTCGGCGTTGAAACTCGTTATATACGTACATATTTTTCAATGATACGTTATATGTGGCATGGGAAGAGGTCCACCTTCGTTAAGCTTAGGCTAAAACCCCTTGCCGAGACAAATAACGTGGAGAAACGGGGGTGAGACATTATGGAGCCGTTACAGACCCATAATGCCACCTTGCCTCAGCAGGACCTGACCCGCCCTGCTGAGGGATGTCCATCCGGGCTCCGACTGGAGGACTTAATGTTAGGAGGGCATGAGGGCGCCAACCCTCATGTTGGTCAGCGAGAGGCATTTTGTGAAGTTGTGGATAGCGCCACAGTCAGCAGTCTTCAGCCTCCGGGACTGTCTGACAATATGCGAGGAGATGTTTTTGCAAGTGGTTCGTCGGGAGCAAAAGTGCTTACTCGTTTAGATGCTTTCAAAATGTTTAAAGGAAAAAGTAAGTAGGTAGGTAGTAAGCAGGGATCGGATCGAAGGTGTGTATTTACCTAAAGTTTGTAGTCGGACATAACAAGGAGATGTTACAACCACTTGAGTTGAACCGGTTTGAATTTAACCGGTTTTTTTTTTTTTTTTTTTTTGTTTGACCGGTTAATTTTTGTTAGAGTTCCGAACCCGAAAGGTGTCAAACGGGACCCTATTACTGAGACTTCGCTGTCTGTCCGTCCGTCTGTCTGTCTGTCTGTCTGTCAACCGGCTGTATCTCATGAACCGTGGTAGCTAGACAGTTGAAATTTTCACAGATGATGTATTTCTGTTGCTGCTATAACAACAAATACTAAAAAATAATAATAGTGTTTTGTTTATTTTTTTGCGTTTAATTATAAATAATAGGAAGGAACCCTTCGTGCACGAGTTCGATTCGCACTTGGCCGGTTATTTTTATTAGTTTTACATGTTCCTTACATTTGAAACGCTGAACTATAAACATTTTCAAGCTGCTGATTCTCAAAAAAATCATAAATATTTTATTTTTCAATTTTTCGTAAAAAGAAAAAAAAATATATACGTACAATTTCTGTAATCTATAAAACAAAAATATAAAAATAGCAAAAAAAAATATTTATAAAAAAAACGAAAAACTCGTGGTTTTTTTCAAATTTCTCCAAAAATATTTAACATTTAATTATTTTTTTTCCAAAATATCCTTCAAAAAGTCAATACGCGTGTTTTGACAACCGCAACGTCCATTTCGCAATTCAAGATGGCCGCCGCGCCAATTTCGTTTAAAAAAAATGTAAGTACATAACCCTCTTTCCGTGAGTTCAACTAGCGCTTGAACGGTTTCCCCCTGGCCGACACATAGACACATGTCTTTTGTTCTCCATTGTTAAATTGTTCGACCGGTGCCTTTGTGCCACTTTGTGCCAGTGTAGGAGTCAATATTTGTTATTATACTATAAAATAAGGTCTTTAATGCCACCAAAATTTAAGTCTGTAAGTATTACCGATTTTCCTATAGAGCAAAAATAAGACATTATGTTATTTAATGATTACGTACTTCCAATCATCATGTACCCACCTAAATGACATTTGTTAATTATACTTAATTTAGATCAACTGTGATCATATGTATAATAATAATAATAATAATACCTGGGACATTTAAAATTGTATTTATCAGGTACTGGTTTTATATCCGGTTAACTGTTTATTTTTTCCGGATTGTGAGTGACAACCCTGAAATAAATAAACATTTAATGATAACTTCTGCATAACGCGGTATTAGATGTTAGTTTTAATCATGATGATAGAAGTGTACATGAACTATTTATGTACTGAATATCTTTTTCTAATACGGGGTTATGCGGGAAATAAAAAATAAAAATGAAAAGTGAGGAAAATATTAATATTTCGTCATCTATTAAGATTTGATGTTCCAAATTTTGCTTGAATTTACGTTTCAATATGTGTATTCTAAGTAAGCTATAGAAATTCAATTATATCGCATACTTGTTTTTTTATATTTTTTTTTGTGATTTTCGGCACCCGGATAAAGTGAAACTTTACGATTTTTTTAAAAATAAACTAGAAGGCATAAAAATTTCGGAGTTTCACTAAAGCGTCTAAAATGATGAAAACTATTCGATTTTGACAAAAAAACTGGATGACACAAAAACAGGGTTTATAAAACACTGTGGACCGGTACAAACGAAATGAATATGAGTGAATTTCCTAGAAGAAAATTTTCGCGGCGGGGCTGAAAACATTTATTTCATTTTCATTTTCATTTATTTGCGTAAGTGTGGTTGGTGTAATATATTAAATAATAAAAGTACAGCACATTTAGCCAAATATTGGCATGCAAAATATACACAATTATTTACAATACAATAATTCAGTCCATTACCATTAAAATAAAATTTATCAATTTGTCAAATAAAAATTACAATGTCAATTAATAACCTAGTCAAAATTGATCATGTCATTTATTAATATAGTCATTTATAATTAAACTAGCTTATACCCGCGACTTCGTCTGCGTAGTCACACATTTTTGTCTCATTTCGTCTTCTTCATTGTTTACAAACAAAGTTGTCAATAACACAATTATGTTAAAATAAAGTCCATAATAGCTCACGCTTCAACAGCTGTGACGTCCGTTGCTGCGGCAGAAAAGTGCGAAACTGTGTGTTTTGAGGGTTTTGTATCTCAGAAGGAGAATCACTCGTGCGTCTGTCTGACCGTCCGTCACAGGCAATTTACTCAGAATATATTGGACCGATGAAATTGAAAATTGGTACACATATCAATATTTGTGACCCAAAGAAAGAAGTTCAATCTAAATATATAAATATGGAATATGGGGGCCACTTTTGGAGGGCCAATTGAGAAAAATAAAATTAAAAGAATTCAAAATATGGCGTGTGACAAATTAAATGAAAGCGCGTAGTGTAAGGATCTTAAATGTTTTTTAATTATAATATTTTTAAGACTTATTTTGAAAAAGTTTTGCTCAATAATGTGACCGATCGCATGTCATCAAATCCTCTAGGGTACTTGCCGAAGTCCTAAAAATCTGAAATTTGGTATGCAAGCACATGTTGGCACCCATATCCCATAAAATCTCCAAAATCCACAACGCCCTAACCCCCTAAATCTGGGGTGCAAAGTTTGTATTTTTTATATTAGGGTACTTTTAGGGTATTGTTGCTGTTAGTCCTATTATTGCTGTACGAAACCCTCTCAACGCGAGTCCAACTCGCACTTGGCAGCTTATTTTACTAATATTTCAAAAACCAAATGACAATTTCTAATACACTTATCAAAATTAAATAAAGTATTGATTACCGATTTTTTGACACAAGAATCATTTCAATAGTCCTTTTAGATCTCCTGGAATAACTCGGACCTCCGAACACATGACACTTTTTGGCGGGGCGTCGGAAATACACACACCAAAAAGTTTCGTTCCAATAAGGTTGAATCTAAATTCATCATCTGCTATTCAACCATCTTCGTTGCTACAAAGCAAACAGGCACTTTGTTTTCCTCGTGAGTAGGGACAGAATTCAATCTTTCAACCAACACTGGTGAAAAAATATTATTATTTGTTGGTTGGTTTCAAACATTGCGATTGAGGCTCATGGTATCGGTTAAATTAGCAACTGGATTTGTGGTGGTTGAAATTTGGACAAAACTATTAAAATAAATCATAAAATAGCTCATACTGCAATGCGGCCCGTCAGTCGCTGCGGCAGTTTTTTTAAGTATATTGTTTACCGATCTTGATACATAAGAACCATACCAATATTCCTTTAGATCTCCTGGAATACATCGTTTAAGGTAAAAAAAAAAAAACCGGCCAAGTGCGAGTCAGACTCGCGCACGAAGGGTTCCGTACCATTATGTATGGGGGCCCCTTTATATTAAATTTATTTTGTTTTTAGTAATTGTTGTTATAGCGGGAACAGAAATACGTCATCTCTGAAAATATCAACTGTCTAGCTACCACGGTTCATGAGATACGGCCTAGTGACAGACAGACGGACGGACGGACGGATATCTTGAGATTTTAAGGTACTTTCCCTCCAGGGCCCATTCGTTTGTTCCACCCTGTATATGTGTGAACTGTAACTGTATTTTTCATGAAATACCCAAAAAGTTTTGTTCAAATTATCATGAGCGAGCGAAGCGAGCGAAGCGTCTCCGTTTCAGGTTTGGGCAAAAATGCTTTCGTATGTTTGTCCGGTTGTTCTCCTCTACAGGTCGCATTTATGAACCGATTCTCGTGAAATTTTGTGAGCAGGTTGGAAAAATAAATATAATTTTTTACTCGAGCCAGTTTTTAGATTTTTTCAAAATGGCGGAGTTATGGGGTTTGAAAATGTAAAAAAAAACCGTTATTGCCCAATTGGCTTGACGGATTTTAACAAATTAGGTGTCGTTAGATTTGTGGAGATCGTGAGAGTGACACAGACCATATTATTTTAGTGAAAAGTCAATAGATTGTATTTCAAATCGCAAAATGTAGTTTACAAAGTTATTGGTGCGGCTACTTTCATACTGTATGTACGTAACCAGGTACATTCATAAGTTTGTATGTGTTATTGAAAGAAAATTATTGTGTGTTAGCAGTTCAGCTTTCCCACCGACATACTCGCGAGGTCTACAGCTCACAGAGCCACTAGTCTTATGTCAGAATAACTTTGAAGCTAGTTGAAAAATAACATTTGAATTGATTCAAAGCTTGCCGCGCTTTTAGGGCCTTTAGTACCTACTAAACGCCGCCGTAAGCAGCACTGTCTACAACCTACTGGAAAACGTGAGACACCCATCTACAATTTCCGTACAATGAGGTTCACTCACTCATTATGTCAATGTCATGCAGACTGCAAAACATCATTTCAACGCATCAAAGAGTATTTAATTAAAACATCACTGGCAGCCATGAAAATTGGCGAGCTGACCTATCGCCGTTAATGTAAACTCGCATATTTTTACAAAGGGACAGTTTTTTGGTAAGTGGCCATAAGTATGAGGATTTAATGCAGGCCTTTACCTCATCTGCACGCGTTCCTCTTGGCACGACTGGCAAAGTTTGACGGAAATCACCAGCCAGAAGAACGGTGACTCCTCCCATAATGCCATCGTTATCTCTGATGTCTCTGAGTGTTCGGCTAAGCGCCTCAAATCCTCTTTTGTGTGCCATCGTGCTCTCATCCCAAACAATTAGTTTACAATCGCGGAGAACCTGGGCTATGTTGCTTTGTTTGGGAATATTGCACTTTGGTGTCTCGGTGTTTAATAAATTTAATGGCAATTTAAAAGCAGCATGTGCAGTCTTGCCCCCATGCAACAGAGTCGCTGCAATGCCTGAAGATGCAGTTGCAAGTGCGATACCTCGTCTACTCCGAACTTTAGCTAAAATTAAATTGATAAGGAAGGTTAACAAATATGAATATGAATATGAATAAGGAAGGTTTTTCCTGTTCCTCCAGGGGCGTCTAAGAAATATAGGTTTCCATAATTATTGTCGATACTTGTAATAAGCTGTTTATATATATTTGATTGCTCGATTGTTAAAGTAGATTCATTTTCACTGACTACCTGATTCAAAGTATTTATGTCATAGCTGGTTTCTCTTAAATATTCTCTATTGCCTATATCCCCTCCAGACCTATCCGAATCAGGCAAACCGTACTGCGATAATTTGTTGCCCCCCAAAGCTATCACTAAGTCCTCAATCATCATAAGACCCTTGTTATATGCTAGATCTAAGACATGTTGGACGCTAATTCTCTTTGCATCTGCATGATTATGTCTTCAACGAAGCTATTTTTATGTTTTTCCCAAAGACTGAAGGGTTCTGACAAATGACAAAAAACTAACATCACTGAAAAAAGTTCACGCAACTTAAAAGAAGAATCATACAAAGCTGCTTCAACTAATGTGGAATCCCAGTGTTTGTCGTCTTCCAACAGACCTAAAGCACGACACGCTGACTGGAAAGTCGGATGAACAAAGTTGTTTACTGTTTTCAAATCATCAAAAGAAGTAGGACCACGGACTTCGTGTAATAAAAGGCGAAGGTGGTAGCACTCGGTGTTATCCGGATGAACAGTATAAACTCTGCCCAATGTGGCATCTTTCTTCACCGTAGGCCACCCTTCAACTACACTCCCGCGTTTTCTCTTCTGGAACTTATTATTCACCCATACAAAATAGGCAGGTATTTCTGAATAAAGCAATGTCTTCGCAAAACTGTAAATTTTACATAAATCAAAGAATCCTAACAGTGTTGTCTGTGTAGGGTTATTTAGCCTATCAGATAACGGGTGATTGGGGTTAAAATATACCCTTTGACTATTCTCGAGGTGTACGGCGAGGTGGAAGACGCTTGGGAACCTTTCATGTATAGGAAAAGACATAATTCTCCACACCGCCTCGGAAGAACTGATATATCGGCCACTTTCATATAGTTTAACAGGCCGTCAATATCCTTCTCGTACTTGTGGCGAGCTGTTGGGAAGATGATGATGAAGGCATGCAGAAAATATAAATTGTTGCATGTCTTAAAAATATTTATTATCATGAGTAAACTTGACTACACTTAATATAATAAGCTATAAGCTACGATATTATTATTAGCTACATACAATAGAGTCAAATCACGATAAATAAATATAAATTCAGTCGCTAACCGAAAAAGTCCAAGGAACCAATGAGCTACCATTACTTACTATGCGCTAGTAATAGTAGTTCAATGCAAGGAACCAATGCTCTTTACACCAAGGAACGGAAAATGAAACAATGATGGTCAAACTTATTTTTCAAGCAAGCTTCCTTTTGATTTCCAACGTTCTTTTGTTTTGGCGCGCGGTGAAAGGTGGAATTAACGCTTGGTCGCTTGATAAAATGATGATCAAAATGAAGAGGATAGAACTTGACTGAAGAAATTGGTTCGTTTCATTGCGTAGGTGGCGCCCCCCGTAAACTTCACACGTGCATGATCGTTGGAAGACTGTATCCGTGTGTGTCGTTCATCAGCTGATTTCCAAGAAAAAGAAACATTCGAAAAAATCGGTTCAAATTAAGAACACACAGCCCCGTTCATTGAGCCCTTAGACTTCCCATACAAACTTTAGAGGTCTTTTTGACCCACTTAGGGTCCGAATATTGCAAAATCGCTTCTTAAATGACGCCTACACCATAAAAGGAAGCTAACCACCAAATTTCAGCCTTCTAGCTTTAGCCGTTTGGGCCCTGCGTTGATGAATCAGTCAGGACTTGTTCTTTTATATAATACATGATTAAATAGGATTTTCATTTCATAAAATATTCATCTAAGGAGTAGAATGCTTCCGTAGCGAGCCAGTTATATAAATTTGTGATGAAATATTGCGTTGGTAGAGCCTGGATACTTTTGGGAACACTATTGTATATTTGTGCTGCCACATAAACACTGTTTCTCCTAAATAATTCTAGGCGTGGTCTGGGCATTTCAAGTGGTCTTTGCGTAGCTGTTCGTCTATTTGTGTTATCCCGTTGCTTAAACAGTTCTAAATGTTTCCTGACAAACTTGCATGTTTCAAATATGTATAGGCAAGGAAGCGTGAGTATCTTATGTTCTTTAAAGAGTGGCTTACAAGACTCTCTCCAGCCCAAGCCCCATATGGCTCTAATGCATTTTTTTTGCGATACAAATACTTTGTTTATTGTAACAGAATTACCCCACAATGTTACGCAATATCTCAGGATAGAGCAAACATGACTATGGTATACCATAACGGCAGTATCTACATTTGTAACAAGTCTCAATTTTTTCAAGGCAAACACAAACCTGTTGATTTTTTGACAAGTTATGTCCACCTGAGCTTCCCAGTCACAGTGCTCATCGACTATAATTCCAAGAAAATTGATCTTACCGACTTGTTCTATTTTGTTATTATTGTGTTGTATGTCTAATTCGATTTTATTACCTAACTTAGTCGAAAATTGCATTAATTTAGTCTTGGACGTATTTATTTTTAATTTATTAATTGTAAGCCATTCAACAATTTGGTTCAGTGTCATGTTAATTTCCTGTTCAAAAGTAGTCATATCTTCACAATCGATTAGTATGGTAGTATCGTCTGCATAAAGGACGCACTCGTGTGTGACAGCTTGCGGTAGGTCGTTTGTTAAAACAGTAGAGCCAATGGTTTTAATTGTGTCAAAATATTTTATTTATGTATAAAATAGAATGGTACCTACACGCGTGTAGTTATATGTTTTTGCTGAGACAATCAGAAATATTCAAAAAATATCATAAACCCTCAAATTCTCATATCGGTGCTTGTCCCAGCTCCTGTTTACTTTGGAATTTGAACTCCCAAAGAAAAACTAGTAAATGTATTGATTAACTTTTACATAAGGTATCTAGATGATTAAATGAGGAATCGCTTGAAAGGTTTATAATTCATTTAACAATACAAACGAGAGACCAGAAAGTCAAAACATAAGTGTCTCAAGAAATTCCATAAATTCGGTGAGCTAAACTAAGTCAAGTATAACTTCGGCGGCAAGCGAAGTTAAGCGGCATTCCCCCCGCTGCTTCTAGTTTCTGTTGCCAGTCTCGCTCCGGCGTTCACTACGGGCAGACGCTCTATATGTGAAATGAAATGAAATATATTTATTGTGTTGTTTCTTATCATGTGCTTTTGTGTTCCCGCCAGAACTGTTAGTATTTCATTACACTACACATTACATTACACATACATACAGGCACATACATTGCTTCTGGCCCCACACTAGGATACCCTTTGTCGTGGGAACCAGAAACAGTGACATCACAAAGATGTAGGTAAACATCCAAGACATGGGGTTTTTTTTGTCCCCAGCCGGGATTCGAACCCGGGACCTCTCGCATGATAGGCAGACGTGCAACCGCTCCGCCACAGAGGCCGTCTATTTCATATCGGTGCATTTGGAAGAAAAATCTTTAATTTCGGTGTACGGTCTACTTTTGTTCTGTGTGTCTATTCAACTTTTATTAAGTTTCAAGGAAATGGCTTGTCGCAATAAGTTTCGAGTGTTGTATTCCAATATAACCGTCAATGGCTCGATTATTAGTAATTCGTGTTTTTGTTCAAAAAACATACTCATACTCATACTCATATATTTATTGCGTCATTGTGGTACACTTTGGTGTTCTCATTTCGGTTGACTCGGTGTAGCTAAATGGTCAACCAAAATTAAAATTTCCTTCATTTCGGTTCTTTTATTCATTTCGGTTCCTTCGGTGTACAGCTGTATCATTTCGGTGTAGAATCAATTAAATTCGGTGAGTTTTGTTCCAACTCGGTGTATTTATTTTTAATAGATAATATGCGTATATGTAGGGGTGGGATTTGTGCTATCAATATAAAGCCATGATAAAGCCATAATTCATTAGTATTAAATAAAATCTGGTATATGGTATTAGCTTAACAAATAAAGAAAAGAACAAAAAGTATTGTACGTTATCAAAAATACTTTATTTAATCAAAATCATAAGTTACAAACATGCTTTCGACAATAACACTGACACACTTACCACTACCACTCGTAACGAGCAAAACTAATTATATTTAATGGTGTTTTAAAGTTAAATTAAATGCTATTTTAATTTAATATTTTGCCATGACTCGCGACTAAAGCTACATTGTTTGTTTTAGCTGTACATTTTTTGAAAATAGTCACACAATAATGCTTAATGGCTCCTCTACACGATCGGCGATTACAGACGATTACGCGCGATCACGATCATGTAGAGGGCATACTCGGGTCTACTCGCCGATCATCGTCCATGATCGCCCTATGATCGCCACGATCCGTGAATTGTCGGTTTTTGGGCACGCATCAAAGGGAATCGCCGAGTGGTTGCGTTGAGGTGGAGGTGCAAACAGCTACGGACGATTGTGTGTATGCTTGCACGATTGGCCCCCCTCTTCATAATCGCCGATTACACGATCACACGATCAACGATCACCGCCGATCGTGTAGAGCGGCCATAAAAAAATATCCGAAAATGGTATGCGCCTTGCGTCAAATAATATGATAATAATTTCGAAGTAAAACTTCTTAGGTGGCGATATTCCTAAAGGCTCAAAAAAACATGCAGTCATAATTTTACGTTTGATTGTTACATTTAACTGACAGAAATTGAAATCGAAATTGTATTTTACAGTACACTCATTTATAGGAGCCACAGTGACATGACAGTGGCTGCAAGCGTCACGAACGAGTACACACTGGCGCGCGAGTGGCCGGCCAGCGTCGCGCCACTGGTGCACGACTCGAGGTGGCTGAATAGTTCGAAGTAGTTCCGCGCCGGCTCGTGAGAGGTCGCGCTGGAGGGCTCCGCCAGGCCTGATGAACAATCAGAATGATCTATTCAACACCCTCTAACCACGCCAGGTTCACTTCAAACAAATCAGCGAGAACAACCGCACACACACAGCTAGAGCTCGTCTAAGCTGAAATGACGCGCCCCACTCCTTGGTTTCGTATTTACTTGTCATACAAAACCAAGGAGTGGGGAGCGTCATTTCAGCTTAGACGAGCTCTACATTGCATTCCGTATAAGCACGCGCCGCCACACGCACACATTGCCAAATCTCGCGTCCTTCGCGTGCTATGAGACAGGGCTATGCAAGCAATGCATGCGACGAGTCAACGTCATTCGTCCGGCGCCGGGCGGCACGTGTTAACTTGTTGCGACAACCCTAGCCGTTTGAGCAAGAGCAGGTAGTTATCATGCGAACAGGGGCCGAGTGAACTTACTATTTCTTATTTATACTATGCTCTAACTACCAGACATCCCCCACAGGGTGCATGACAGGTGACACCAAGACGTCTGAAAATAATCTATTGTAAGGGATGAATTTTATTTGATTGATTAGATATTTTTCTTTTGCGGCCAGAGAAACGAGCAGAAGGGTTAACAGTAGACACGATGCTTCGACAGTCTTTAATGCCGGTTACAGACTAAAAGGCAGCTTACCTCTTAAGTTAGCTTAAGCTTAGCTCGCATATAGCTGACGCAGTTTTACACACTTGTGTGCAGAACTGAAGACTGCAAACTACGCTGATGTATGCATGAAAAACTACAATATCTATGCGAGCTAAGCTAAGCTAAGTTAGCTTAGTTTTCGGTCTACAACTGGCTTGATGCCGTCGGTTACTGCCGATTACACTATTATCAAAAACTCAAAGCGAGCGTGTTGATTGTTTCGGAGGGCCTAAGTGGCCGTATTTTCCTTATTGCGTCCATTTTGTTTCGAGGCTCAGTCAATACGGCATTTTGCGTCCTTTGTAGTAGTTTTTCATTACATTTTAGGCGACTATTCGTTGTGAAGAGCTTAATCAAAGTCTAGTGAGGAAACAACCCCATCACCACGCCCAATTTGTCTGTGACCGTTGTAGCAAGCTGTGCAGATCCCGCGTCAGTCTGTTCAGTCACAAGAAACATATTCTTCTAAAATCTTTCTATAAACACCGGAAACTATGATAAGGTCAATAAGTAAAATAGGTCGGGTAAAAAGTCTTTTCGTATTTTGTATGTGTATATTTGTAACTAAATATCTTTGGATGTATTGCTTAATTTGAAGTCATTAAAAAGGTCATATTTCAAAAAAGGAATACGTACATAAATATAATAAAAGGTTGTTTCCGACCATTTTTCATTTGTTTTTCTTTATGTCAAAATGAGTGAATCTAATGGAGAAATTCAATACATTTTAAACATTTTAAAGTTGTAGAAAAAAAAAGAAAGACATGCAACGATGGCCGTGAAAAAAATATATGATGTGTTTATGAACCTAATACAACTGTCAGTAAAGTAAGTTGATTTAAGCGTTTTCAAACCGGTTTTTTTTAAGTCATAGATGCACCTCGTGATGTTACGGTCTTCATACAAAATACGAAGAAACTTTTTACCCGACCTAATATGATGAATTGATGATCAAGGGCTTACCGATAGCGGAATCCTTGAACAGAAAGTCCAACGGTTTTTTTAAGTCAAAGATGCACCTCGTGATGTTACGGTCTTCATACAAATACGAAGAAACTTTTTACCCGACCTAATATGATGATCAAGGGCTTACCGATAGCGGAATCCTTGAACAGAAGGTCCATCGGTTTTTTTAAGTCAAAGATGCACCTCGTGATGTTACGGTCTTCATACAAAATACGAAGAAACTTTTTACCCGACCTAAAATTGATGATCAAGGGCTTACCGATAGCGGAATCCTTGAACAGAAGGTCCATATGCGCGTCGAAGGGCGAGTAAATCTCGACGTTGATGAGCTGGGTCCCGGTGGCTGCGTTGTACCCGAAGTAGTAATCCAGCAGGTCGAGGAGGGAGCTCAGACTGTTGAAGTTGGGGTCGCTTCTGGGGAGCAATCAAAATTGTTCCATTAGCAATGTGCAACGCCGCGAGAATGCCTCAAAAACGCCTTGCGAATACTGGCAATCCATCGACCCGGGAGCTCCTTGAACATCCAGGCCTCCTACTCCAACTTGTGGAGGAGTTGGGTTGGCTGAGATAAGAGAGTGGGAGAAGGGGACATGCACAAAGGCCCCGCACATGTGGGCCACGTGCAGGCACTTCAACCCCCTTTCAGAAGAACAGAAGAAGAACAGAACTGGCAATCCATTTGCATTGCGAATACCAAATGACGCCATTTCGAGCGTTTAAGAAGCGGTCGAGATCCAATCGCAATGCGTTTCCTAATGCAGCATGGGGCCCCAGGGCAAGCAGGTTATAGTTTGTAGTTTTACGAACGGTTCCTTTACGATTAGCTGAAGGAGCTATTAACAACTTCAGCCAATCACGTGCTGCTATTTTGAATTTATCTTCAACTAGCTGACCCGGCAGACTTCGTACTGCCTCAATTTAATATGAACTTTATTGAATAGCATTAAAGTTCAAATTTACTCTAGAAAACGATTGACTCTAGAAAACGTTTGTATGGGAAATAGAAAAGGGCTGTTTTTAGGGTTTTCCCGGAAATTATTCGATTTTTTCTCGCCTTTTAAACCTTCCCTAGACCTACACGAACATTTCAAGACTAAGATAAGATAAATCCGTTCAGCCGTTCTCGAGTTTTAGTGAGACTAACGAACAGCAATTCATTTTTATATATATAGATTAGCTAATCGTAACCTTTGAACAGCGTCTTAGAAACTGGCTGTTAGCTTGCTTTTATAGACCAGAAAGGTGAAGCCCTACTGACATGCCTGCTTCTGCGGCGATCTAGGAAGGGGGGTGGTCGGAGTATTACCGGAGCTGCTCTCCACACGCCTGCAAGGAAGGAATCGCTGTCATAAAAATTGCCCCTGATTGCCTACACACTTCACAGTCAAGGAAGCAATTCCAGCTCATCCCCACTTTTTTTACTCAGGCTGCCGTAATATGCTCGCTGCCATGGTCCGCGGGACACTGGCTCAACCAATCGATAGTCAGCAATTCAGCATGCAGTCAGCTGTCGGCTGCCGACATCGGTAAACGTTTATTTTACGCCAGAGCTCGCGCATTTGTACCTTTGTGTCGGCTACACATGAGATGATTTGTCCATCTTACGGCGGCCGACGTAAAGGCATACTCAATTCTGATTGATGGCTCCCTGGAGACAGAAAGAGAGGCGTACCGTCTAGCCAGCACCTCGGCGTCCACCACCAGCGACAGCAGACAGTTGTCGTCGACAGCGACACCGGTTGTCGCTGCCAGCGTGTTGTTGCGACACAGCACGCGGAACTGGTTGGCTTGCAGGTTCAGCGCTCGGAGGTGGGCTGCAAATAAGAAAGATAGCTAAATAGATAATCACTTTATTCACTGTTTACAATACATGTTTGACAGGAAAACAATTAATTCAGAACAAATAACTATGTATAATTTTTTAGAAACTTCCTTTACGTCATGGATTCCCAGGTTACCTTATGTTATGTTAGGATACATATGATAAGGTTAGGTTACATTAGGTTAGGTTAGGATACGGTTCGATTAGGATACATAACTTTAACGTTACATTAGGATACAGAAGGTTAAATTTGGTTACACTAGGAAAGGTTAGGATACATTACGTTAGGTGTTGGTAAAGGTTATTTTGTTGGTGTAAAAAAAAGTAAGGTTAGGTTCGGTAAAGTAAGGTATACATTAGGTTAGGTAAGAGATCTTTAGATTAGATTACTTAGGTCAAGCTAGGTTACATGTTAGGTAACATTCAGTTAGGTCAGGAAACATCACGTTAGGTTACAAAAACATCACACAAACTCACTATCAATATTCTGGATCTCCAAGAACGCGACGTCCGTGTTAACATCCGCCAGGCACGCCAGCGAGCCGTTAGTACCGAAGTACATGTTGCTGTAGTCCCACGCGCAAGTAAAGTCCGACCAGTTGCCGACGTTCACGGTAGAGGGCGCCGGCTTGCAGAGCGAGCACAGACTGGACGCGTTGTAGCTCTGGCAGGAAATAATAAGACTAGTTGAACAAACACCGTTTCGAAAAAGGTAGGTATTAAGCTAATGAGCCTAAAGTACAAATGGGCTTACAAGTATGAAGCCCAGCGTTCCGTCTACCACTTTCCAGCTCCATCATCAGGTGATGATGATGAGAGATGAATAGCACGTGTCACGACTAATCAAATGAGCCCAA
This sequence comes from Argyresthia albistria, assembly GCA_963457715.1. Classification (NCBI taxonomy): domain Eukaryota; kingdom Metazoa; phylum Arthropoda; class Insecta; order Lepidoptera; family Argyresthiidae; genus Argyresthia; species Argyresthia albistria. The sequence continues at coordinate 5,312,966 of OY735282.1, forward strand.
ACTCGATGGGTTTACAAGACAGCATTAGAGGGGTTCCTCTCCCGCCTTTAGGTCCTTTATCGGACCAGCTCAACGGCACCATTATTATTATTATTATAAAGCCTTGTTTATTCCTTAATATAGAATTACAATATTATTTAATACATTTCATTTTCATTTTTTTTTTACATCTATTCATTTCATTATATTTAAATTTTAGTATAATTTTAGATTATTTAAATTATAGGATTATTTTTTTTTATGTATTTTTAGAAATTAAAAATAATAATAATATAAATTAAAAAAATTAAATTAAATATCGTTTATTTCAGGCTTCTGAGGCCCATACATTAAATTAAATTACATCAAATAGAATTATAGAATAGGTCAGGTCAACATTCAAATTAGAATTAAATTACATTAAATTAAAATTAGTTAGAACACTTACAAACAATAAACTATAGTTACCCTAGCGTCATCTATTTAAAATAAAATGGTTTATCTATGGCACGGCTCGACTTCCCACATACTGTTAGTGTGCCTACCATCACACTCACCCAGTGTTTCAGTATTGGGCTGTCGAGCCGCCCCGCGATGACTGCTAGGATGGTGTTGGAGCTGCCGCGAATTCTGCTCAACAGGGAGGCCGTCCTCTTTCTGATGATGGCATGAAAGCCATCGACGCGTGCCTCGGCAAACATGCTTGACGCACTGCAGTATCGCGGCAGCCCCAACAGCATCCTAAAGCCATTATTGTACTGGACGCGCAGGGCATTGAGAGCCCTTTGCGTATAGTTGACCCACAGGCTGCAGGTGTAGAAAGATTGGCAGTACGCCCTGAATAGCGTTATCTTTACCTCTCTTGTACAACGAGCAAACCTGCGGGCCAGCATATTCGCCCGGACTGCCAACGCCCTGCGCTCCCGCTCAATATCCTCGTCATCCTTAAGGTCGTCGGTCACCATGTGACCAAGGTACTTAAATCTAGTGACTCGTTTTAGCTCATTAGAATACAATCTAATGGTAGGTACCTCATCAGGCAACTTATTACTGGTTTTAAATACCATTAATTCACTTTTTTTCACATTATATTTCAAGCCGTGTTTTTCCGCGTACTGCTTACATGTACCCAGTAGTTTCATTAGCCCTGCTGGCGACGGACTCAGCAGCACCATGTCGTCCGCATAACTTATATTGTTGTGGCTTTTGCCGTCGACATAGCATCCCGCATGCATGCTACTGAGCTCGCCGATCAGCTCGTTTATATAGAGGTTGAAAAGCTTCGGGGATGTTATCCCCCCTTGTCTCACACCACATTCCAACCCATACTCATCTGAAAAAACCTCACCCCACCTTACTTTATTATTTTGATGACTGTACCAATACTCAAAGATGTTAATAATTTCCCTAGGTAGGTTTGATTCTCGACATTTATTCCACAGGATGTCGTAGGAGACCAGATCAAATGCCTTTGATAAATCTAGGAAACAGGCATATACATTGGTCCTACGGTCTGCATAGTATTTGACGGTATGCTTGAGCCCCAGCACAGCACTCTCTGTCGATAGCCCCGGCCTAAAGCCAAACTGTGCGTCATATAATTGCAGATGAGCGCTAAGCTGGGCATCAAGCAAGCCATCCAACACTTTCGCAATAATAGTTGCAAGGGATATAGGCCTATAGTTATTTATATCAGAGATATCACCTGTCCTATTCTTCGTGATAGGTACTACAATGGTCTCCATCATATCCCTCGGAAGATATCCATGTCCTACACAGCTATTATAAAACATAGAAAGCACTCTCGGCACATGTTCCCCTCCATATTTCAGGTGTTCAATGCTGAGCCCGTCATGGCCCGGTGACTTTCCTCTCTTCATGTGTCTAATGATAGTAGCCACATTTTTAGAAGTGAATTTAACATTTATAACATCAGCACCGGCACCATGCGGCTCACCATTACGCACCTGCTTAGTCGTATCTAGGGGCGACTGCACTTTAAAATGCTGCCGAAATAAGTCAGCAATAGCTTTCGGCTCTGTCACTCCATCAACCGAAATGGGCAAGCTAGGCTTGGTGTTAAGCTTGTTTGTACCCTTCCAAAACTTACTAAAATCATTCACTTTATGATGCGTAGCTAATATATCCATCTTTATTTGCTCTTGGTTATTCTGGCACCACTTTAGCTTAGATTTAAATACTTTTCTGCTTAGGCACATATCCACGTAAAAAGGACCTGACGACGGCTTTCCGTATGAAAGCCATTGCTGAAACTTACTTCGCGCATCGGCGTGAGCCTCTCTTACATGCTTATTCCAACCTGTCACCTGTTGTTTTTTATTGTAACGATTATTCTGACTACGACTACGACGCTATGCATACGACTATATGCATGCATTAAGGACCTCAATACTGAGTGAAGGCCTCCTCCATTTTTCTCCAAGCTGTTCTGTCGATTGCGTTCTCTATCCATTGTTTTCCTGTAATTTTTGATATTTCGTCGAGCCATCTCTCTACTGGTCTCTACCGCCAACGGCACCATATGGGACAATAAAAGAGTGTTTTTTTTAAAATCACATTAATACCTATCGTCGCGTTCAATCAATCAACGAGGCTCAATCAATCCTCGTAAGCGTGCGTGTGTGAGTCTAGTTGGAGCGCGTGGTATGCGTAACAAACATACTTACCTATCTTATAAATTAAATAACATTTACAAAGGCGAGCTTATCTCACCGAGTCTAGCTTGAGCGCGTGGTGCGCGTCGACCGCGCCGGGTGCGCACGCGCCGTCGAAGAACTCGGCCGCCGCCTTGCCGTAGTCGCACTCCGTGGGGCTGATGACGCTTCGCTCGTGTGCGGCTCGGAGGAACGTCACGTACGCTATAAAAAGTAAATGTAGCCCATTTAGCGTTGCCAGGCGTCCGGCTTTAGCCGGACATAGTCAGGCTTTTTGATTGCCTGTCCGGCCAAAATAAGCGTCGTCCGGCCTGTCCGGCTTTTGTTAGGCTTTTTAGATTTCAAAATTCGCGCGCATCGAGACCGAATTCGCGAATGAAAGAAGCCGGCGCCGCGCCTTCGCCGGCCGGCCGAGCGAGGGCGAGCGCTGGTGCCCCCGCCCACCCGCTCCCCTGCGTCGCCTGCCTGCGCCACTGCACACAGAGTGTAGTGTAGTTTTATTGTAAATTATCAAAAAAGCTTGGTTTTCATTAATTTTCTACATTAATACCAAAAAATCCCCTAAAATGCAGTGTCCGGCTTTTTTACCAAAATGTTAGGCCAAAAAAAATATTATTTTTTACACGAATATTTAAAATTGTTGAAAATGCAGGATGTCCGGCTTTTTGACCCAAATGTTAGGCCAAACTCACAGCTCTGTCCGGCTTTTCGGTATGAGGACCTGGCAACGCTAAGCCCATTAATGTCCCCACCGACCGAGGGGCACAGGCAATCACCCAGATACGAGTAAGATTGAGCCATACTCCCACACGCTGGCTCAGTGCGGGTTGGTGGAAGGGTGGCTAGAGTCTGGCCAGCGAGTCCTGTCATCTCAAAAGCGCGGCAAATTTAAAAAATCTAAATGTGGCCACATTGACTTTAGACCAAATTAACAGAGTTGATACTTTTATGTTTTTTTAATTTAATTTTCTTTAAGTACCTATTTTCTCTCATGACTTGGTTGATTGGTGGAAAAGAGAATATTATATTAGTAAAAACGTGCCTTCGTAAATTCCGGATGGGTTAAGTAGGTACCTATTAAATATATTTTTACCATGCCTATACAGTTTCCCACTGCTGGGCAAAAGCCTTAATTTCGAGTATAAACTAAACATACTTAATTATTCTGTTTTATAATCATAATCAGACTCAAATAATTCAAAACCCATATTTAAGCCACCTGGAAACAATTATGAGTAATTGCAATCAACCACATTTAAATAGATGTATAATCAAAAGAACAGAATAGTAGCTGAAATTAAAGAAAAATAATAAATGGTCTACTTGAATCAAAGTATCAAAATGTTGTAAGCCAAGTATAAACAAAGTAACAATTCGTTTGACAAGGAAATAATGTTGCCAGCTTCAAAGTTTGAAAAACTACCAAATGACAGCACTCGCTGGCCAGACTCTAGTGGCCAATCCGACTATAAATAAACAAATATCGACCCCTATCAACGGTATAAGCAATGTACAACGTCCGTCCAAAGTCCACGGCCCACGATTTTCAACCTACCCACATCGTAATAAAGTGAAAATGAAAAAAAAAAAAACTATTGGCCAGTCTATCCTGTGTATAGGTAACGCCAAACAACTTGAACAAATGACCTTGCATGCGCAGAAACCATCTGATATATGAAACTGCGCACCACGGTATGGGGTGCGGGACGCGGCGTGCGGAAGGAGCATCGCATCGAGCGCGCCTAGCCACGCTATTGGTAGATCATTCAACCATCGTTTCCCGCTTTGAGTTCACACTTGCGTGCAGTGAAATCACGGATAAAAAATGCCTCGACGTCCTAACGTAGTTTTAAAAAGGCAAGCCAGAAAGATGGTAGGTATATGATGAGTTTTCTATCGATGGAGATATTATTATGTTTTATAGGTGTACGTGGAAAAACGTAATTTTAGGGAATTTCAATCGTAGGTATCCCATAAAAATCTTGTCTTTTGTCAAATCATTATTCTTTGTTAATAGACACCAATAAAGACGTCATATGTCGCTAAATAATTTACAGTTTTATTTTGATAGTCATATCCACAGAGTATATTTTCTCATTTTCTATCGATTGAACTAAGTAAGTACCTATATAGTATTGTGCACTAAGATTCATGCAGTATACTGTAGGTACGATTTGTTTTGAGAATTTTAAGTGCGTCGTTTTTTTGGCACGTAAGTGTACATGCGCAAACTTTCCCCCACCACGTCACATTTTGCTCAAGTTGTTTGGCGTCTACTATACATGTCTTCATGTCTATATAGATAGGTCTTTAAAAATTGCTCATATCTTTCCCCAACATTGCTAGTCTACATGTCTATAGATAGGTCTAATAAAAATTACGTTGAGGTTCTTGAAACGGTTTTCCTCAAAGTAAATCGTTAACGACGATCTTTTCAAAGTGGAAAAAATTGTGTGTGTGTGTGTGTGTGTCCCGTCTAACTTTTAAAGTAAGAGAGTGAAAAATCTAAAAAAAATTGTGCTGTATACCTCAATACACACTTTCAACGAAAATTGGTTTGAACAAAATAAAATAAGCAGTTTTTAAGATATAAAACATTTATTAAAAACCGCAAAGATAACTTGGTCATTCATACAAACACGTAATTATTTGCTAGTGAAGAATGATAGTGATATTTTTGCTAGGTGTATCAGGGGTATTATGATGATCCTACTACGGAACCCTTCATGGGCGAGTTCGACTCGCACTTGGCCACTTTTTTTTTAGAACAAAACTCCAAGTTTACATAAGGGCCCTTGCCCACGGCAACTTTTTGCAACGATGCAGTAGCGATGCTGTCGCGCGTTCGCATCGATACTGTCGCGATGCGGTCGCCGGCTGTGTGCCCTCGCCCACGTACCCACGATTCAGTCGCGATGCAAACGCGATTAAGTCGCGCTTCTGTCGCGATGCAAACGCGATTCAGTAACGGCAATGCCTGCGATCGCCACAGATTTTGCATCGATACAGTCGCGGTGCCGTAGCGCGTTAGCAGCGCGTTGGCATCGCTTCTGTTGCGCGTTGCAAATGCGACTAACGCGCGTTGGTAGCGATGCTGTCGAGCGTCGCTACAAAAAGTCGCGCTCTAAGTTGTGTATTTGTAATGTTTCTGTGAATTCAGCCAGGTGCAGGCACTACTAACCGCTGATGAAGAAGAAGATAATGTTTCTGATTCTGGTTCCCACAACACCCTATTATACTTACTAATACTTGATGGTATTCATTATTGACCGAGCGAGCGAAGCGAGCGAAGCGTCTCCGTTTCAGGTTTGGGGAAAAATGCTTTCGTATGTCCGGTTGTTCTCCTCTACAGGTCGCATTTATGAACCGATTCTCGTGAAATTTTGTGAGCAGGTTGGAAAAATAAATAGAATTTTGTTACTCGAGCCAGTTTTTAGATTTTTTTCAAAATGGCGGAGATATGGTAAAAAAACCGATATAGCCCAATTGGCTTGACGGATATTAACAAATGAGGTGTCGTTGGATTCGTGAAGACCATGAGAGTGAAACAGACTATATAATTTTAGTAAAAAGTCAATAGGTTGTATTAAAGATCGCGAAATGTAGTTTACAAAGTTATTGGTGCGGCTACTTTCATACTGCATGTACGTAACCAGGTACATTCATAAGTTTGTATGTGTTATTGAAAGAAAATTATTTGGGATATTTTTTTTATGTGTGTTAGCAGTTCAGCTTTCCCACCGACATACTCGCGAGGTCTACAGCTCACAGAGCCACTAGTATAATACTTACTCATACATAAATACAATACAAGTACAGGGTGTAACAGAAAGGTGTAGTCATATTTTAGGGGGTTGTAAGGTACATCATTCTGAGCAACTTTTACTATACCGATGTGATCAGAGCAACTTTAATTTTCACTTCTCTATACAAATCAGCTGACCGCCCGGACCAAAACGTACGGAGCAATGAAAAATAAAGTTGCTCTGATCAAATCGGTTTCATAATAAAAGTTGCTTAGAATGGTCTCCCCAAACAACCCCCTAAAATATGACTACACCCTTCTGTTACACCCTTATAGCAATGTTTATGACAACTTACCGATTCCACCAAACTCGGGGAAGCAAGCTTTCTTCCCTCTCAAGTTCTCAAACCTGAAATCAGAGCACTAGTTTCAGACACCTACAATTAATATATAAGACCATTATGTGGCGACCTCTGTGGTTGCGCATCAGTCTACCATGCGAGAGGTCCCGGGTTCGAATCCCGTCTAGGGACAAAAAAACCCTAGGTCTTGGATGTTTACACGTTTGTGATGTCGCTGTTTCTGGTTCCCACGACACAGGGTATCCTAGTGTGGGGCCAGAAGCAATGTATGTATGCTGTAAAAAAACTTACTATTTATGATACGATCGTTTTCTACAGCGAAAGAGAACGAGAAACGTATAGGTCTGTCTGTCCCTATTTTACTCTGTGGAAAAACCTCCAACACGTCGCGTCATTGTGTTATTGGAATTGGGTCCATATAGTTCCGTTTTCGCGCCACTTCGAACCAGCCATTTTTGGCTTATTAAAGTATTTCAGTAAGCTCGTAGTCTATTCGTCAATTTTTTTGTAGATTTTCTATTATTTCCTCCTGCTTGGCTGATTGGCTCGATATACTACCTATTTATTTTTTATTTATTTTCACATAAGTACAGGCACTAATCGGCACAGTACATTGCTTCTGTCCCCACACTAGGATACCCTGTGTCGTGGGAACCAGAAACAGATACATCACAAACATGTAAACATTCAATTCAATGTAGGTACCGTGTGTCTTAACTGGTTCACTCTCAGAAGTACACCGGTCGAACAAACGAAGAATGAAGAACAATAGAAATGTGTCTACCCCCGCTCAGTTATAAACCTCTCTCATCGAAACTTGGTTTGCTGGAAGAGATCTCTTTTTAGAGATAAGCTCGCCATTGTACAGTTGATATTACCGATACCGTGTTTTGTTAACTTTTTTGTGTGCAAACAAGAAATTATGAATTATGTGTCGGCGAGAGGTTTAAGAATGTTGAGATAGCGAAAGATGTATGCCAGGATCGTAGCAGGAGGTCTTTAGTTCCCCCTACACCCCTATTCTGGGATGTTGTACTGACCTTGTGATGCTGCCCTGTGCAGAAGTCTCCTTGACTAGCGCCGCGACCCGGGAGAGGGCGGTGGCGCTGCTGCGGGAGTTCTGCAGCAGCTTCACTGGACTCAGACTGTAGTGGCTGGGGAGGGGCAAGAGCTTTTTGAAATTCGTGATTCGTATTCGAGGGTCTTCTGGTAGAACCGAATAGTGCAAGTTTTTTTTGCAGGTTTTGCTTGGTAAAAAAGCAGAAGATTCTGAGTATCCCTACGTACCTACTTAACTTTTTCGCAAAAAATACTTGCACTTATTCGGTTCTGCTAGAACACCCTATATTTATTGTACAACACAAAACAGACAGACAGAAAACTTTTAATAGACAGACCATGACCATGCACAACGCCATTCTACAAAGTTTTTTTTTTTCAGAAAATCATTATTGAAAAAGAAACTAATGGAACAATAGGGGAATTCAACAAGTTGAAGCGTCACGCTTTTTCCGATACGTAGTGGCAGAGGCACTTGTGCTCACTTTTCTGACAGTGGGCTTAATAAAGGTCTCCCCGTGATGTTTTCCATCACCGTTAGGGCCCGTCCACACAGCGATTTTTACCGCGCGAATTTTTTCTCGCAATTCTCTAACACATTCAATACTTTATAGGGGTAGCCGCACTGGCGATTTTTATTATAGCAGTAGGTATTGGAAATTTCCTACTGAGTGAAGTATCTGTTACGTAGTAACTATTTAGTAATCTGTGGTTAAGGCAGTGCTACACTCACGCCCTGGCCAAGTATCCGTAGTTGGAATCGAGTGATATGAAGTCGGCACGGTTGTCCCTTATTTCTTCGAGGCAATTGAAGTTGTTGCGTCTCTGTTGGCAGGAGATTGCTGGTTCGAGTCCTGGGGATGCGGGGAAAATACTTTAGTTCAAGTTGTTAAAAATTTCAACAGGTTGAAATAAAAGCGGACCCGCGCTGTTAGCCTATATTGTGCCTGCGTCAGTACTACGGAGTACTATTACGGAGTACTAGTACTATTAGTACGGATTACTATTATCTCTTCTGTGCCTGCGTGGCAGCCATTCGGCCAAACCACAGATCAATAAAACTGTTGGACAAACATTTGAAAACATTTGAAACTCTTGGCCAAACATGTGCCTCATACACTCCAACCACGACAGTTGATGAGGCAGAACCAGGATCCGTAGCATGCCGAGCCTCTCGGGGGGTCGAGAGAGTGAAGGACAGTCGAGAGCGCAAAATTCTGGTTTGTTTGTCTCGGCCCCGTCGACAAGCCAAAACCTGCTTTTTGCGTCTCCATCATGCCATTCGTTTACGAGACTCTCGGCCTGTAGAACAGACAGGCATATTAGGGTTCCCTCGGTCACTCACCGAGGGTGTAGGAGGCGCGGCTGACCCACGAGCACTTGTGGTTCTCCGCGGCAGAGGTGGTGCACCACCGCTGTGACGTCATGCAGGCTGTGGTCGATGAAGCCTCGGGCAGCGCGCGGACTGTGGAAGATCATAGACAATATTGTGCCGACTTCAATCATCTTCATCGTCTTCGAGTACCATCTCCTATCGGAGGTCGGCTATCGAAGAGAGTGGCCGATTCGAATTTTAGACGACATAAAACCAATTTTGAATTTGGAATTAGATGATGCATATTTAAAAGCATAAAACGGGTAGTACAGTCATTAGAGACTGACCCGTGAATAAATATATAGTGCATTTTTTCTTCGTGGCTGTCTCGGGCGGTCACGGGAGTGTAAATTCAAAATGGCGACCAAATGATGCTTTGCGTATATTAAAAGCACTTTTCGAATAAACGCAAAAGCATCATTTGGTCGCCATTTTGAATTTATACTCCCAGTGACCCCCCCGAGACAGCCACGAAGGAGAAATCCTCTATATATTTATTCACGTGTAGGGTCGGTTTTTTGGATATCATGACTGCACTAGGGGGCTAAATAAGCATACGCTAATCTCGTGACAGACGGCTAAGTATAAGCTGCTACGACATTAGTAATCGAGTAGCACACACCAAGTATTATCGGCTTTTTCTGTGGCAACATTAAAAATTCAGTTAAAGGCACTTTTTCAGGTGTTTTTCACTCTCTGAATACATTTTACTTTATTTTGAATGCAAGCAATTTTAAGGGCGGGCCCTAGGCAATCAGAACTTAGCATTTCATCCTTAACCTGTTTTTAGAGGAAATTAAATAAAAAAATAAAAAGGTGAAAAGCCAAGCTAAGCAAGCCTAACTGAGGAACATACTGTGCCATTTTTATAATGATTAGATAAATAACAAGAACACGAATTCAGATGCGGTGCGAAATTGTAAAATAAAACATTGTGCCAGATTTTTTGGCAACTTTAGGAGACTTTTCTATCGAGAAAAATTAATAAAATAACGTCGGGAAAGCGAAGTCACGCTGACACTTGTGATGAACAAGCTAGTGAATAAACGTACAGCAATAATACTCGTCATTCCGAGCGATTTGTGTTTTGCTAAAGACTGTTTTTGCGTCAGGCGCCGTCTTAACACTATCGCTTAACCTACCAGAGGTATAATTGCGTGGGGTAGGCAGGTCATCCAGGAAGACAGCTCTCAACGCAGTGCCGCCGACTAGCAGGTCGTACAAGGTGGCCTGCCACGTGTTGCCACCGGGGTTGACACCGTTCGGCCACCAGGTCTTCAGGTCGGCGAGGATGGCGGCAGAGCGGGCTCTGGAGAAGGTGAAAAATAAGTACAGTACGGGGCCATTGTTTTGGCACGTCCAGGCGGGACCCGACGTGCCCCGAGTATGATAGTCGGCGTTTGATTTAGCGGGAGAGAGAGCGAGACGAGACCCGACGACGTGCCGAACAATGGCCCCGTACTGTACAATGTTTTGTTTTGGATTTGCTGGGAGGAATTAAGACTTCGTTGACAAAATTAATGTAAATTGATGATGATTAAAATTCTTGATATCAGAGTCGATCGATTTTTTTGTCCTTTGTTCTAAATAGTCGAAGTTCTTTCACAAAATGAAAGAACTTCGACTAAGTACTTAGAACAATGGCACACAAAGGTCAAAAAAATCGATCGACTCTGAAATCAAGAATTTTCAAAATGGCGGACGGCAAAAAAATGGCGTGACCATTTTCTGGCAAATGAATGATATAGGATCTAGGATGGATGTAAGTACTTTCACCGACACGCAACGAAGGCAGGCAACGGATTTTAAATTGCTGTCTATGAATTCCTTTGATGTCTTTGCCTATATTAGCCAGTGACATAATTAATACTATGACACGCACGTATGACAGATGCGTTGTAGTATGTAGGTACAGTACAGCTTTCCAATGATCTTTTGGCGCGCGGTGACAGATAGAACTAACGCTTGATGATGATGACTAATGAGGAATAAAAGCTGTGTTGGTGACAGGTTCGCTGCATAAGTTGCGAAGAGCTGGCGCCCTTTGGTAAACGTCACTCAACACGACATCCAAAAGATCGTTGGAAGAGGATGGTGGACGGTTCTAGAAGAAATTCATAGACAGCAAACAATAAGTATCCGTTGCCTGTGGTTGCCTGGCTTACATGTCGGTAGATGTACGTCCAGCTTAAATAAGAATGTAAACTCACGTGTTGGCCACCAGGCCGGCCCACGGCTGCTTGACCAGTGAGCATGGAGCGGTCACATTCGCCAACACGTCCGCGGTGAGAGTGCGCAGGGAGCCGTCCTCGCACAGAACCGCGTAGCTGGTCGCGAGCGCTGTGGAGCGGAACTGTGGAAACAATATAGCATCACGCGTTTTCCTATTCGGGGTGGCAGAGAAAGAATGCTTACTTTTTAGCATTCAATACTCGGAGGGGGCTAGGGAGTCTTGAAGGTTTTCTCACAATGTTTTGCATCACCGTTGTCCGTGTCCAGGTAAAGTCACGCCATCTAGTATGCAGTAGTATTACTAACGATCCGGATCCGGAAGTGATTATTCTTTTTATCGGAACTGAAAGCGTAGGTTACGTTACGGCATCTAGTGTATAGTAGCAATACTATTATTCAGATCCGGAAGTTTTTTTACCGGAAACGGAAGTGTCGTTACGCTATCTAGCGTGCAGTAGCATTACTAATAATTTGGTTCCGGAAGTGATTGTTTTTTTTTACCAGGAGCGGAAGTGTACTTTACGCCATCTAGTATGCAATAGCATTGCTAAAAGTCCGGATCCGGAAGTGATTGTTTTCTTTAGCTTTTTACTTTCTCACAAAGCAAGCGCTTCGTATGGTTTCTTGTTTCTTCTGTTGTTTCGCAGGACTTCTTTGGGTCTCTTGTAGTTATTTGAATATATTCTATGAACCTACTCTTTAAATAATAATTACCGTAAAGAACTCCCGAACATGTTGCCAAGCTACAAACGCCACCGCACTGCCGCCAACAGCAGTATTGGCAGCACTGCTGTTTCTCGTCAGACACTGCAGTGCTTGTATATGTCGGTTGTTGTTGTCCACCCCGCTGACTGTCACTCCCATGTCGAATGTGTAGCCGGCGCAGGTGGCGTTGGTGTCGCCGCAGAGCGAGCAGAGGGAGGGGAAGGTGCGTTCTGGAAGCGGGTAGGGGGGGATTACATTACATAATGCTTCACACTTTTGCCCATGCTTACGGGCTGGTTGATGCACAAATATGCTATGCTAAGCTGGATTTAAAATATGTACTCCATCTTGCGTGACATTGAAGATTTCCTCACGATGTTTTTCATCACCTCAGGATGACTTGGTTGGCGACTTTCATCACCAAGAGGTTAAAATCATGGTCGCTATCCCACTTGGCGGCGCTGGTGTAATATGGAGTTTTAGTTGTGTTTTGTTTTACGGCTCTGGAAACCATATTTTAGATAATATAATATGATAAGATAACCTAACCTAACCTGCAGGTTTCGCAAAAAATGTATTTCGGCTCTAAGTGCGCTTTCACATATAGGCGTTTCTGTCGCGCGACTGCAGCGCTACTAAGTCGCGCTGCAGCAGCGCGACTGGGTTTCATAAATATTTCAGCAGCGCGGCTGCAGCGCGACAGCCACGCGTTTGTTGCGCTGCGAGCGAATCGTGGCGGATACGCCGTGTAGTCGCGTGCGATTAGTCGGCATTCGACCAGTGTTGCAAACGCATGTGAAGAAAGTTTCAAATTATTTACCTACGCGCCCCACAAGGATGTTCGATACGCGCATCTGCAGCGCGACTGTGAAGCGCGACCTAGCCGCGCAGACGCTAGCGACTAAGCCGCGCTGCAGTCGCTGTAATGTGAAGGGCTCCCGCCTGCAGCGCGTCTGTCGCGCGACAGAAACGCCTATATGTGAAAGCGCTCTAAAATCAGCTAAGGCATTGCCATCTTTCAAATGCGTTTCAATTCAAATCAAAAGGCAGACTTTCATCGGCAGAATTGATTGGGTGAAGATGCCTTTGCCCAGCAGTGGGCTGATGTGGGCGGAGTATGATGATAATCAAGATTGTATTCATCACTGTGGTTGTGATCGATAGTGCTGTTCACGCTCCAGGGTCCGGGTCTACATCCAGCGCTGAAGAAGCTCGCCAGCTCCCGCAACTCCATCTCCACATCCTTCATCCTTCCTTTATCATCATCACATGAGCATGATAATCTTAGACGTTCTGAGTAGAAAATGCGCTTATCCACTCTCTCCTCAGGCATAACGAACTACAGGACGGCGAGCGGAAATCAGGCGGCCAGCTCCTCAGATACAAGGATGTTCAGTGGGGCAATTCTGGCGCTAGCGAGATCATGTCCATGGTCGAAATATAGATTTTGAGATACCAAAATCTCTAACAAATACAAGAAACAGCTATTCTTACGACTAGCCTTTCGACCAACCGAGATATCTCGACCCGTTTTCGATTTCATAATTTCATAATTTATTTATTGCACACAAAAAAAAATAGTTAACAAATCATGGTAGGTAATAAAAGTGTACAATGGCGAGCTTATCTCTAAAAAGAGATCTCTTCCAGCAAACCAAGTTTCGTTGAGAGAGGTTGATAGCTGAGCGGGGGTAGACCCATGTGTACAACAATAAATTTAAAAGGTTGCATACATAAATATATAATATGCATTCTAAAATTAACTTATCGATCGATAAATCGAGATGATTTTAGACCGATTTAGGCCGGATCAAAACCGATATCTCGATCGGGGAGATGATCTCGATAGCGCGAGAATCGGGGGCCAGAAGACACATGGAGGGATGCAACATGGAGCCCTCGACGTGGGAGAGACAGGCAGAAAATCGCCCAGGATGGCGATGCTTGGTGCAACAAAACGTTTACCGCTTCGAAACCCAAAGACGGACTGACTTAGACACGAAGCGAGACAACCTGAAGACGGACTGACTTAGACACGAAGTGAGACAACCTGAAGACGGACTGACTTAGACACGAAGCGAGACAACCTGAAGACGGACTGACTTAGACACGAAGTGAGACAACCTGAAGACGGACTGACTTAGACACGAAGCGAGACAACCTGAAGACGGACTGACTTAGACACGAAGTGAGACAACCTGAAGACGGACTGACTTAGACACGAAGTGAGACAACCTGAAGACGGACTGACTTAGACACGAAGCGAGACAACCTGAAAACTAAACCACCTGCAGTCCATATGCTACAACTACCAGAACAGAATATTTAAGTTGCACGTGCACGTACTTTTACTGCCAAAATTGGCTACATAACATAAGTCATATGAGGGCACACGAACGACGCTCCTGAAACCAACCAGGGACCTATAAAGCAGTCGCACGGCTTGGAAGACATCATCATCATCATCAATCTTAGCCGTCTTCATCAAGATATGTACAACTCACTCAGGTTCTGATCGATGGTGCTGTTGCTGCTCCAGGGTCCGGGTCTACATCCAGCGCTGAAGAAGTGCGCCAGCTCTTGTACCTCCATCTCTTCGGCCGTGCGGTCTCGGGCCTCGTGCTCGTTGCAACGGTCGGTTCTGGCGGCCTGGGGGTGATTAATATGATCGTCGTGGCAGAATACACATTTGCGCCCACGCAGGATCCGATTGAAATAATTTTGTAGTTGAAAACCTATAAACACCCTGTTGAAATCTTTGTTTTATTTTATTTAAAATAGATCTTTTACTTACACAAATAGGTATGTAGATAGAAAGATAGATATAGATAAAAGATTTATTGATTATACAGTACAAACACATAAATTACAACAATAAGAATAACAATAATCAATAAAATACAATTAGCAAGATATTCACAATAATTAACAACAAAACAAAATAAAATCAAGATTGCTGGTATGAGCTACTATGTGGTCATGTGACTGTACCGCGACAATGAAATATGGCCCTGACTCAGCAATGTCACGGACGAGTCTGTGACGCTGGTATTCTGCCAGGGGCCAGGGCCAGAACGGACGCACAGCGGTGGCTCAAGTACACAATTTTAATTAAATTAATAATTTACAAATCAATGTAAATTAAGTAAGAACAAAAATGAAAATTAAAAAAATTTGAAAAATCTGCTTACAGTTAGATATAAATTATGATTGTACAGTGAGTTCCTAAAAGCGGCTTCCCACGGTGCGCGATTCTACGGGATCATCACGCACAGCCGATGACCACGGACGGCAACGCACGCAGACAGGGCTCTTTCCCACGGTCCGCGATTCTACGGATCTGACGAGGTTCTGACCTGTCATCTGTGCTACCACGGACGCGCTCGGATCGGACGAGACCCTTCCCACGGTGCGTCGTGCGTGCTGGTCCGCGTCCGTCCGCGATATCGCGCACCGTGGGAAAGAGCCGTCTGCGTGCGTTGCCGTCCGTGGTCGTCGGCTGTGCGTGATGATCCGTAGAATCGCGCACCGTGGGAAGCCGCTTTAAGACATACATTGGCGGATCATCAGGTGATGATGATGTTGAAAAACGCTACTGAATGTAAATAAGTAGGACTTGTCACGACGAATTTAATGAGCCCAAATCCGCATGATACTAAACACGCAGTCTCAATTAAAACATAGCACAGCGCCACGTCTTTGCCTGCACAAAGTACCTGGAGCCGGATTCTGTACGCCTTCGCATGGCAATAGCTAAGCGAAGGCGCAAATTTCCGGTTTTGGTCAAACAAATCGGCATTTTGTGCTCTCGTCATGCGATTCGCGTGCAGGACCCTGCCCCTGCACAAGGATGCCCACCTTTAGCCAGTTAACCCCGTGGCGTCCGATAATTTTATAAACAATCTGGAAATACCACGTCGCAAATTTCGAAAATGGCGGAAATTACGCGCGAAATTTTTTTTTCCTAACAACTGTAGCTCTAGCAGGAATATTTGACAGCGCGAAAAAGTGTTCGAGCTTACATGAAATGAACCTAATGGCATTGTACATAAGAGTCACTGACATTTAAATTCGAAAACTTTCTCGACGCGTAAGTTTTCCTGCTTCCTACACTGATCTCTCAACTAGTCAGGTGTGAGATATCAACCGGAAGCTAGTTTCATTGGCTATTCCCGGCAGTGTTGCCAGTACAAAAAATCTACAATGAGATTCACACAAGACGATTTTGCCGAAACCGGACGGGAGCTGAGCTCGCTGTATGGAAGGTGTCTGTACGCGTTTTGTTAGATGTGATCCATCGTACTGCGGGAGTCTTTACGGTAGTGGAAGGATCAACAAATCTATTCACTTGCAGAACCACTTTTGTAATCTACACTAGCTCATCCGCTCACCTTCTGCTCCAGAGTCCTCAGCACTCTCGGCGACCACCTCCTCACCCCCTCGTCCATGCCGGGGTGGCAGTACCGGCTGCCACGCAGCCCCTCCAGGCCGCCGGTCAGGGAGCTTGGCACCACGGCCACCGCCTCGAACGCGTACGGATCTGGGGAGGGGAAATAACTTATACTAACTTACTCTGTTCGCTCATCTAAAATCCAAATAAATGGATGTTCCACTGCGGGGAAAGAAAGGCGAAGATTAAACGCCCACAGTTGATTTTTAGTTTTAGATGTCTTTTAAATACAAACTAAAATACTTATCTGCAGGAATTAATGTAGATAAATCTTAGCAGTGACCAACCAAAGGCTATATTTGTTATACACAGAATTCACTGCCAAGTTAGTAAGAAAAACTCCACGTTCATTTCTTTATTTAACCGACCTTAAATTATGTTAGTGGGCTGTGTCAAAACCACTAAACTAGAGGAACTAAAGGCACTAAACTGACAAGTCTGACAACCTTCAAATCCGACAGCTCGTGCGCGGTGGCCACAGATTCCCTTTTCAAACACACGATTTTAATTAGTTTAGTTAGTATAGTCGTGTCGCCTTCGGAATCGCAGGCAGATCTCTTACCTTGCCTGCTCACGTCCCTGATGCTCGCCACCATCCGGTGGTCATTTGGCTGCTGCTGCCCCATCAACAACAGCTCCTCTTCGGAGAACAACCCAAGGTGGGCGTCCCCGCGCACCAGTTTCAGCGCGCAGTCGATCCTGGGACGAAAGCAACATTGCCCATTTAAGAATAAATCTAAGAATGCATGTTGGTAGATAGATACCCAAAACGCTAAACGAGAATCGTCGTCATAAAAATGCAATGTAAATTTTACAATTCAAAGTGAAAAGTCGTGTTTTCTACTCAGTTCGTCATTTGACTAAAACATTCGCCATTTTGATTCCGACTTGACGTCACTCCGATAGTATCCCATCAACGTAAATTAGTACTAGGTCTTTGCAATAGTCGTGTGTTTACTATCGGAGTACATTTAAAGTACATAGGTACTTGCCAGGTTTAAAACCTTTTTGAACCTATCTTAAATTAATTAATGATTTTAGGCCATTTTAAATCGGTTTCACAAAATTTCAATGGTTCTGACTAGCACTATTTTCTGCTTCTGCGAGCAACAGAAAACTGCGATCCACAATAAACATTCTGATTTTCGCAGGTCTGAAAAGGCGCCTTTGTATTGAATTGATCATACATACCTGGACTCGACGGGTTCGCAGACTACTCTGCTGCCGTCCTTGTCTAGGCTCTGGCATGCCTGTGTGTGTGAGGAGGGCAGGCATACTCTATCTGAAAACATGCGGGGTATCTAGAAAGAACTCTACAACCTCAATGTAGCAATAAATAATTTGGAATTTGGAATCATCAAATCAGGCTTCCAAATCCAAATCCAAATAAGTATTTTATTGCATGCAACATTGTAGTTGTGAAATTCTTAAAAACAGACATTAGCTTTGGAAAAAGTAACATTATAAAGCGTCACGCGTTTTCCCGTACGGGGTGGCCAGTGCTTACTTTTAGTCGGTTATTCAACACATTGGAAAAACTAATCGAAAATTAAAAACACCCGCTGCCTAAGACAATAAATTAAACGCTATCTTGGTCTAACTCTCATAAATTTCGAACCACGAAACCAATTTGAATAAAACATGGCTAAGAATCGTCATTGGGAGTCTACTATCATTTATCCGTTCACCAATTTGACCGCTAGGGTGCCACGGACACGCACACACAAACAGACAGACGACACTTAAAACTTATCACATCCCTCTTTTTTCGTTGGGGATTCAAATAAAAAACCGGCCAAGTGTGAGTCGGACTCGCGCACGTAGGGTTCCGTACCATTATCTATTAAAACGGCAAAAAAATCATGTCTGTTGTATAGGAGCCCCCTTTAATATTTATTATAATCTGTTTTTTGGTATTTTTTGTTACAACGGCAACAGAAATACATCATGTGTGAAAATTTAAACTGTCTAGCTATCACGGTTCATGAGATACAGCCTGGTGACAGACGGACAAAAAGACAGACAGCGGAGGCTTAGTAATAGGATCCCGTTTGGCACCCTTCGGGTACGGAACCCTAAAAATTTCGTTTCGCCCTTTAATCGCGTTCTATGGCGAGTACCTACGACATAAACGCATCATGATGATTGAACATTGATCATAATTTTAGTACAAATGGATAGGGTTCCATTGCTTGCAATCTATTTACGATCTATTTGCGATTCTTTAGGAGCATACCAAATGACGCCATTTTGGGTGTTTTAGAAGCGGTAGCGTTCCAATATAAGTGCGTTTCTCAGAGCAGCATCGGGCCCCTGGTGACAGACAGACGGACGGACGGACGGACGGACGGACGGACAGCGTCTCAGTAATAGGGTCCCGTTTGGCACCATTCGGGTACGGAACCCTAAAATTGATAGGCAGAGCGGCTAGTACGCGTTATAGTCCGTACAATTCTTAGTTTTTTATGCCTCGGAGTCATACTCATATGTCTGCCGCTTTGGCGTATATACACGGCACTTGGAAAATTTCCATACTAAATGTTCTGTTTGCCGCGATCCATCTGCGATTCAAGTCGACAGTGATGAATCTGGAAAACTTCAAATATCTCTTCAGAATCTTGGTCTGAAACCTCGAGTGCAGTGCTGGACAAAATAGCTTGATGGAGCCATGGAGCGGCGGCGGCGGCGGGGCGGGGGGCGGCAAAACTTTTATTGTTTACTTTTATTTTTCACTTAAACAGTGTATTTTTTAAGCAACAATAAATATATCCTCTACTATAGTCTTTTAACGATAACCTTAAATTATTGAGCACGAATTTCAATGAAGAAAATAGCCTTTCGACGCTGACTTATGTTAGGGGGTGGCTAATGATAATTGTTTGAAAGAAAATATAGTTGTGGGTGGGTCACTAATTTTCTTTTTTTCCCAAAATTCGAGACGAAACACTGATCATTAAAGGTGCGAACGCACTAGGCGGAACTGCACTGCAGCGGAACTGCGCGACACGGAGCATAATTTTTTGCTAAACCGCACTTGAACTACAGCGGCGCGACAGTTTCACCCGTCATTCAAACAAAGAAGGAAAGAGAGAACGTGAGGAGAGAGGGGCGAGGGGCGTGAGGTAGCGACACTTTTGCCTAGTTGCCCAACTTTGCCGCGCAGTTCCGCTGCAGTGCAGTTCCGTTGCCGCGTAGTGCGGTTTGCTCCATATGTTTGCCTTGAAAGAATATTTTGTCGCGTCGTGTCGCTCAGTTCCGCTGCGGTGCAGTTCCGCCTAGTGCGTTCGCACCTTTAGATTCCATTACTAACGCTTCAAAGTTCAAGTGCAAATTGCACGCGTTTATGAAAAATGAAACAAGTTGAAACCTGCCCTTCCCCTACCCCCTGCCTGCTCTGCGTATGCGCGTGCCATACCTTTCGCAGTTTTGGCTTAAACCGGTGTATTTGGGTTTTTTAACCGCTCTCTTCTCAAATACGCTCCGAGCGTTTTTTTTTTCTAAAAACCTCTATAAACCCCCATTAACCGGTATTTTTTAAACCGGTTTCAAGCCTTGCTATTGGCATGCGATCCGCATGGAATCACGGCCTGGTGATAAATTATTGCATAATATAATAAACACTTGTTACTCACAAAACTCGGTTTGCGCGAGCACACAAGCAACCACAGATAATGTGGCTAATAATATTTTGAATCCCATGTTTTCACTAAACTTTCATTTAGTCGACCACGCCCGAATTTATTTTATTCACAGAATTCGCGAATGCGTTCGGTTCTGGTGCACACTTTAATGGCAGTTTGGAGCGATATATCGTTGATAGTACACCCGGTATATTATCTATTATCTTATCTGGTTTCGACATTCACTGTAAGTAGTGTACACCTATCTGTGTCGTAGGTAAATTACTTTTAGGGTTTCACACCTAAGGAAAAATAGAACCCTTTCGTAAAAGATAGCTTCGTTGTCCGTCTGTCTCCTGTCCAGGGCCCTAATGCTGCTCTGAGAATTTCACTTATATTTCATTACTATTCCATTGCAAACACCCAATCAAGGAGGATAATAATTTAGGAGAATACCGAATGACGCCATTTTGGGTGTTTGCAATGGAATAGTAATGAAATATAAGTGAAATTCTCAGAGCAGCATTAGGCCCCAGATCCCGTTTTTCAGAAACGCGTGGAGTCATCAAGTTTAAATGACTATCAGTTGAGTTGGAGTGTGAATAAGTCAAACTTCTAGGTCAACGCAATCAAAATATTCGCGAATTAGGTTTGCTGGAAGAAATCTCTTATTAGAGATAAGCTCGCCTCTGTACACTTTTTTTCTGTCTTTAGCGATTTTTACTGTCATGTGAGTAAAGTAAGTAAAAAGTATTTATTCAAGGAAAAATGGTAGGTACACTTAATTCAATTCAATTCAAAATTTTTATTGACCATAAAATCATACATATTACTTAGTCAACGTCAATATAATATTAATATTTTTGTATACTACCGCCCGTTCGGAAGTTGTGGGCTTAGGGATGGAGCAAAGAAGGGCAAGAAACCTCCCCCGTACCTCTTTTAAAATATCAGAGCCTTAAAAATACAATGTTATGTATTTCTACTTAAGTCTAAGGAAATACACCGAGGAGAGACGTACTGACTCAGTCCATCGCCCCTCTTTGGATTTCTGTGCGCTGAGATGGTAAAGACCATGCAGTTTTGTCATCTAAATATTCTTTTACACTGTAATATGACTTCTTCAATAGGCCGTTTTTGACATAGTTTTTGAACCTCCTTTCTGGTAGGTCCGTTGCTTCATTAGGTATTTTATTATAAAAACTAACACATACTCCCATAAAAGAGTGAGCAACCTTACTGAGTCTGAACGCGGGCATAGCAATCTTATTTCTATTTCTAGTGCCAATACTATGATTATGACCTAA
The DNA here is from genome assembly GCA_963457715.1 of Argyresthia albistria. Taxonomy (NCBI): domain Eukaryota; kingdom Metazoa; phylum Arthropoda; class Insecta; order Lepidoptera; family Argyresthiidae; genus Argyresthia; species Argyresthia albistria. The sequence continues at coordinate 5,334,475 of OY735282.1, forward strand.
AGTCTTAAATAAACCTATGTTTTTTCTGGTATACATGATATTTTCATAAATGTATTGACAGGTAACAGTAAGTATATTGATATTTTTGAATTTGTCCCTTAGTGATTGCCTAGCATCTAGTTGATAGATAGCCCGAATGGCCCTTTTTTGTAAGACAAATATTGTGTTTATATCTGCCGCTCTCCCCCAAAGAAGTATTCCGTAAGACATAATACTATGGAAATAACTAAAGTAAACCAATCTGGCAGTTCCTACATCTGTGATGTGTCTGATTTGCCTGACCGCATAAGCAGCTGAACTAAGTCTTCGTGAGAGACTAGTTACATGAGGACCCCATTGAAGTTTCGAGTCTATAGTGATTCCAAGGAAAATTGTTTCTTCAACGAGGTCTAGTCTTTCCGTTCCTATGCTTACACTCGTGTCCACCTGCCGCACATTCGGTAAACAGAATTTGATACATTTTGTCTTCTTAGAGTTTAATAAAAGGTTGTTTACATTAAACCAACTTAACACATGAGAGAGCGTACTATTTGCATCGTCTAGAATTTCTTGTTGTCTTTTCACCTTAAAGATAATGGATGTGTCATCAGCAAATAGTACAATCTGAGTCATTTTCTCCACCATATACGGCAGGTCATTCACGTAAACTAAGAAAAGGAACGGACCCAGAATAGAGCCTTGGGGGACACCAATATTCATATGCGTTCCGGTAGACTTATTTCTATTTATATCTACTTTTAGTACTCTGTCTCCAAGATATGATTCCATTAATTTTAAAGCATTGTCTTTAATACCATAGTGTTGCAGTTTGAGCAGAAGGGTTTGATGATCCACACAGTCAAAGGCCTTGGAAAGATCACAGAATACACCAACAGCATCCTGTGATCCCTCCCACGCACTATAGATGTGTTGTACTAGTGCTACTCCGGCGTCAGTTGTTGATCTGCCTTTAGTGAAACCAAATTGTTTTTTGTGGAGTAGCCCTGATGCGTTAAAGTGAGATTGTAGTTGATTTAGTATCACCTTTTCAAACACTTTGCTCAACACTGGCAAAACAGATACAGGTCTGAAGTTCGCAGGGTCTTCCTGGCTACCGGATTTGAAAAGTGGTATTAATCTGCTCATTTTCATGAGGTCAGGAAAAATACCTTCTGCTATACAACTATTGAACATGATTGCCATGTACGGAGCAATCACATCAATTACAGATTTAACTACTTTAACCGACATGCCACATAGATCTTCAGTCTTTTTAACGTTTAGAAGTTTGAATGTTTTAAATATAGTTAGAGAGTCTATTGGTTTGAAGTTGAAGCCACTCTTGTGTTGGGGAACATTTTCAACCAAGTAATCTAGAGACTTTTCAGAAGAGGATGGTAGTGCTTCTGTTGTTATTATGGGTATAGTACTGAAGAACTTTTCAAATGCGTTTAATCAATACTTAAAAATGGTGGTTGACTGCTGCCATAACTAGGATAATAATATAACCTGTATTTATGGCTCGCAGGCCCGTACCTCGTCCGAGGGCCCGTACCTCGTCCGAGGAATAAAGAAATCACGAATTAGCTAAAGTTTGAAATTCGCAAGGGAACAAAACAAAGTCTTGAAGTCTTCTTCTCCTTCGAAAGGTTTGCCCTTCAACGCTCCATTTTGTGTGACAGAGAGCTCGCCCATCGCCGCCGTCGCGCCGCAGTAGCTATGAAGATTCCTCGGAAACTATCAATCAGACGGTTCGTTCGAAATGCCTACAACATCTATAAAGGCAAGGTGATATAATCTGATAAGACTTAGGTGTGCTAGGGCTGGTCATCCAGATTTTCTTTGCGACCTATTACGGACCGTATGACTATCCGTATAACGCTCATTTTCAAATGCGATTGATATCATGCTTTGCTAAACTTCTGACTATAGGACTATAGCAAGTCATGATTGATTCTGAAAATGCTTATATGAATTCAGTATGGGATAGGGTACCTAGTAAAATAAATCTAGGAACTATGTCTTATGTTAGTTAATTATTCATTGTGTGGGGTACTGTACATACAAAAAGGTTAGAAAACATTACAAGTTATTAAATAAATAAATTAAACTGTGTGAGGAGAATTGAGAGAACAACTTCTTTTGTTAATTAATCCTGTCCATCCTAGGTTTGCTGGAAGAGATCTCTTATTAGAGATAAGCTCGCCTTTGTACATGTTTTTTTTTCATTATCAAGTGTCTGTATTCTGTTTTTGTGCAATAAAGTATAAAGTAAAGTAAAGTAAACTTAAAGCTAAACGCAGCGCATCGTTGCCTGTACTTTGTTTACGCTAGTCACAAGCGTAGGGTTTCATGTTTCATACAATTTGACAGTTCCCGTGTCATACAATTATTCTGTGGTCATACCACAGAATAACTAATAAGTCATACTATGTAACAGTCGCGAATGCGCCACCTAGCGTGAGAAATTGACAGCTTTCCTCCCATTCGGTGCGTCCTGAAATCCAGATCTGGATTCAGTTTAGAATTCAGAAAGCCATCCCGGACCGGACGTGAGAAGTCAGCGTCTTAAATTATAGTCTATTTGTGATAAGAATGCAGTAAAGTCATCACTGTCCGGCGGCCTAGCCACGCCCCGTAAACAATCAAATCGTTTCCAATTATCAAGCCAAGTTCACAGTGACCAGTTGAAGGCAAACTTTCGAACGCGAAGGTTGTGTCCTGTCCTGTGAGTGTGTGTTAACAGATTTAAATTTAAATTTCACTGCATTCTTATCACGAATAGACTGTAGTCTTCTTGCGTGACAGGGGGCTAACCAAACGGCGCAGTGAGCAAGCTAAAATGGCGGCATTCCTGGAATCGATAGTTACTATCGATTTTTGTCATGTGAATAGGGTCCTTACTCATGTTTGAGTTAAAGATAAGCAGATATGATATCACCCGCTTAGTAACCGACGCCGGATGTAGCAAATATACTTAGTTATGATTAATTTAGTACGAAATATATTTAATCGCATTTCAAAAATACTGGGTCCGGTGTCGCTTACGGAATTGCGTGCCGTTGCCTGATAGCGAGGGCGCATAAAAACCTGTTATGACTTGTTCGACTTGCGTGCGCCCCGCGACGCGAGCTACTAACTGGATTTTGCGCTCTTGTTATAGCCACTATCAAGCCATACCTGTACGCGACTTGGGGCCCTGGTTTTTTCGCAAAGGCGAAGTTGTGGGTCAGGGTAGGTGAAGGCTAAGGATGGGTGTATCGATGCGAAATTACCCTAAACAAATTAATTCTACAGTCTTCACAAAATAAAAGGCCCGTTTTGACAGTTCACGCCCATGAAGTTTTAACCCCTAACGCGTAGGTAATAGAAGCGGTTTTCCTAGGCAACTTGTACGCTTTGCTTGTACGCAACAGTTGGCTTTTATTACCTACGCATTAGGGGTTAAAACTTCATGGGCGTGAACTGTCAAAACGGGCCTTTTATTTTGTGAAAACTTTAATTCTAACCCGACAAATTTTACCTTACCCAAATTATTCTTATGGCCGATTACACCAACAATCCCTTTCTATTAGGGGACAGTTTAATTCCTTTTAGCGGCAACCTACGGGATATTTCACTCTGACCTAAGTTTAAGGGTCACCTAGATTACTAAGGGACCCCCTGAATTTAAGATGCCGGCCTCCGTAACAATCGCTAGACTGCTAAAAAAAAGAGCTAAGTGACCTCTAACTGTTGGCACACCTCGGACACTCCATAGAACGCTCGTAAAATAATCACCTATTACTACTACATAACCAAATGATGTTTGTATACGTGCAAATGTGTGCGTAATCTTTGCTAGGGCTGGTGGCGCGGCAAATGCAGCGATATTAAAGTATACCGCGACGTCACTCGTCCGGCGTTCAGCCCTGTCTATTGATCCCTTAACCAGGGGTGGGGTGCGGTATCTGAATCAGCGCGGGGAAGGGAGTGGCCGTTCTGTACGGAGTACTATTATCTCTTCTGTGCTGTTGGTGAAATTTGGAATTAATCTAACAAGGATTTTCCGCAACGACGGGGAAATAAGACATAGTTGAAACTTTGCAATATCATACTTTATTACAACACATAATATAAGAAATATCTTTGGTAAAGATTGTCAAAACTATCGCCTTCGTCGTTTGACACACTCACACAATTAAATACTTGCAAAACCTCATCATACTAGCTACAAGAAAAATATTTAAGATAACTGTGTCTTAGGAGATTTCGAATTCGGATCCATGCATGCAGTCAGCGCGCAAGATAGCTAATCCAGGTTGACTTAACTAATCAATAATACGCATTTAATGCAATAAACATGAAGGCAATAGGCTTGTGGCCTGTCAAGTCAAAATAGATACTTTTTAGGGTTCCGTACCCGAAGGGTGCCAAACGGGACCCTATTACTGAGACTTCGCTGTCCGTCAGTCCGTCCGTCCGTCCGTCTGTCACCAGGCTGTATCTCATGAACCGTGGTAGCTAAACAGTTGAAATTTTCACAGATGATGTATTTCTGTTGCCGCTATAACAAAAAATACTAAAAATCAAAAGAAATTTAATATTAAGGGGGGCTCCCATACAAGAAACGTGATATTTTTGCTCATTTTTGCTCGATATTGATAATGGTAGCAGGTAGACGCTTAAAATGTTCACAATATATTGAGTATATTATTTACTTAAAAAATAAATAATTAAATTAAAATTAAATTAATATTTAGGGGGGGCTCCTATACATTTTTTTTTGCGGTTTTTTAAAGATAATGGCACGGAACCCTTCGTGCGCGAGTCCGACTCGCACTTGGCCGGTTATTATGAACTGTCAAAACGGAACTTTTGTTCCTGAGTTCTATGAAATAACAACAGAATGACGTCATGTAAAAGTGCCATCAAATGCTGTCTTTTTTTGCACAAAATTGCCTTTATAAAATACCTCTACTGGAAATATACAATTCTGAAAATGTCAAGCCATTTTTAACCGACTTCCTAAAGGAGGAGGTTTACAATTCGTCCGGATATGTTTTTTATTTTTTATGTATGTGCCCCGATAGCGCCTAGACGGATGGACCGATTTGGAAAATTATTTTTTTGTTTGAAAGGGTTTACCTTCCCATTGGTCCCATTGACACCAGGTCAGGATCTGATGATGGGATCCTGGAGAAATCGAGGGAAATCTTCAAATATTATAGGCAGACCTATAGTGATTTTTGTGTTTTTCATAATAACTCGTGCAAATGCATATGGTAAGCATAATATTGTGATGCGGAACTGCTGATGAAGACCACATATGGCCACCAGATCTGCTCAATACTAGGTACAAATACAATGCGTGGCTGACGGGCAGGCAACGCATAGCCTAAACCGGTGCACCTAGAGCCATGAAACTTTGTACAGAGGTTCCTTAGTAGCGTGGGGTAGCATTGAGATGGGATTTGACAAAATTAAGTCCCCAAGGGGGGGGGGGATAAGGGGTTACAGTTTGTATTAAACTCAATCTAATCAAATAGGGTTTGTGGAAGTCGGTTTTTTCTAAAGTTTACTTTTTGTTTCAATTATGTACATAATGCTTCAACTTAAGACTTGTTCCTAGATTTATTGGATTACCTCGGCCTCAAGCCTATTCATTTACACCAATAGATAAAATGCATTAAGAGATTTCATAATACATAGCTATAAACACTAAACTATGTTCCGTATGGCCTCTAGCTCCTGACACACAGGTCGCCCTAGTTTGGGAGTTAGAGCCACCATTATAATTAGGAAATAAGATACAACACAATAAATATATTTCATTTCATCATTTCATTTCATTTCATTTCATAATTCGAGAGTTACAATTAGAAAAAGGGTTTTCTTTAATTTTCTAGAGAGGGCAAGGGAAGACCATGACGTAGGTTGATGGATGCAGTTTTTAGTCCATTTAAACTTGGCCGAGGCCCACTTGTGCTTAAATTGACCTTTCTTGCTTTTCTTCTGTGGATAAATACAGGGTTTCCCGTAACTCTAGCGAGTACTAGAGACCTGCATGTTTTCTTTCTAAGCATCCTTCAGCGACATCTACAGACAAGTTGAAACGATCGCCGTGACCGTTATCGGTCGAACAGTCATCATCACAAGCTTGAATTCGGTAGTTTATTTAATTTGACTAGTCGGGTAGCCAGTGTTGTGGCCGCCACAGCAGTATGTAGGTGCCCGTTGTTGTACTGTAGTGACTCTAGTCGGGTAGCCAGTGTTGTGGCCGCCACAGCAGTATGTAGGTGCCCGTTGTTGTACTGTAGTGACTCTAGTCGGGTAGCCAGTGTTGTGGCCGCCACAGCAGTATGTAGGTGCCCGTTGTTGTACTGTAGTGACTCTAGTCGGGTAGCCAGTGTTGTGGCCGCCACAGCAGTATGTAGGTGCCCGTTGTTGTACTGTAGTGACTCTAGTCGGGTAGCCAGTGTTGTGGCCGCCACAGCAGTATGTAGGTGCCCGTTGTTGTACTGTAGTGACTCTAGTCGGGTAGCCAGTGTTGTGGCCGCCACAGCAGTATGTAGGTGCCCGTTGTTGTACTGTAGTGACTCTAGTCGGGTAGCCAGTGTTGTGGCCGCCACAGCAGTATGTAGGTGAACGTTGTTGTACTGTAGTGACTCTAGTCGGGTAGCCAGTGTTGTGGCCGCCACAGCAGTATGTAGGTGCCCGTTGTTGTACTGTAGTGACTCTAGTCGGGTAGCCAGTGTTGTGGCCGCCACAGCAGTATGTAGGTGCCCGTTGTTGTACTGTAGTGACTCTAGTCGGGTAGCCAGTGTTGTGGCCGCCACAGCAGTATGTAGGTGCCCGTTGTTGTACTGTAGTGACTCTAGTCGGGTAGCCAGTGTTGTGGCCGCCACAGCAGTATGTAGGTGCCCGTTGTTGTACTGTAGTGACTCTAGTCGGGTAGCCAGTGTTGTGGCCGCCACAGCAGTATGTAGGTGCCCGTTGTTGTACTGTAGTGACTCTAGTCGGGTAGCCAGTGTTGTGGCCGCCACAGCAGTATGTAGGTGCCCGTTGTTGTACTGTAGTGACTCTAGTCGGGTAGCCAGTGTTGTGGCCGCCACAGCAGTATGTAGGTGCCCGTTGTTGTACTGTAGTGACTCTAGTCGGGTAGCCAGTGTTGTGGCCGCCACAGCAGTATGTAGGTGCCCGTTGTTGTACTGTAGTGACTCTAGTCGGGTAGCCAGTGTTGTGGCCGCCACAGCAGTATGTAGGTGCCCGTTGTTGTACTGTAGTGACTCTAGTCGGGTAGCCAGTGTTGTGGCCGCCACAGCAGTATGTAGGTGCCCGTTGTTGTACTGTAGTGACTCTAGTCGGGTAGCCAGTGTTGTGGCCGCCACAGCAGTATGTAGGTGCCCGTTGTTGTACTGTAGTGACTCTAGTCGGGTAGCCAGTGTTGTGGCCGCCACAGCAGTATGTAGGTGAACGTTGTTGTACTGTAGTGACTCTAGTCGGGTAGCCAGTGTTGTGGCCGCCACAGCAGTATGTAGGTGCCCGTTGTTGTACTGTAGTGACTCTAGTCGGGTAGCCAGTGTTGTGGCCGCCACAGCAGTATGTAGGTGCCCGTTGTTGTACTGTTATTATTAGACTGAAATAAAATAACGTTAATTAGTACACCTTTATTATACACCCAGTTCAGTTCAGTTCAGTTCAAAAATTTTATTGACCATAAAATCATACATAACGTCAACGTCTTAGTCAACGTCAATATAATATTAATATTTTTGTATACTACCGCCCGTTCGGAAGTTGTGGGCTTAGGGATGGAGCAAAGAAGGGCAAGAAACTCCCCCGTACCTCTTTTAAAATATCAGAGCCTTAAAAATACAATGTTATGTATTTCTACTTAAGTCTAAGGAAATACACCGAGGAGAGACGTACTGACTCAGTCCATCGCCCCTCTTTGGATTTCTGTGCGCTGAGATGGTAAAGACTAGTGGTAAGACAGTTTTGTTATCTAAATATTCTTTTACACTGTAATTGACTTCTTCAATAGGCCGTTTTTGACATAGTTTTTGAACCTCCTTTCTGGTAGGTCCGTTGCTTCATTAGGTATTTTATTATAAAAACTAACACATACTCCCATAAAAGAGTGAGCAACCTTACTGAGTCTGAATGCGGGCATAGCAATCTTATTTCTATTTCTAGTGCTAATACTATGATTATGGCCTAAAGTCTTAAATAAACCTATGTTTTTTTCTGGTATACATGATATTTTCATAAATGTACAGATAAGACCAGCTCCCTTATTCGCTAACTCAGTGACGATCACTCAATGATGATCCGTTCGGTTAACATTAGCCGACCTATTCTGATATCCTTGGTTACACGATAATTGCCTCAGCAAAATTATTCAATATAAAATTAGTTACTATCCTTGTATTTTTCTTGGCAATAAACGTTTATTATGATTATGATTAATTGAACGACACCAATAACTTCTTAATTTTTACGGATCATCATTGTGTGATCGTCACTGAGTAAGCAATTAAGGGAGCAGGTAAGTTAAGGTTAATGTCAGATGGTGACATTAAATAAGATAGGGTAAGATATGGTAACAAAGATAAATAAGATATGGTATGATACGGTAAGATAAATTAAGTTATGGTATGTTATGGTAACATACCATATGACCTTATTAAGATAAGGTAAGTTATGGTAACATACCATATTACCTTATTAAGACAGGGTAAGTTATGGTAACATACCATATTACCTTATTTTAATTTATCTTAGGTACCTTATCATACCGTATCTTACTTTATCTTACCTTATCTTACTTTATCTTACCGTATCTTACCATAACTTACCTTAAACAAAGTGAGGTAAGTTAAGATGAGCCTACCTGAGCTTGCGGCACGAATCGGTTCAGTAGCGGCCGGTAGCCGGTGCCGAGGGTGGCTAGCATGGCGTCCCGCGCGCCGCGGTACCCGAATAGCGGCACGATTGATAACACCTGCCAACAACGGAGGACAAAGGTCAAGGTCAGAGAGAAGCTGTTTTAAGAGATTAGGTCGTCTTTGTACATGTGCTTTGTAACTGTTTATGAAATATCACAACACAATAATACTGGTTAGGCCAGCAATCATCAGGGTGTAGTGGTGGGGCAAGGGTAGGCGAAGGCTAAAGAGTGAGAGAAAAAGCCTCCTTCATCCTTCGTGTTTGGTTCATATGTAACAAGTACTAAGAACAACGCCCCATCGAACTACGAAAAACGACTAACGATTTATGGATTTTTTGTTGCTGTTTTTGAAAACTAATATATAAAACATAGTGAAAACTCAAGGTCGAGTTCAAGTTCAAGGTCAACAATCCAAGGTCATACTCACATTGCTCTCACACGGCCTGAAAATCGTGACCGGTTGCAATGTGTCCATGTCTGCGACGGTGATGCATCCCCACGCAAGAGCACAAAAGGTCAAGGTCAACAAGCATTACTCGCATTGCTCTCATACGGTCGGATAATCGTGACCGGTCGCAATGCGTCCATGTCTGCGACAGTGATGCATTCCCACTCAGAAGGAAAAAAGGTCAAGGTCAAGGCCAACAAGCGTTACTCACATTGCTCTCATACGGCCGGAAAATCGTAACCGGTCGCAATGTGCCCATGTCTGCGCCAATGATGCATTTCCACGCAAAAGGGTAAAAGGTCAAGGTCAAGGTCAACAAGCGTTACTTACATTGCTCTCATACGGCCGGATAATCGTGACCGGTCGCAATGTGTCCATGTCTGCGACGATGATGCATCCCCACGCTGTGCCGACGTAGAGCTGCGAGCGCATCGCGCACAGCGCTGTCACCTGTCAATCATTTTTTTTTTTATTAATGGCGGTTTAACTACTTGCAGCTGTCAAACGATGTTTTGGCGCGCGGTGACAGGTGCAACTAACGCGTGATGACCAATGAGGAATGAAAGATTTGTGTTGATGAGGGGCGATTCTGGCGCTAGCATAGATCATGTCCATGGTCGAAATATCGATTTTGAGATACCGAAATCTCTATCAAAAACAAGAAAAAGGTATTCTTACGACTAGCCTTTCGACCAACCGAGATATCTCGACCCGTTTTCGATCGAAATAAATATAAATCGAGATCGTTTTCAACGGATTTAGGCTGTATCAAACCGATATCTCGACTGGGGAGATGATCTCGATAGCGCGAGATTCGGGGGCCAGGTTCGTTGCATTTATTTATGTTGCGTAGGTGGCGCCCCCCTGTAAACGTCACTCATCAACCAAAAGATCGTTGTAGGTTAATTTCGCCAATTTCACATTTGTTTTGTAGATGTCACCTGTATTTGGACAGGTTCTCTTTCGAGACGCAGGAGTGGCATTTTTGGGGCCTTCGAAATGAATCTTGAATTCGCGCTCGAAAGTAAACTCGAAATTAGTGTTACCATTATATTCAAAACCTTTAACAACAGTAGTTTATGAAACTGTTGCATAATATGGGGTATTAAAACACGAGTGCAGGCGAGGTTTTTAATAGTATCCCACGAGAATTTTAATACTTAGTTATGTGCAGTTTCATACACTACTTTATCTACTCTCATACTTAAGTGTTAAATCAAAGTTAAAATACAACAATATTTCCACATTAAATCAGTGCTTAGACACAAAAACGTTGTCACCGTTGTTTTGTTGCCGCCAAAACCCGCATATCACAGCGCATGCGCGGAGCATGGGCCACAGTATCAAACCTCAGATCAATGAACCTCTTTGTTTATATCTTCCTGCCTCCAAGTATTTATCAAACACTGAGTGGCTGTTTGATTGTCAACTATAGTTAAAAAATACTTTCCAACGATACAGACTATCAAACACTTTGGCTGTACGGTTTCATGACCCTTGCTTTTCCCAAAAAAAGTAGAACAGTATCTTTATGGAAAAAAAGTTTAATAATAACATCAGTTTTGTTCGAGAAGTAGTGTTATTATAATTATCATTCTCTTACTCTTGAGTTGTCGTTACTGAGCCGCTCGTCCAGCGAGATGGACTGTAGACTCTCGGAGCACGGCACCAGCTTACTGCAGTCCAGTGTGGCCGTGCGCTGGTGGCATGCCACAGACCACTGGTACACGCACGATCCTGCCACAAATAATATACAATTAATGTACCTACTGTACTAATGTACACGCACGATCCTGAAGACAATATTATTAACATTTACTCAAACAACGCTAGTAATGTGCTCATTACTTTGACAACCTTCTTTGAGCAAAATCGACGTTGCCGCGCTCTTGGAGGAGCCAGACAAGGTGTCCTGCAATTACCATTACAGTCGTGCTGTAGCGACCCGCAATTACCATTACAGTCGTGCTGTAGCGACCGGAAATTACCTACCTGTCAAAATCAATGATTGTCGAGCTTTGTTTCAAAAATGGTAACAAAAAGGGTAGTAGTGCAAAAAGGTTTTATTCAATCCCCCCGTTCAGAGTTACGCCAAAATCGATTACAGCGTCTACGAAGCCGTTCCGAGTCAGTTTTGGCGATACAAAACGATGGCATCGTAGACGCTGTAATCGATTATGGCGCTGACGGCGATGTCACGGAACGCGACTAGAATTTGGATCTGTGTGACGACAGGGAGCCAAAAAAAAACAAATGAGCGGGATTTCTTTTTGCAATTTTCTTTACGTGTTCCAAATAAATTGTGAAAAATGAGTTCTACAAGCAAAGAATCATCTAATTCAATGTGTTTAACACCGCCGCCATTACAGACCGCGGCAGTAATGATAAGGGATGGCTGGCACATACTAAACATTTACAAACCCGAACTCAACCGCCCATAGTAACAATTACTTTTCAGTTGTCATTTTGCCAATTTAGTGTAATTACTGCCAATATTTGCTACTGGCCCCACACTAGGATACCGTATACCGTACCTTACTGTGTACCGGCGTATCTTCACAACTGGCCAGCAAAGGTGCGCCGCGCTCCGTACGCCGCTAGACCACAACAGTCTGTCTCACCTGGGCCGGTATAGGCGGCCACGTACGCCGCTTGACCACAACAGTGGCTGTGCCCCCGCCTGGGACAGTGACTCACCTGGGCCGGTATAGGCGGCCACGTACGCCGCTTGACCACAACAGTGGCTGTGCCCCCGCCTGGGACAGTGACTCACCTGGGCCGGTATAGGCGGCCACGTACGCCGCTTGACCACAACAGTGGCTGTGCCCCCGCCTGGGACAGTGACTCACCTGGGCCGGTATAGGCGGCCACGTACGCCGCTTGACCACAACAGTGGCTGTGCCTCCGCCTGGGACAGTGACTCACCTGGGCCGGTATAGGCGGCCACGTACGCCGCTTGACCACAACAGTGGCTGTGCCCCCGCCTGGGACAGTGACTCACCTGAGCCGGTATAGGCGGCCACGTACGCCGCTTGACCACAACAGTGGCTGTGCCCCCGCCTGGGACAGTGACTCACCTGGGCCGGTATAGGCGGCCACGTACGCCGCTAGACCGCAACAGTGGCTTTGCCCCCGCCTGGGACAGTGACTCACCCGGGCCGGTATAGGCGGCCACGTACGCCGCTAGACCACAACAGTGGCAGTGCCCCCGCCTGGGACAGTGTCTCACCTGAGCCGGTATAGGCGGTCCACGTACGCCGCTAGACCACAACAGTGGCTGTGCCCCCGCCTGGGACAGTGTAGCACCTGGGCCGGTATAGGCGGCCACGTACGCCGCTAGACCACAACAGTGGCTGTGCCCCCGCCTGGGACAGTGACTCACCCGGGCTGGTATAGGCGGCCACCATGGGCGAGTCCTCGCAACTCGCCAGCAAAGTGACGCGTTCGTCAGACAAGTGCGTCGCGCTCCGTACGCCGTGGGGTCCGCAATCGTACGCCGCTAGACCGTTGCCGCCGGCCCAGAGCTCGCAACTGTAAATAATGTAATGTAATTCGTATCTGGGGGCGCGGCAGCGCCCCCAAGCCAAGTCGAGCAAAAAACATACGGGCGCAGCAGTAACATCCTTTACAGGAAGCCATTCAGAGCATATTTGACCTACCTTTTACTCCGTTGTGGATAAAGATAGAAACCTGAATTCCCGGCGGATAAAAGGCACCATGTCATAAGACATATTCTCAAAATTTCTATAAATTTGAACCAGTAGAGTTGAAGGTACAGCAATTCAAAGTTCCTCAATTTTGACACTCACTGACTCACTGATTCACGATCATGAAAACTCTAAGGGTTACTTCTAGCGAACCCACAAGCTTAAAATTTTGAGCATGGTTAAAGTTTAGCCTGCAAAGCCAAGGAAAACTCAAACATTGCGCAATTTTAGCCCCAATTTCATAATATATTAATTATCAATAAGCTCAGTACACGACTACTTCGATTCATCGCTATTCCCCATTAGATGTCGCTATGTAATTTCGTAATTTCGTAATTTCTTTATTGTACTCACATGACAGTAAAAATAGCTTAACATAGAAAAAAAAAAGTACAAAGGCGAGCTTATCTCTAATAAGAGATTTCTTCCAGCAAACCATGTTGTGTAGGAGACGGAGATGATAGGTAAGGGGAAGAATTGCGCGTACAATAAAACTATTCTAGTAGGTATAGAAGGCTGCCCAATTAAAGTGGGACTGGGCCGGTCACGTTGCTCGAATGCTGCCAAATCGTTGGGCTAAGAGAACCACAGACTGGCTCCCAGTAAATGCAAAGAGAAAGCGTGGCCGACCCAGGAAGAGATGGAGTGATGAGTTGGCTCTATGGGATAAAGAGTGGAAGGAGACCGCTCAGGATCGAATGGAGTGGAAGAGGGGGAGAGAGGCCTTTGCCCAGCAGTGGGATATTACAGGCTCATAAAAAAAAAAAAAAGTAGGTATAGGTAACGCCAAACAACTTGAACAAATGACCTTGCATGCGCAGAAACCATCTGATATATGATACTGCGCACCACGGTATGGGGTGCGGGACGCGGCGTGCGGAAGGAGCATCGCATCGAGCGCGCCTAGCCACGCTATTGGTAGATCAGTTTCCCGCTTTGAGTTCACGTCTCGTCGCTGCCCAATACACTTGCGTGCAGTGAAATCACGGATAAAAAATGCCTCGACGTCCGAACGTAGTTTTAAAAAGGCAAGCCAGAAAGATGGTATATGATGAGATGTCTATCAATGAAGATATTATTATGTTTTATAGGTTACGTGGAAAAACGTATTTTTATGGAATTTCAATCGTAGGTATCCCATAAAAAATCTTGTCTTTTGTCAAATCATTATTCTTTGTTAATAGACACCAATAAAGACGGACAAATGTCGCTAAATAATTTACAGTTTTATTTTGATAGTCATATCCACAGACCAGACCATTAAATCTGTATAGTTCGCAGCAAATGTACCTACTTCGCGTGTCTCAAACAGTTATTGTGCACCTGTTACCGCTCAGTCCCTCATGAAAATGGTACAGTATATTTTCTAATTTTCTATCGATTGAACTAAGTAAGTATATAGTATTTGCACTAAGATTCATGCAGTATACTGTAGGTACGATTTGTTTTGAGAATTTTAAGTGCGTCGTTTTTTTGGCACGTAAGTGTACATGCGCAAACTTTCCCCCACCACGTCACATTTTGCTCAAGATGTTTGGCGTCATTTATACCTATAATACATAGATATGTGTATCTATCTATGTGTATCTTGAATCGCGGTATGGTTTGGTTCCAGCTATGATTTAAATAAAGCGGTTACAATATTGTCTAATATCGCTATTCCCCATTAGATGTCGCTAGGTGTGCATTTCCTGAATCGCGGTATGGTTTGGTTTGAGGTATGATTTATATTTATATAATTCACCGCCCAGACTTGTCACAAATCGTAACATCAAAAAGCCACAGAGAAGAGCCCATAGAGATAGGGAGTGGGCTTTGAGAAAGTCGGTAGCTAACGCACAAGAAATAGTACCCGAAAAGAAAAAAAATCGGTTAAGTGCGGGTCGGTATCGCACACGAAGGGTACCGTACCATCGTACAACAAATCAAAAGCACTCAAAACAATAAAAACATAAACAAAAAGAAAATTTAAAAAGTTTATGCCTTCACGAGATTTGAACCGACGACGACCTCCGGATTGAGAGTCTACATCATACCGGCTAACCACAACCATGTGGGTTGACGCGAAATATGCTATCATATTTAAATGTGTAGTTTGTGTCTATGACATGGTTGCTATGACAATAAATAAACACTTTCAGTCAAGATCTCCATTTTGAAATGCGTAAGTGTATCTAAACACGTCTCTTGTATCGGGGCCCCCTTTAATTTGCAATATCTCTCGTATTTCAGTATTTGTCGTTGGTGCGGCAACAGATATACACATTCTGAGAAAATTTCAGCTTTCTAGCTATTACGGTTCGTGCAGACGGACCCGGTGACAGACAGGACGGACGGACGGACAGACGGACAGCGAAATCTCAGTAATAGGGTCCCGTTTGGCACCCTTCGGGTACGGTACCCTAAAAAAGGAAAGTTACTTACAAAAAGAAATGAGATCCCAACAAAAACATGCATACGCATATACAAAAACGCCAGTCTCGCAGCCTGCGCAGTTTATTCTACCGTAAAAAGTTGTGAGATCTAATTTTAAACCTAGTCGGATAATTTAACCAGTATCTGTGTATGGTAGAATCTTTCCAACAACTTTATTATCGTATACTGTTAAGTAACTACCTAATTAGTTAACTAATAACACTTATAGTGATCGGATCAATATAAGACATCTTTATTTCTTCAATAATAATTAGAATAACTTGGCAATCGCGCTCAACTGACCACTCTATAGCACCCAGAGCACAAATGAATATTATTACTCAACACAACACATCTCTAAATAAAGATAAACTTAACTAATAAGAAAACAACGAATTATTTCGGAGCGAGAGCAATAGGTACATTACGTTACAAACACGGTCCTATAGTCGACAACTTTTCTACGTGCGATTGCCAAGTCATTCTAATTATTATTGAAGAAATAAAGATGTCTTATATTGATCCGATCACTATAAATGTTATTAGTTAACTAATTAGGTAGTTACTTAACAGTATACGATAATAAAGTTGTTGGAAAGATTCTACCATACACAGATACTGGTTAAATTATCCGACTTGGTTTAAAATTAGATCTCACAACTTTTTACGGTAGAATAAACTGCGCAGGCTGCGAGACTGGCGTTTTTGTATATGCGTATGCATGTTTTTGTTGGGATATCGTTTACATGAAACTCTGTGTTAAAGACGTGCCATACGGGCGTTGCGGTTGCGACGCAACGCAATGATTTCAACGCAGTGAATGCCACACGGGCGCTGCGTTGGCGCTGTGTCAACGCGGCTATTTCTGACGTCGTCGCAGCGTTGGTGTATAAATGAATACGCCCTGCAGAATGGTATTGCGCGTAACGTCGCAGATCTGAAAGTGCCATGACCTATAGGAATAAGAGCTATGTTTTATCAAATATCTGCCAAAGTAGTATTAGGGTAGGATGACAGTCACCCGTCATCCCATTTCAGTCACCCATCGCGCGTGTCCACAGCGGCTAGGCAGCACAGCTGGGTGGCCGTGCCAAGCTCGCTCCGCACGAAGTTCTGCCACCGCGCTAGGTAGTTGTGTGTGCTCACCCGTCGCGCGTGTCCACAGCGGCGAGGCAGCACAGCTGGGTGGCCGTGCCAAGCTCGCTCTGCACGAAGCTGCCCTCCGCCTCGGGACAGTGGGCTGTCACCAGGAACAGTCTAGGACAGTTTTATTGGTGTTAGTAGGTGGCTAGAATTAAATTGATAAAGAACGAGGGCAGGATCATATCTCATCTTACTAACGCGTCTATGAACAGCAACTATATCAAATAAAAACATTTATTTCTGTATTATTTTTCACACTAGTAAGAAAGACATTACAATTCACATAAATTAAATTGTATTATTTGGAAATTCAAATGACTCCTTTCCGTCGATATATATTACAATAAGGTTGCGCCTTCCCATGTACTAAACTTCTTACTGATTTCTGGCCAAAGTAAATGAAATGAAATGAAATGAAAACGTTTTATTTGCCTACTTAGTTTACATTTTGGGTTCCTGGCTCCCAAACTAGGATACCCTGTGCCATGGGTAGCCAGGCATCTTTCGTATACTTGGTTGGCAATAAAATAAAATTTAACATAAGTACGTATGGACTTTTAAAAATTACTTTGTAAGTTACATGTAAGTCAATATTTTAGAAAAATAATACTGTAGTAAGGAAGTAGGTTCATTACAATAGTAAGTATAACATGTTTATCGTAATCAGTTAGGAAGGTTTTACAAATTACTTATAGATAAATATTTAGTTAAGTGAGTTACGATTAGGTTTAAATAACAGAAATGTTAGGGTAAGAAGTGAAACATTTCAGCATTACGATTGATAAGTGTTCAAATGGCTAATGAACGAGCATTGAACTACTATATTTTATGTTTTCTGTTTTCTTATTACAATAAAGACCAGTATTGAAGCAAACATCGTGTTCCTGCAGCTAGGGTCGTGAAGTATATTTGTTAGTACCACGTGATCGTGTCCAAGCTATGTGAATGTGTGTGCGTGAATCTGCGTGATGGATATATTTGTACAGTATATGTGGTGATTGCAGATTAATTTATGCCGAGTTTTAGTTTAAATATGTTCTGGCAGGAAAACATGGTAAGTAAGTATTTGTTTGCGTTGTTTTATCGTTTTTTTTTTTATTTATTTGGAGTTTAGATAGGTATTCGTTTTTAGTGTTATAGTTGTAAATTTATATTTGTTTTGATTTTTGGTAAGTAAGTATTTGATTGTATTTTTTTATTTGGAATTTAGATAGGTATTCGTCTTTAGTTTTATTTGTAAATTTTTGTTTGGCTTGAATTTTTATAAGTATTTGATTGTATTATTTTAATTGTAAATTGTAAATTTTGATTTATTTAGTTTTCGTTAGAGAATATCTTCGGTTTCATCATAGTTCATTTGCAGTAGCCATTTAGTTAGGATTTTTTTACATTTATAGGAACTTAGATTGACAATCTGAAGTGTTTTGTTAATTTTAGAGTACAAGATGGGGCCTTTAAATTTGTAAAAAAGACTTGCGAACTTTGTCTCAATATTAGGTACGCACCAGCGGTCATACCTCGTGGGCCGAATGGATACTAAGCGGGTTTCTGCAGAGTTTTTGTGGAATCTTAAGATGGTTTTTAGTATGTAAATTTGTCTAATTGTGAGTACCTTACTTTCTTGATAAAGTTCTTTTGTAGAGAAACGATAGGGCTTGGAGTGAAGAACTTTTAGCGCTGCTCTTTGTGCGCGTTCGAGTTTGATTAGTGTCGTTTTGTGAGTACCCCCCCACACCACAATGCAATAGCTGATTATTGACTGACACAGAGCGTAGTATACCGACTTCAAAACAGTTTTATTAGCCGCTTTACGGAGTCGTTTAAATATGTGAAATAATTTTCTGACTCTAGGCACTAATGCAGCGATTTGGTAAGACCAGTTTAATTTTTCGTCAATAATGACACCCAGGTATCTTATAATTGTTGAGCGTTCGATGTGACTGCATGAACAGGGTTGATTAGGGCGAGGATTATTACAAGAGTGAATTTTGATCATGAAGTCTTCAGGTTTAGTAGCATCGGATATGTGAAAACATAGGAATTTGGTTTTAGAGGTGTTTAATGTCAGAAGATTTAATTGTAGCCATTGAGAGACCTGTGTTAGGCCTTCTTCAGTTTTAGCTTTGACTTTTTCCCATGTGTGTCCCCTAAAGAGTATTGCCGTGTCGTCAGCAAAAGCCAGTACCTGAGCCGACACTGCTTCCATTTTACATATATCGTTTATGTAGGCTAGAAACAGCGTCGGCCCAAGCACACTTCCCTGCGGGACCCCAAAAAGTGTGTACATAGTGTCGCTTTTTGAGTTGTTAAGTTTGACATCCTGTCGCCTTGTTGTCAGGTAGCTTGTGAACCATGCTAGAGCCGTTCCAGTCACTCCAAGTGCCTCTAGTTTTTTTAAGAGAAGGGGAATTGACACTGTGTCAAATGCTTTTTTAAGGTCCAGGAAGACACCAATGCACCTCTCTCCTTTGTCGAGTGAGCTAGCTATGGAGTCTGTAAGTAGGGTGACGGCGTCCTCCGTGGACCTCTTGGCTCTAAAGCCAAATTGATTTTCGGCAAGCAGTTTGTTAGACTCTAGGTACTTGGTTAAGCGATGGTTAATTACTTTCTCTAGTATTTTTGCTAATACAGTCAAAAGAGAGATTGGTCTGTAGTTACAGGGATCAGTTGTGTCACCATCTTTATAGATAGGGCAAACTTCGGACAATTTCAGCAGTTCCGGAACAATTCCCGATGATATGCTGAGGTTAATAATGTGTGATATGGGTTCTGCAATTATATGTTTTAAATTTTTGAAAAGTTTAGGTGGGAGTTCATCCCAGCCGGGCGAACCGTCTGATTTGAGACTCATTATAAACTTGGAGGTTTCTACGGTATCAGTCGGGGTCAGAAAGAGTGAGAAAGAGTTGAATCTAGGGGTTATTTCTGTCGTTGATGTGAGTTGTTTCTCTGTTAGGTTCGATGAGGTGAGAATGTCGTTAGCCAGATTACTGCCAACTGAAGTGAAGTAGTCGTTCACCGAGTTTAGAGCTGAAGATGGTGTGTCACCTATTTCAAGGAGGTCGGTGCATGTTTTTTTCCCAGCGTCAATGTGGCAGATTGATTTAATTGCCTGCCAGGTTTTTTTTGGGCAACGTATATTTTTGCGGATAAGTTCTTGGTCATGTTGGGTTTTTAAATTTTGAAGAATAAAGTTGCAAGTGTTTCGATATTTATAATAAGTTGTTTTTAGGTTATCATTATTTGGGTATTTGTTCAGTTTGTTGTGCAAAATGTCACGTTTTTTCATGCATTTTATCAGGCTGGGGGTTATCCAGGGTTTCATACTGTAAACTCTGTGCGGTATTTTATGAGTAGTTTTGTATTCATTGTAAAGAGTTGTGAGAAGTTTAATAAAGTGATCGCAAGCAATGTTTGGATCTTCAATTTTGTAGAAAAGGTCCCAGTTGGTTTCAAGTAGTTTTTTTTCAAGAGCTTCGTAGTTAATTTTTGTTATAGACCTTGGCAAAGGTGAGGTCCGAGCTAGTTGCATTTCGATGGACACCATTACTATCGAGTGATCAGTCACACTAGTCTGACATACAACTGCTGTACTAGGCTTGTCAGTTTTAATAGCGCCTCTGTCACATTTTTTTGTTACTAAGTCGGTACGAGAACTTGTAATAGGCTGTCACCTGTCACATGGCTGTCCCCGTCTGAGTTTAGCGGCATCAATAAGGAAAGTAAACATAACCTCAAAATAAATAAACATTTATTAACTTTATAAAATTGGCAATAAAATCAACACAAAATCTTATAGTACCCACCTCATGAATAAAAAATCTATCAAATATGACTATTCTTGTGAATAGACGTTACAAATTCACTCGAGATATTCGTTAGTATGGGCAATTGCAATCATTCTTTCACGATGAGGCAAACCATTTCATTATCTCTCCGAATCAAGAGATGGGGGTGTTTTTCATTTGCAGCCATGTTTCTTGGGAAAAGTTGTTCATAATATTAATAGGCACTTTAATTCTCCAAAATATGTTCAAATTGTTAAACAAAAATATCTACAGTAAGACGTTTAAACGCGCCGTCGACGGTGCTACAGTGCAGTTTGCGTTTGTATCGATATCGATACCCACGCGCGTTAGCAACGCGTTAGGTACCTTTAAATACGGCGCTTCGATACAAGCTCCATTTTAACGTGCAGGCTTTCTTTGACTAAGTGTCGGCGTTCTTTCAAATGAGGCGGCGAGTGGCAACGCAGCGAGATCAAAGGGACATACGAAATGAATCTACTATACCTGCCGCAGTCGAGCGCCGCCGCGACTCTGTGCAGCGCCGGCAGGGGGCGCAGCGCCCGCACTGCGCACGCGCCGCCCCCCACCACCGCCGGCACCAGCACCGACCACAGCGCCGCGCAGGTTGATGTGCTGGGGGAACGGACAATGCTTGTACACCTTGGCAAGAAATTATAGAAAAAGAAATGGCAACCTGTGTGACATAATAGGTCGGGTAAAAAGTATTTTCGTATTTTGTATGTGTATATTTGTAACTAAATATCTTTGGATGTATTAATAGGCTTGTGGCCTGTCAAGTCAAAATAGATACTTTTTATGAACTGTCAAAACGGAACTTTTGTTCCCGAGTTCTATGAAATAACAACAGAATGACGTCATGTAAAAGTGCCATCAAATGCTGTCTTTTTTTGCACAAAATTGACTTTATAAAATATATCTGCTGGAAATATACAATTCTGAGAATGTCAAGCCATTTTGTACATAATGCTTCAACTTAAGACTTGTTCCTAGATTTATTGGATTACCTCGGCCACAATCCTATTGTATCTGGCTGGTTTTGACGTCATTAAAAAGGTTATATGTCAAAAAAGGAATAAATATAATAAAATAAAAACGCGTGTAGCACCGTACACGTGTTAGAAGTAAAACTTCTGTAGCTACCTATACTATACACCTATACCTACCTATACTAAAAGAGATTTAAATTTCCAATTTTGAGATCCAATCTCTGCTTCAAGTTACTTTTAAGTTTCAGACGTCCGATTATTTGAAATTATTTTATACTTGTACTTACTTTTAATACGTCATGTCATTTATTTCCCACCATTCCTTATCTACAATTTGTCGCGCTCGTGGTGATATACTTAACTCATTCAATAGTGTCACTACTATTTGCATCTCGCTCAGATTATATACCATCTGACGTCACGTCTTTAAGCCGTCTCGCTCAAATGTATGCATTGCTTTGCTTGTTTTAGAAATCCATATCGACCCGTGTGTCATTGATGAAACTCTTTTCTTACAAACTGTATGGATCGCATCGCACAGCTGTCAAACATAAGTTCCGGTTCCAAAAAAGAGGTTGAACGAAGTAGTTTGAGTCATGCTAGTTGGTTTTGTTTGAAGTCCCAGCCAGCGGCGGCGGCGGCGGCGGCGCCATCTTGGCCATACCGGAAATCAAGAACTCGTGGAAGAATGCTTAAAATAATTTTTATTTGTTAACGTTTCATCAGGTTTTTCTCTCACTAATTAACATTATTTATTGTACGAATGTATTATTATCTTATCTGATTAGTTAAAAACCGTATTGAAAATAGTTGCGGTTTTAAAAGTCTTCAGCCGACCCTGACGTCACCGATTCCAATTTCCGTTACATTTCTTAGCCACTCGTGATAGCACCCGGCTAGTAGCAATTGAAAAGCAAATATATGAATAACCCACAGTTGAGAGGTTAAATAAATTTTACCCCCGTGCCCCAAGAAGTTTTACTTCAAAAAATATTCCGACAATTTCTCATTTGTTTTTCTTTGTCAAAATGAGTGAATCTAATGGAGAAATTCAATACATTTTAAAGTTTTAGAGAAAAAAGGAAGACATGCAACGATGACCTAATACAGTGTCAGTAAAAGTCTCATTGGTACATGGTCTGCACTGGGATTCGAACCTGCATCTCCCGCGGGAGAAGCAAGCGTGAAACCCACTAGACCACGCAGCAACTAAGTGTCAGTAACAGCCACAAACGCCGCCACGAGAAGCTGGAAGCGGCCACAAAGAACGCTGAAGCGCGCCACAGCCACTTGTGGCCGATGGCCTCTACTTTTTTAACAGATACGCGCCGTATCAGGGAATCGCACAAGTGATGTGTAGCGGCGTTTAGTGGCCGGTGCGGGCCACATAAAGCTACGTTTTGTAGCGTGTGACGGCGACCGGCGTCAACCGTGTGCGGCGAGTTCATACAAAATGTATGAAAACTACAGGAAATATGCCGGAAGCAGCGTTCTGTGGCCCTTAGGCTAAGTGCTCACCTATAGACAGAGATGCGGCCATCAGAGTCTCCGAGCCAGATCTCGCCGCCGACTCGACACATCGCTGTCACACACACGGAGTCGCCGGCCTCTGAAACATGATGGGGGTTCAGAGACTGGGTCTGCTGCGGGTGATGCCTTCAGGGTGGTGATGGGGCTGCCGCGGTACTGCAGCGCCTCGGGCATGTTTGCGGAGGCAAGGGTCGACGAATTTGCCGCGATCATTAGGAAACGCTGCGCCTCGCTATTAGAGCGCTTTCAAATATACGCGTTTCTGTCGCGCGACAGTCGCGCTGCAGGCGGGAGCCCTTCACATTACAGCGACTGCAGCGCGGCTCGGTCGCTAGCGTCTGCGCGGCTCGGTCGCTAGCGTCTGCGCGGCTCGGTCGCTAGCGTCTGCGCGGCTCGGTCGCTAGCGTCTGCGCGGCTCGATCGCGCTTTACAGTCGCGCTGCAGATGCGCGTTTGGCGTGGGGTGGCTGACTTCATTGTCTTCATTTCCGACATGAATTTCAATCATTACCGAGATTGAATTTCATGAATGAAACCCAGCTCCATGGTTCTGTTTTTATTGGCTATTGAAATTCGATAAAAGCCTATACAAAAAAAATAATGCAAAATTGCATCAACCAAACCTTATTCTTCGAGCGCAGAATAGTGTATGCTTACCGGACTGAGTTAGAAGAGCTCAGTTTCATCTCAGGAAGCAAATTTTATAGCTTCAAACTTTGAGCTCCTCTAACTCATTTCGAATTGAGTGAAGAGGTATACATGTCATACTAAGTTTTATTCGTTACACTATTCTGCACTAGAAAAACAAGGTTTAATTGATGGCCGCACGTTTTTTTAGGGTTCCGTATCCGAAGGGTGCCAAACGGGACCCTATTACTGAGACTTCGCTGTCTGTCCGTCCGTCCGTCCGTCCGTCTGTCTGTCACCAGGCTGTATCTCATGAACCGTGGCAGCTAGACAGTTGAAATTTTCACAGATGATGTATTTCTGTTGCCGCTATAACAACAAATACTAAAAATCAAAAGAAATTTAATATTAAGGGGGGCTCCCATACACCAAACGTGATTTTTTTGCTAATTTTTGCTCGATATTGATAATGGTAGCAGGTAGACGCTTAAAATGTTCACAATATATTGAGTATATTATTTACCTAAAAAATAAATAATAAAATTAAAATTAAATTAATATTTAGAGGGGCTCCCATACAATTTTTTTTGGCACTTGGCCGGTTATTTTATTTATTTTTGTATTGGCTTTTATCGAATTTCAATAGCCTATAAAATCAAAACCATGGAGCGAAGAGGTTAAGTGTTATAGCAAAAAATACTAGGATTTGTATGTTCTATCCGAGTATTACACTTTTTTTTTTCTGGCCGGCACTTTCACTTTTGGCCTAAAATGAATGATCTCCTTTCAATTTTCCTGATCACTTTCCGCGAGAAACACCGAGAAGCATCGAGCGGTAACATAATAATAATTGTACCTGCGTGTATCTGCGTGGTGTACTGTTGCGTGAACTGCGTGTTGGTCGCTAGTGTGCTGTGCACACGGCCCGCGTCGCCACTGTACCACACCTCCCAGCCGCCGGTGCCGTCCTCTGTGGGAGAGGAGATTAAACTGTCATCAATGACAAAAAAACCGACACATTGTTATACACTTTAACTTAACTTTATACTTTATTGCACAGAATAACACATTGTACAATTGAAAGTGGACAACACATGACAAAGGCGAGCTTATCTCTATTAAGAGATTTCTTCCAGCAAACCTAGGATGGACAGGAAATAATTTAACAACAGGTAGACCCATGTGCACAACATTAAATAAGATAAAACAATAAACTACTTAACAATTCCCTTCTGTTCCGGGAAGGAACCTCTCCATGCAACGCCAAGATGACACCGAAAAGTCTGTTAATTTATATTGCAAGGAAAATTTTCCCGTAACTGGTTCGCCGACACATCTTATATAACAATAGTTCGCGATTGTTCGGTCGTTCGAGCGGTGTGTTTCTGCGAGGGAAGGGGTTAATTTTAATGTTAAATATTTTTCCTCTGCTGGTCGCTAAATAGCAATCCCATTTACAGAAAACCGCATAAAAGACTACAGGATTGGCACCAACTATAATGATAATAAAAGGTTGTGTGATAAATTCAATATTGCCTCCCTAGAAAGCAGACGCACTTTTTTAGATGCCTCATTTCTTTATAAATTATTAAATGACCACATAGACTCGGCATGTTTACTTGAGAAGGTAAACCTGTTTGTTAACCGCTTCTCCTCACGTTCAAAGAAAACATTTTATCCCTATGTAGCACAAATTATGCAAAAAACACATTCTTTCGACGGTCCTTTGAAACCTATAATAAAAGACTGATAGATATAGATATCTTCGCAAACTCACTTCCTAGCTATAAACGACAAATAAAAGAAATTCTTTTTAAGTAAGTAGGTAATTTAAATACAAACATGCTCGAATATTTTCACAACACTTTAATTGTATTGATTAATGGTACTCCAGGTCGTTAAGTAAATTATCCAATCAACCATGTTTTGTAAGTGACTGTTTGTTACCTGAATAAAATAAAATAAAAAATAAAATAAAAAATAAAATAAAAAATAAAATAAATAAAAAATCCCTCCACCCGTTTGACCGCTAGGGTGCCAGGGACAGACTCGCAGATACATACGCACGCATTAAAAATAAAGGGTTTCTCCATGCAATCGATCTATTTATTTTCTCATTACGATGGTACGGAACCCTTGTGTGTTCCTTCAGAACTTCAGAACACTTGACCGATTATTTCTTTACCTGTAGCGACAGCGGCCGCGCCCGCCGTCGGAACTAACGCCGCGTCTTGTAGCTGCGTGAACTCAGGCGCCGCTGCTAGCGCCACCTACAACACAAACACGGTGAGTTTTGACTTCTTTTGAGATTTATATATGTCAAGTGTATTTGAAAGATTGCAATTTGGCTACTGGAAAATAAAAGATTATGACGACACGATTGATTAATCGTTGGGATACCGTCCTATTAGTCGTGAAATAAGCGGACGATAAACTAATCGTATAGTACCTAGATATTCCATTGTCCACAGAGGTCGTCGCAACAACGGCACACCTCGGACACTCCATACAACGCTCGTAAAATAATCACCTATTACTACTACATAACCAAATGATGTTTGTATACGTGCAAATGTGTGCGTAAACTTTGCCAGGGCTGGTGGCGCGGCAAATGCAGCGATATTAAAGTATACGCGTCGTCACTCGTCCGGCGTTCAGCCCTGTCTATTGAGATAAGATAAGATAAAGATTTTTATTTGCTAAGATAAGTGTACACGTGATAAGATGGTGGTGTAATATTTAAGAACACCTTATCAGCTATTAATTTTAGCATGCAAATATTTAGTTTTGTACAAAGAAATAAAATAATGGTATATTTACATTAACTATCTATCAATTAGGTACATTTATGATTAAGGAATTCATTGATCCTTTATCCAATCGTTTGACGCCAGGGGTGGGGTGCGGTATCTGAAGCAACTCACAAGAGCGGCCGCAGAGGGTCTAGGACCAGGTCCGGCGCTCCAGCACTGCCGCATGGTGGCCAGCATGTTGCACGGATACTGAAGCTCCTGCAAAATTGTAAGTATTAGAGCCACTGTTGTGCGTCCGTTTTGGCCCCGGCAGAATACCAGCGTCACAGATTCGTCTGTGACATTGCTGAGTCAGGGCCATTTCATTGCCGTGGTACAGTCACATAACCACACAGCTGTAGGTACCTACTGTTTTTTGTTGTTATTAATTATGTGTGTGTACCATGTCCAATGAAAAAATGAGTTATCTATCTATCATCTATCTAAATTAAAGTACAGTATATTAGCCCATAAGGTTTATTTATTTATTTAATTAGGCACATCAACAGCACACATATACAAAATTATACAATAGAAATATGGCGGTATTGTTCTTATATGAGTGCCTATTATAGATGAGCACAGCATTGGCCATTGCTGTACTAAAATTTAATATTATATTTTAACTTAGAATGTAAGTATAATTAGGGTTTGGAATTTAAGTAGGTATCTATGTATATGATAATATTTATGTTATAAACTATAAGGTTTAAGGTTTAATGACATTTATTATCACTCAAGACACAGGTCACTTACGTGATAGATAACATAGTTAATAATTGAAACAAAAAGTAAACTTTAGAAAAAACCGACTTCCACAAACCCTATTTGATTAGATTGAGTTTAATACAAACTGTAACCCCTTATCCCCCCCCCCCCTTGGGGACTTAATTTTGTCAAATGCCATCTCAGTGCTACCCCACGCTACTAAGGAACCTCTGTACAAAGTTTCATGGCTCTAGGTCCACCGGTTTAGGCTATGCGTTGCCTGCCCGTCAGCCACGCATTGTATTTGTACCTAGTATTGAGCAGTTCTGGGGCCATGTGTGGTCTTCATCATCAGTTCCGCATCACAATATTATGCTTACCTTGAGTAAATGCACGAGTTATTACTAAAAACACAAAAATCACTATAGGTCTGCCTATAATATTTGAAGAGTTCCCTCGATTTCTCCAGGATCCCATCATCAGATCCTGACCTGGTGTCAATAAGACCAATGGGAAGGTAAACCCTTTCAAACAAAAAAATAATTTTCCAAATCGGTCCATCCGTTTAGGCGCTATCGGGGCACATACATTAAAAAAAAACATCCGGACGAATTGTAAACCTCCTCCTTTGGGAAGTCGGTTAAAATACATTTCATTCGCTACATACCTTATTAGACAGCGTGGGCCTGGCGCCGTCCAACACAGCCTCCTTGACCGCCTCGTGACCTTCAAACGGCTGCCGCAGGGATATTATCTCGTAGAGCAACATGCCGAACGAGAAACAGTCCACCTGTCAACAGTAAAGCTGTTAACAAAGCCACCAAGATATCTAGAAAACTACTGACGCAACTATGTAAACTTCACTTTCTGGTTCCCACGTCACAGGGTATCCTAGTGTGGGGCCAGAAGCAATGTATGTGCCTGTATGTAAATGCTGTTAGATATTGTAGTGTTCTGTTCAGTTGGCGTAGGTAGATGGTGGTACCTCACTCCATTCTCTATATAAGATGATGGTACTGTAATAAGATGCTTCACTGCCACGGTCAGCTAGAATTGACTTTAAGTTTTGAATTCTATTAGCATGGCATAGGTTCAGTTTTTTTTATTCATTCATAATTCGTTCATTCGTTCGGCTGACTTTCTTATTGTACTCTTCTCCGTTGCACCGTATGATCTCGGGCGCCATGAAGCCCTTGGTGCCATTCATTCATTCAATTCGTTCACTTGTTCAGCTGACCTTCTCATTGTAATCCTCTTCTCCGTTGTGCCGCATGATCTCGGGCGCCATGATGCCCTCGGTGCCATTCATTCATTCATTCATTTACTAAGTCATTCATTCATTCATTGATTCATTCAATTCGTTCAACTGACCTTCTCATTGTACTCCTCTTCTCCGTTGTACCGCATGATCTCGGGCGCCATGAAGCCCTCCGTGCCTCCGAAGCCCTTCGTGCCCGACGGAGGCGCCAGACGGCTGATACCTGATCCAAAATCAACCGGTTTTTAGGGTTCCGATCCTTAAAAGGAAAAAAAGGAACTCTTATAGGCTCCGTCCGTCCGTCCGTCCGTCCGTCCGTCTGTCCGTCTGTCTGTCTGTCTGTCTGTCTGCCTGTCTGTCTGTCTGTCTGTCTGTCTGTCTGTCTCACCGTCTGTTAAGACTTTTTCTCAGATACGCATGGAGGTATAAAGTTGAAATTAATATCGATCACTCAAGTCTGTGATCTCTTAAAGTTGTGAAAAAAATTAACTTATAGGTCAACGCAATCAAAAGATACCGCATATGTCTCAATTTTGCTGAAATTGCTTGATATTCGCAAGGGAATCAAAACCTAGAGGGTACTTCCCGTTGACCTAGAATCATGAAATTTGGCACGAAGCAAGGTCTTATACCACAAATAAAGGGAAAAATCTGAAAACTGCCAATTGCTGTCTTTCTAAAAAAATATTCAATTTGGTTTACATGGATGACATCACACTTTAGTTTTTTACGAGGAAACCTAATCACACGTGTTACGCTCTCCAACTGTGATTGGAACCCTTGGTGCGCGAGTCCTACTCGCACTTGGCCGGTTATTTCTATTTGCGTGTGAATATGTCAGCTGTCTAGCTCTGTCTCTGTCCCGTAGCAGGGGAAATGGCGCCGACCACACCAGCACGATGGCGGCGGACAAAGTAAGGGAATGCTAATAACTACGTGGTCATTTTTTTCAGACATTTTTGTTATTTTTCACACTGTTTTACGAATTATCACGTCAACGATGTTTCAGGCGAAATTATTTATTTTGAGTGATGAATCATTCGCATCTCTAGGCCTGCAGTGCACCAATCCACTTTTTGTCACGAATTATGCCTCCGCCCTGTCACGTGTTATGCCTCCACCCTGTCACGTGTTATGCCTCCGCCCTGTCACGTGTTATGCCTCCGCCCTGTCACGTGTTATGCCTCCGCCCTGTCACGTGTTATGCCTCCGCCCTGTCACGTGTTATGCCTCCGCCCTGTCACGTGTTATGCCTCCGCCCTGTCACGTGTTATGCCTCCGCCCTGTCACGTGTTATGCCTCCGCCCTGTCACGTGCAACAACGTACCGTAGTCGCCCAGTTTGACGTGCACGTCCAACGTGTCCGCGCGTCGCTCCAGTGCGCCCGACTCCAGCGGAGACGGCATCGACCACACCAGCACGTTCTCCGACTGAAACGAAACTTATTAATTATTATTAAGACATTAGAAACTATCATTTACATTTGGGTAGTATTTTAACGAGCGACAAAAAACGTCTAACCTAACCGAAGGTGCCGCCATCCACGATGACGCGTGCGTGACGTAGCTATTTGCATCTTGTCTTTCAGCAGAGTGCGCCGATGAAAGAGAAAGATGCACAAATAGCTACGTCACGCGTCGTCGTGGATGGCGGCACCTATAGTTTTTAGGGTTCCGTAGCCGAAGGGTGCCAAACGGGAACCTATTACTAAGGCTCCGCTGTTCGTCTGTCCGTCCGTCAGCGGGTCCTAGAGCACGAACCGTAATAGCTAGAAAGTTGTAATTTTTACAGAATGTGTATATGTATCTGTTGCCGCTCCACCAAAAAATAGGTTAGGTTTAAAGAACTTTATTCTCATAAGAAATTACATTTCACTTAAAATGAGATATGCTTAAAAATACATAGGTAGATTATTTTATATATTAAAATACACGAAATATTGAAAAAATAAAGGTGTCTTTATGCAAGAAACGTATTTTTTTGTACTTTTGGTACAATGATGGTGCGGAACCCTCCGTGTGAGAGACCGACTCGCTCTTGACCGATTTTTCCTGCCACGCCACCCTACCTTCAGGTCCCGGTACAGCAGCCGACGCGCATGCAGGTACTCCAGCGCACGCGCAACCTGCAACGCGCACGCGCGCGCGGCCCGCGGCGAGACGCGCACGCAACGCGCGCGGTATTCGCGCAGGATGCCGTCCAGGGCGCCCTGGTGATGAATTAATAATTGTTAAGACGGCGAAAACAGCATTTAGCAAAACACAAATCGCTCGGAATGATGAGTATTATTGCTGTTCGTTTTTAGGGTACCGTACCCGAAGGGTGCCAAACGGGACCCTATTACTGAGACTTCGCTGTCCGTCTGTCCGTTCGTCCGTCCGTCCGTCCGTCCGTCCTGTCTGTCACCGGGTCCGTCTGCACGATACTGAAATATACATGATAGCATATTTCGCGTCAACCCACATGGTTGTGGTTAGCCGGTATGATGTAGTGTAGACTCTCAATCCGGAGGTCGTCGGTTCAAATCTCGTGAAGGCATAAACTTTTTAAATTTTCTTTTTGTTTATTTTTTTATTGTTTTGAGTGCTTTTGATTTGTTGTACGATGGTACGGTACCCTTCGTGTGCGATACCGACCCGCACTTAACCGATTATTTCACTGACTTGTTTATCACGAGTGTCCGTGACTTCACTTTCCCATAAACGTAATTATATTAATTTTGCTCGATAGAAAAGTCTCCTGAAGTGACAAGAAAATCTGTCTGTCACAATGTTTATTTTTACAGTTTCGCACCGCATCTGAATTTGTGTTCTTGTTATTTATCTAATCATTATAAAAATGGCACAATATGTTCCTCAGTTAGGCTTGCTTAGCTTGGCTTTTCACCTTTTTATTTTTACGATATACGGGGCTAGATTAAGGAATAAGTTAATTCAATACAACTCACCATCGGCGCCAGCGGCAGCAACAGCGCCAATGGCGCGACGCACACCGCCACCAGCTGTATCACGTGGCTGTGGCGCAGCGAGCTCAGCACGGAGAGCTCACAGAGAGACACACACACACACCCTCACACACAAACACACACACACACACACCCTCCCACACACACAAACACACCCTCACACCCTCACACCCTCACACACACACACACCCTCTCACCCTCGCACACACACAACACAAGCTTGACCATGTTGTGTGTGAAATTTTATGTAAATGTCAAAAGTCAAGCCTAAGTAGGTATACGGGGCTAGATTAATAAGTTAATTCAGTAGATATAACTCACCATCGGCGCCAGCGGCAGCAACAGCGCCAATGGCGCGACGCACACCGCCACCAGCTGTATCACGTGGCTGTGGCGCAGCGAGCTCAGCACGGAGAGCTCCTGGCGCAGCGCGCAGTAGGCGCGGCTGGCGGCGGCGGCCGGCTCGCGCTCCCAGCGGGCCTGTGCCGCCTGGACGGGGGACATTATACAACACGAAGTAGCACATGTCTTCAACAATACAACCTATCTTTAGCTAACCTAACGCTACGTAAGCTAACCTAACGCAATGTCAGGCGTCAGTCGACTCAAGGGAAAGCAGCACTTGATACCAAGCTGCACTAAATTGGTCTCACCATTCAGATGAGCCCTTCTTGGGACTAAGTTGTGCTATGCAGAACTTAAGGAACTACGAATCTAACGCAACGTAACCTAAACTAACGCAACATATGGTCTACAACAAGTTACCTGAGGCTATCACTGGTGCACCGAGCGTACCCATCTTTAAATAATTGAAACAAAAAGTAAACTTTAGAAAAAACCGACTTCCACAAACCCTATTTGATTATATTGAGTTTAATACAAACTGTAACCCCTTATCCCCCCCCCCCCCCCCTTGGGGACTTAATTTTGTCAAATCTCATATCAGTGCTACCCCACGCTACTAAGGAACCCCTGTACAAAGTTTCATGGCTCTAGGTCCACCGGTTTAGGCTATGCGTTGCCTGCCCGTCAGCCACGCATTGTATTTGTACCTAGTATTGAGCAGATCTGGTGGCCATATGTGGTCTTCATCAGCAGTTCCGCATCACAATATTATGCTTACCATGTGCATTTGCACGAGTTATTATGAAAAACACAAAAATCACTATAGGTCTGCCTATAATATTTGAAGAGTTCCCTCGATTTCTCCAGGATCCCATCATCAGATCCTGACTTGGTGTCAATGGGACCAATGGGAAGGTAAACCCTTTCAAACAAAAAAATAATTTTCCAAATCGGTCCATCCGTTTAGGCGCTATCGAGGCACATACATAAAAAAAAAAACAAACATCCGGACGAATTGTAAACCTCCTCCTTTGGGAAGTCGGTTAAAAACTTTTAAAAACATGGCTTATCGAGAAGACCCTTTACAGCTACGATGAATTTATGGGACTGTGACTAATATAAGAATTAATTATAATTTAACATACAATGAGTATGAGATTGACATTTATTTCAATATTATGACATTAGTTAATTTAATAATTAAGAATATTATAATGACAATTGCACTAATTTTACTATAACATACATGAGTATGATCTTGACATTATTATTATTATTATTAATTCATTCATTCTGACATTATTTAATATTTAATAATATTATGACATTTATAATTTATTAAATAAAAGATGAATGGAGACATAGTGACATATTACAGAGTACATAAGTTAAGTATAAATATTATTATGATGATGATGATTTTATATGTATTCTGACCCCCTTGTGACTTGTAATGCTTATTATCAATAAACGATTTCTATGTCTATGTCATATCCTAACCTAAACTAACCTAACGCAACGTAACCTAACCTAAGCTAACGTAACCTTAACTAACCTACTACTACCACTTAATGGGCTCACTCTGGTATATCCAGGCTCACCTTGTAGGCCTGCATCCGGTGTCGATTCGCGTTGGGTTCCGGCGTGACCGGCTGCAGCACCTTCACGGCCACGTCGAGGTTGCGCCATCGAGCCCTGGGGGGTTACCACAAACTTCAAACCGATCCAACTTAGGATCCTGGAGCCCAGTTCCCGACCATGCGAGTTGACAGCGTAGACGAGAATTGTCTACGACATGTCAAACGATAGTTGCAATAATTGATTTCTACGGCTTGTGGTCTGTTACCACAGAAGAGATAATAGTACTCCGTACAGAACGGCCACTCCCTTCCTCGCGCTGATTCAGATACCGCACCCCGCATAGACAGGGCTGGACGCCGGACGAGTGACCACGCGTATACTTTAATATCGCTGCATTTGCCGCGCCACCAGCCCTAGCAAAGTTTACGCACACATTTGCACGTGTACAAACATCATTTGGTTATGTAGTAGTAATAGGTGATTATTTTACGAGCGTTGTATGGAGTGTCCGAGGTGTGCTAATACACCAACTTGTTCTAGGGAACACTTTATTTCTTTTCAGGGGTCACCTAGCGGTTGTTTCGCTTTGGTAGTTTAAGGGTCATCTAGGCTACTAGGTCAACAGTAAATTAAGGAGGCCGGCATAAACAATCTCTAGACAGCTCGATTTCTCCAGGATCCCATCATCAGATCCTGACCTGGTGTCAATGGGACCAATGGGAAGGTAAACCCTTTCAAACAAAAAAATATTTCCAAATCGGTCCATCCGTCTAAGCGCTATCGGGGAACATAGGTCATTTAAAAAAAAAACATCCGGACGAATTGACAATATTGCAAAAAAAATAGCAGCTGGTTTTATTATCTCATACGAAAATAGATGGGAAACGATGGGACCCGTATTTTTTATTTTAGTGTTTATTCTTATTTTTAAGTTATAATTCAAGATTTTTAGAGTTACTCATTCTAAAAGGGCGTAAGTACAATGTCAGGATTATAAAACGTTGAACTTTTGCCCGTCATTGCATCAATAAAAAATTAAAATGTCATTATTCTGTCATAATATCACCCCCTGTTCCGAGTCACGCCAAAATCGATTACAGTCCGAGTCAGTTTTGGGCTATTGGCGATACAAAACGATGGCATCTTAGACGCTGTATTCGATTATGGCGCTGACGGCGATGTCGCGGAACGCACTGTCAATATGTGTAAATACTCTTTTGTTGTTGTGCAACTTCGTGACAAGTTGACAACCAGCAGTGACAAAATTTAGATGACAGATGATGACTGACAGTTGCTTTTTTATTTATATCTAGCCTGTGGAACACATGCTATAAATCCTGACATTGATAATTTGGACAAAATTTCAGTTTTTATTATTTAACTCTTAAATTACTGATCTAAAAATTCTGAAAAAAATATCTAAGAGCTCAGAACACTTAAATCTCGAAATGGTTTTCTAATTTTAGTACCTTATCAAAATGAAAGGTTATCAATTGTAAACCTCCTCCTTTGGGAAGTCGGTTAAAAAAAGTTTATTTTGTTCTCTCTTTAGCTGTAGCTTTACATGGTGTAACATAGTTTAACTTAGGTGTTTTGTCATATCTATGTGAGAGACTGGTATCCGTACTAGGAGGTCCTGTTTGACAGATCACCAGCCTCTCCCGACGCTGAACCGGAGCATTCAAGGTACCCAAGGTAGGTGCAATTTAATTATCAGATAAGTAAGAGAGTGTTATGGTGTGGTGTGTCAGAGATTGCAAGTGTGTGTAAGTGAGGTGTATGTTTATATTTTCGACATAGACTACATAACATAGACTGTGTGCGCGCGCGCTTACCTGTAGACCGTCCCGAAAGCGCCGCGGCCGCACACGCCGGAGCGCACGATCTGCTCCCAGCTGGCACGCATCGACTCCTGCACGTCCAGGAGTAGCTGAAACAACACAAACACATACAAACATACTTACACAGAGCCGTCACGTTTATTATCGATAGTGAGAGTGAGTGGACTGTATTTGAGATTATAAAATGAGACAAAATTCAAATCAAATCAAATATTTATTTATTTCACAAAAGAAAACATTCATATAACTTAAATATTATGTGAAGACTTATGTGCAAAATTAAAATTAAACAAAAGCAGTACTTGTGATCCCCACACTAGGCAAGCCTGTATCGTAGGGATCATACAGAGGAGAGACTGACACACATTGAAATTTAAATTGTGAATGATGTTGCTGTTATGATATATGTTGTGACACTGCCAGAGTTAGTGTTGCCCGATAATCGATCGTATATCGATTATTAATCGATTCTACTAAGTACATATAAATAATCTAACAAATCGATCTAGTATCGATTCTATCGATATAATCGATTGGATCGATACTATCGATTCTCATAATTGTACCAATAAAATCGAGAAAAGCGATAAGTTACGGAGTTCCCCAGGGAAGCATCCTAGGGCCTTCTCTGTTCCTCGTCTACTTAAGTGACATAGCTGCAATTGATCTTGGGGATGCTAAACTGTTTTGCTACGCTGACGATACTGCGGTCATATTTCAGGAAAAGAAGTGGAGTGGGGCTTTCCAGGCAGCAGAGAGAGGCATGACTCGCTTGGGCGAGTGGCTCAGTAAAAACCTACTGACCCTTAATACTACTAAAACAAAGTTTGTTTCTTTTTATAAAACCCGTGCCTCAGCTCCTCGTTTTTCACCGAGCATCAAGGTTCATCAATGTGATCAAATTGGCTTAACTTGTGACTGTCCTGAAATAATAAGTACAAACAATATTACATATTTAGGTGTAACCCTTGATGAAAAACTATCCTTCCAACAACACATCAATAAAGTAGCTAGGAAAATTAGAAAGACTATTTATATAATAAAAAATTTAAGACACAGCGCAGACAAGGAACTACTCAGACTAATTTACACGGCGATCTGCCAATCAGTAATCGGCTATTGTATAACTGTGTGGGGAGGTGCACAAAAAACAACAATGCTGGTAATTGAAAGAGCTCAAAGAGAAAGAGCTGTACTTAAAGTGATGCTACAGAAACCACGCCGATATCCCACTGCCAACTTGTATGATGACTGTCAGCTCTTGAGCGTCAGGAAATTGTATCTGTTGAAGGCTACCATCATTACACACCAAGCATTAATCACATCACCACATCACGAAGCCATTCTAACAAAACGAACATACAAAGCACCCACCATTGGAGTTAAAACTACCTTCGCCCGTAGATTTGGCAGACATCTCCACGCCTTTGTCTACAATAATATAACGAAGGCTTGCGATCTTAAGCAACTAACAACTAGAGAGGTCAAAAACCGAGTTACTAAGTGGTTGCTTACACTTACTTACGACGATGCTGAAGATCTATTAAACGTCACGACCTAAGTACACTACATTTTATATATATTTTTAATAATTTATTTATACATTACACTTTATATATTTTTAATAATTATATTTACACATAATATAGAATAGGTCTATAAGAAATAGAAATAAATTGTAAAATAAATAAGTACCTATTGATTTATGCAAATATAATATATACTTAGATAAGTTACTAACAATATTCTAAAACAATAAATTCGTTATAGATAAATAAAATAAAATTCTAAAAACGCGATCGCGGAACTGCTGTGTCGTGTATGGCAACCGGTATAATAGGAAGCGCGCGATACAGGTTCGCCTAGTGCGCGCTTCGCAAGCAAGCTGCCGGACAACAACCCTCTTTAATGTTTTGTTAACATCTTTTGTTAAAACTATGTATTAGGTACTGTCCAAACATACTGCCAAATAAAGAATTATGAATTATGATTTTAATCGAGGTATCGTTTAGATTATATTGTTGTGTAATCGTACCGTAACAATATAATCTAAACCGATACCTCGATTTAATCGATTGTGTCGATACTATCAATATAATCGATTTAATTAACAGAAACAACAATTATAATCGATTAATCGATTATAACCGATATTATGTATGGTTTTTATGTATATATGTACTTATTAGTAAGTAGTCTATTAATTTAATATTTATCGTTGTGCACATATGTAGGTCTATCTTTTGTTAATTAATCCTGTCCATCCTAGGTTTGCTGGAAGAGATCTCTTATTAGAGATAAGCTCGCCTTTGTACATGTTTTTTTCATTATTAAGTGTCTGTATTCTGTTTTTGTGCAATAAAGTATAAAGTATTATTGGTACAAGTAAAAGAATCGATAGTATTGATCCAATCGATTATATCGATAGAATCAATACTGGATCGATTTGTTAGATTATTTAGGTACCTACTAATCGATTAATTGATAATCGATTATCCGGCAACACTAGCCAGAGTATTATTTCAAAACGTTAAAGTAAAATAAATAACCGGCCAAGTGCGAGTCGGACTAGCGCATGAAGGGTTCCGTACCATTATCTATATAAAACCGCAAAAAAAAAAGTATGGGAGCCCCCCTTATATTAATTTAATTTTAATTTAATTATTTATTTTTTAAGTAAATAATATATTGAGAACATTTTAAGCGTCTACCTGCTACCATTATCAATATCGAGCAAAAATGAGCAAAAAATCACGTTTTTTGTATGGGAGCCCCCCTTAATATTAAATTTGGAGTGGAGTGGAGAGACGAGGTAAGAGAGCTGCGTATGCGAACGTTTGTTGAATACAACAAACGTTTGGCGAACCGCATTCCCCCGTAGGCGCAGTCAATTGGATATATAGTCTCTGATTTTAGGTCAATGAAACTCTTTGCTGTTCAGTTTGCGTAGATGGTGGCGCCTCGCTCCATTCTCTAGCTAACGTGGTGACACTGTACACACAAAGTACTCAAAGTCACAAAATGGCGGGCGGCTCAAATGTTGATATATTCTGTACTGATTTTCTGTACTACCACAGGGTGCTCATCCCATACAAATTAGAATTAGTAACCCTCGTAAAAAAGAGATGGCGTGAGGAGTAAGATTTGTACTTTTAACTTCATGGTTTCAGTTAACATACTTCTAGGTGGCGCTAATCTTAGAATAAATCCTATAAATCTTAGCGCCATCTCGTGGTATTTGCAATTTTTAGATGGTGCTGCACCAAGCGATAATGGCCTCGAACTAAAGAAGCTTCCGTAGCATCTCAGTTTACGCCGGTGTCATATTTTGTTCTAGGTGGTCTATCTGTATTAGTATAATATTATAGTGTCTATCTCATCATCGACCAACTGATAACATTAATGCGTATGAGAGATAAGGCTGGCAGGCTAGCAGCACGCACGGTACCGCTCCGCCGTCCACGCGTACACTAACAGTGCTAGCTAGTAGCACGCACGGTACCGCTCCGCCGTCCACGCGTACACTAACAGTGCTAGCTAGTAGCACGCACGGTACCGCTCCGCCGTCCACGCGTACACTAACAGTGCTAGCTAGTAGCACGCACGGTACCGCTCCGCCGTCCACGCGTACACTAACAGTGCTAGCTAGTAGCACGCACGGTACCGCTCCGCCGTCCACGCGTACACTAACAGTGCTAGCTAGTAGCACGCACGGTACCGCTCCGCCGTCCACGCGTACACTAACAGTGCTAGCTAGTAGCACGCACGGTACCGCTCCGCCGTCCACGCGTACACTAACAGTGCTAGCTAGTAGCACGCACGGTACCGCTCCGCCGTCCACGCGTACCCTAACAGTGCTAGCTAGTAGCACGCACGGTACCGCTCCGCCGTCCACGCGTACACTAACAGTGCTAGCTAGTAGCACGCACGGTACCGCTCCGCCGTCCACGCGTACCCTAACAGTGCTAGCTAGTAGCACGCACGGTACCGCTCCGCCGTCCACGCGTACACTAACAGTGCTAGCTAGTAGCACGCACGGTACCGCTCCGCCGTCCACGCGTACCCTAACAGTGCTAGCTAGTAGCACGCACGGTACCGCTCCGCCGTCCACGCGTACACTAACAGTGCTAGCTAGTAGCACGCACGGTACCGCTCCGCCGTCCACGCGTACCCTAACAGTGCTAGCTAGTAGCACGCACGGTACCGCTCCGCCGTCCACGCGTACACTAACAGTGCTAGCTAGTAGCACGCACGGTACCGCTCCGCCGTCCACGCGTACACTAACAGTGCTAGCTAGTAGCACGCACGGTACCGCTCCGCCGTCCACGCGTACCCTAACAGTGCTAGCTAGTAGCACGCACGGTACCGCTCCGCCGTCCACGCGTACACTAACAGTGCTAGCTAGTAGCACGCACGGTACCGCTCCGCCGTCCACGCGTACCCTAACAGTGCTAGCTAGTAGCACGCACGGTACCGCTCCGCCGTCCACGCGTACCCTAACAGTGCTAGCTAGTAGCACGCACGGTACCGCTCCGCCGTCCACGCGTACACTAACAGTGCTAGCTAGTAGCACGCACGGTACCGCTCCGCCGTCCACGCGTACACTAACAGTGCTAGCTAGTAGCACGCACGGTACCGCTCCGCCGTCCACGCGTACACTAACAGTGCTAGCTAGTAGCACGCACGGTACCGCTCCGCCGTCCACGCGTACACTAACAGTGCTAGCTAGTAGCACGCACGGTACCGCTCCGCCGTCCACGCGTACCCTAACAGTGCTAGCTAGTAGCACGCACGGTACCGCTCCGCCGTCCACGCGTACACTAACAGTGCTAGCTAGTAGCACGCACGGTACCGCTCCGCCGTCCACGCGTACACTAACAGTGCTAGCTAGTAGCACGCACGGTACCGCTCCGCCGTCCACGCGTACACTAACAGTGCTAGCTAGTAGCACGCACGGTACCGCTCCGCCGTCCACGCGTACACTAACAGTGCTAGCTAGTAGCACGCACGGTACCGCTCCGCCGCCGTCCACGCGTACCCTAACAGTGCTAGCTAGTAAAACGTACTAACCGTGTCTGGCGCCTCGTGCGTGGCGCGCGCGGTCGCATGTCTCTCGCAGTCCAACCGCCGCTGACCCTGGCACGCTAGCAGTACGCACCGCTCCACCGTCCACGCGTACACGATGTACGCTGGCGAGCGGTCCACCCAGCCGCCGACAGATGACGCTGCGGGCAGATTCAAAAATTAATATATTTGATCGCAACTCAGACATACTGGTTTGCTAACATCAGGGCGGGTGGGTCAGGGTAGGCGAAGCCACATTTATCGTTCGTGTTAGGTTGACATGCAAACACTAGAGCTCGGTTTAGTGTGAACACCACTCACGCTTGCTTCCTGGTGATGCAGGTTCGAATCCCGGTGCTGACCATGAATGTACCGATGCGATAAGTAATTTATCTTAAGTACATTATCGGACTTTCTAACGGTGACAGAAAACGTCATTAGGAAACCTTCATAATTTTTATAATTTCTTTATTGCACGGAAAACAATGTGATACATAGTCTTAAAACAAAGGTAAATAGGCAAAGGCGAGCTTATATCTAAAAAGAGATTTCTTCCAGCAAACCTAGGCACGATAGGACAGATTGTTCTGAGAGAACAGTCTTAGTGCACAATAAATAAAATGAATATAAATGAAACTACACATTCATTCATTCATCACTACATAGCTGCGGTGATGGGCTAGCTCCTTGTCACTTAAAATGGAGTATGAATGTCTTAAAAGTTGGTACATCTTTGTCTCTGGCATAGGGGGTGAGTAACTGAGTATGGGAAAATGATGTTTTAAAATGTACCCTGTCCATCCTGGGTTTGCTGGAAGAAATCTCTTTTAAGAGATAAGCTTGCCTTTGTTCATGCCTTTTCTGTATTGTTTGTGTTTTTTTTTCTGATATGTGCAATAAATATATACGAAATGATGATGACGATGACTATGATGATGATGATGATGATGATGGTGGTGGTTTTAATGATGACGATGACGATTAAGACGATGACGATGAACCATAGTAAGCCCTGTAGCCCAATCACAAACAAAGTATTCGATAGAAAACTATCGAAAAGCCAAATGGCAGTGATTCTTATTCCTTATGACATAAAATATGATTTCCTGCGTTCTCGAAAACTTTTTACGATCTCGAAAACGTTCGTAATCGAGACTCTGCTCACCATTAGACTCTGCGCCGACGCCGCTGTCTCCATCGCTCGCTCGCGACTCCTCCGACAGCCGCGCGCGCCGCGGCGCCTCCGCCCCGCCCATCTCTAGACGCTTGAAGGCCTAAAGAGACAGTTGCAACAAATTTAAAACAACACTTTTACTTAAACGAAGATGACAGATTTGTCCACCGCCGCCGTTACCTTGTCGATAACGAGAACAGAGACAAAATTACGGCCCGGACATTTACAACTATGGCCGGGACATCTACAACTACGGCCGGGACATTTACAACTATGGCCGGGACATTTACAACAACGGCCAGGACATTTACAACAACGGCCGGGACATTTACAACTATGGCCGGGACATTTACAACTATGGCCGGGACATTTACAACAACGGCCGGGACATTTACAACTACGGCCGGGACATTTACAACTATGGCCGGGACATTTACAACAACGGCCGGGACATTTACAACTATGGCCGGGACATTTACAACTACGGCCGGGACATTTACAACTATGGCCGGGACATTTACAACTACGGCCGGGACATTTACAACTATGGCCGGGACATTTACAACTACGGCCGGGACATTTACAACTATGGCCGGGACATTTACAACAACGGCCGGGACATTTACAACTACGGCCGGGACATTTACAACTATGGCCGGGACATTTACAACAACGGCCGGGACATTTACAACTATGGCCGGGACATTTACAACTACGGCCGGGACATTTACAACTATGGCCGGGACATTTACAACAACGGCCAGGACATTTACAACAACGGCCGGGACATTTACAACTATGGCCGGGACATTTACAACTATGGCCGAGACATTTACAACTACGGTCGGGATATTTACAACTATGGCCGGGACATTTACAACAACGGCTGGGACATTAACAACAACGGCCGGGACATTTACAACAACGGCCGGGACATTTACAACTATGGCCGTGACATTTACAACAACGGCCGGGACATTTACAACAACGGCCGGGACATTTACAACTATGGCCGGGACATTTACAACAACGGCCGGGACATTTACAACTATGGCCGGGACATTTTCGTGGGGACAGACGGTATAAGTCTAAAATTTGGCCTACTCAATTCAGTGTCAAGATCCGTTTACCCGTTTCACTCACTCACACCCTCACCCTCTCACACACACACATATGCACACAGAGATACGATTCAAAGTATTTCTCATACTACTTCTTCTCATACCTAGGCCAGTCGGCGTTGTTGTTACTAATGTTCTTTTTTGTTCTGTTGCTGTTGTTGCTGCAGCTGCGAATAGCTGGCGAGTTGTGACGCGTCGCAGATACACACACACACACATACCCTACTTCTCTATTACCAGCGCCAATTGTTCTTGTTGCTACTGCTGTTGTTGCTGCTATTGTTGTCGTACAAACACACCACACACTCTACTTCTGTATTACCTGCGCCAACTGTTGTTGTTGCTGCTGCTGCTGCTGTTGTTGTTGTTGTTGCTGCTGCTGTTGTTGTTGTTGCTGCAACTGCGGATGATTGATGTGTTGTTGCGCGTCGCGCAGACACAGCGAGCACGGCACTATGCGCGTGATCAGACAACGCCCCTCCGATGTGTGAACGAAACGAGTGCCTGCAGTTAGAGGGAGCTTGAATCTTTAATATGGCTTGGTAAAGCGTATCAAAAACCAATCAATTTGCCGGCTCCCGGGGTAGTGGCAGCTGTTTTAACAGAATTGTAACATTGTGATTTTATGTGTATTTTAGGATGTTATGTGTTGTATTTAGATTTTATGATTACTTCTGGAGACTATTGAGCAAAATTAATCAATTTGATTCGTCTGAGGTAAAGAAACTGTTTACGAGTACTCACCTAAAGCTGGGTACCAATCTTCGAGCAGCAAGTCCACGTGATCCGATACTAGAGCCAGGATCTTCGCCAGAATCTCAGGGTTTGGCTCTAAGCTGATGCTCTGAAAACAAAAGATTCTCATAAATGCGAACAACAAAGTTCAACGGCCCCGTAATTGCTTTTGCATTTTAAGAGTATTCACAGCCTTTATAAAGCTCTAATACAGCATTTAGTTTCAAATCTAATGTATAGCTTCTATACAGCTTGTGATGCTGCTTGGGTGGTGAGAAGCGCATGGCAACAGTGAAGGCGCAAAGGAGATGTGTACTTTTTCCTAGACAGTTGGTACTTTATTCAAAATAGTCATGAACCAAGCTAAAAGCTAAAATATGATTTTCATTCATGTATAAAAAATACCTTCTAGATCCTGAGTACCTAATTCAGAAACATTAATCTGTTTTTAACCTTTCTGTAACAACTACCTGTTCCTACTTAGCTTTGTATAGCTTATCATATTACATTTATGAAGTGCGACTCCCGACCCACAGACAAACCAAACTAACATTTGGTTTTGTGGGATGTATGTGTAGCCTGTAAGATTATAACGCAATAAACGTCTATTCTATTCTATTCTATGAAAGAATATAATTTATGGATTCTAAATATATATATCATGATATTTTTTTTAACCGCCTTTTTTTAGTTTTTGTGATTTAAAAATAATATTTTGAAATAAAACTGCCACCCAGAACAATAATTTATTATAGCAACACTGTTCTGTCCCGTCAATGTCAACAGCCCCCTGTTCCGAGTCACGCCACAATCGATTACAGCGTCTACGAAGACGTTCCGGGTCAGCTTTGGCGATACAAAACGATGGCATCGTAGACGCTGTAATCGATTATGGCGTGACTCGGAACACGGGGAAAGTGTCAAAAATGACAACTGAATGAATGACAGATTTTTTTTGCTGCTTAGCTAAGCAATGGATACAGGATATAAATCCTACCCATACAAATCTTTTTTTTTATTAATATAAAAATGGCGGCTTTAATATAAAAAAAAATCGTAGGCTTTATTCATATTCGTTTCCCTACCAGAAAAACCGCATATGATTATGGTTCAAAAATCAGTACCGGAACAAATACATCTCCTTTCCCGATTTGGCTGGTCGACGGCGCTGAGACGTGCCGAGCCGGGTTCATAATGAATATAGTTTAAAAAAAAAAAAAAAAACACGCTTTTAAAGAACATCGAACTAAAAAGTTTTTTTTTTTTTAAATAAGCTTAAAACGATAATGAACGAAAAATACTAGTATTATTGTGAAAAAAGCGTGGGCGCTCGCTATACGAAAAATATGTTACAAAGCGCCCACGCTTTTTTCACAATAATACTAGTACTTTTTAACCGACTTCCCAAAGGAGGGGGTTTACAATTCGTCCGGATGTATTTTTTTTTAATTTATTTTTTTATGTCTGTTCCACGATTGCGCCGAGACGGATGGACCGATTTGGAAAATTATTTTTTTGTTTGAAAGGGTTTACCTTCCCATTGGTCCCATTGACACC
Source organism: Argyresthia albistria (assembly GCA_963457715.1). Lineage (NCBI taxonomy): Eukaryota > Metazoa > Arthropoda > Insecta > Lepidoptera > Argyresthiidae > Argyresthia > Argyresthia albistria. The sequence continues at coordinate 5,379,191 of OY735282.1, forward strand.
AGGTCAGGATCTGATGATGATGATGGGATCCTGGAGAAATCGAGGGAACTCTTCAAATATTATAGGCAGACCTATAGTGATTTTTGTGTTTTTAGTAACAACTCGTGCATTTACTCACGGTAAGTATAATATTGTGATGCGGAACTGCTGATGAAGACCACATATGGCCACCAGAACTGCTCAATACTAGGTACAAATACAATGCGTGGCTGACGGGCAGGCAACGCATAGCCTAAACCGATGGACCTAGAGCCATGAAACTTTGTACAGAGGTTCCTTAGTAGCGTGGGGTAGCACTGATATGGGATTTGACAAAATTAATTACCCAAGGGGGGGGATAAGGGGTTACAGTTTGTATTAAACTCAATCTAATCAAATAGGGTTTGTGGAAGTCGGTTTTTTCTAAAGTTTACTTTTTGTTTCAATTATTAGTTCAATGTTCTTTCCTAAGAAACGGCTACCATATCCAAGGAAGGCAACAAGCGAGTTACAAACATACAAACAAACATACAGGTGAAGCTAATAAAAGCGTGTTAATTAAAAACTGGCATTTCGCGCTCTCGCTATAGCTATTGAGATGCGATTCGCATACAGAATCCGGCCCCGGTTACCTGATAGCCAGCTATGGGCAGTCCGTCGTCTCGCCTGGCCACGCAGACCTGCGCCGGCAGCAGTATCTCGACGCAGGTCGACGACACCACGTCGAGGTCGCACCACACTCCCTCCTGGTGTATCCTGAACCTGGGGCGAGAGGGGGGGTGGGGTGAATGGTCGTGGCATGCCGCAACTGATAATAGGAGGGGCACGGGTCTTTACTCGGTCTTTTTTAGGGTTCCGTTAGAGAAATAAGGAACCCTTATAGTTTCGTCAAGTCTGTCTGTCTGTCCGTCCGTATGTTACAGCAACTTTATTCCAAAACTATTAGGACTACACGGTTGAAACTTGGTATGTAGATGTATTCTGTTAACCGCTTTACGATTTTTATACCAAAATCGAAAAAATAAAATATTAAGGACTCACTGCAAAAAAAAAACATCAAACCTATATGTGTGGGGTGTCTATATTTAATAACCGGCCAAGTGCGAGTCGGACTCGCGCACGAAGGGCTCCGTACCATCGTCTATAAAAAACCGCAAAAAAAATGTAAAATATTAATATTAATTTAATTATTTATTTTTTAAGTAAATAATATACTCGATATATTGTGAACATTTTAAGCGTCTACCTGCTACCATTATCAATATCGAGCAAAAAAGAGCAACAAAAAATCACGTTTGTTGTATGGGAGCCCCCCTTAATATTAAATTTCTTTTGATTTTTAGTATTTGTTGTTATAGCGGCAACAGAAATACATCATCTGTGAAAATTTCAACTGTCTAGCTACCACGGTTCATGAGATACAGCCTGGTGACAGACAGACGGACGGACGGACGGACGGACAGACAGCGAAGTCTCGGTAATAGGGTCACGTTTGGCACCCTTCGGGTACGGAACCCTAAGAATGACGTAGAGGTTTCCAAAACTATTTTTCCTCAAAGTCAATCGTTAAAGAGAAAAATTGTGTGTCCCCTCCCCCCCCTCTAACTTTTAAAGTAAGATAGTAAAAATATAAAAAAAATATATGCTGTATATCTCAATACAAACTTTCAACGAAAATTGGTTTGAAGAAAATATAATAAGCCGTTTTTAAGATATAAAACATTTATTAAAAACTGCAAAGATAACTTTGTCATTCATACAAACACTATGAAAAACAAAGTTACAACACCAACATCCAGTCTTATTAAGTACTTGCTACTACGGAACCCTTCATGGGCGAGTCCGACTCGCACTTGGCCAATTTTAATTTCTTGTTAAATTCAAACTGAAATGACGCACCGCACTCCTTCATTTGCGATATGCCTGTGTGTTCAAATGTGGTAGTGCGGCGCGACATTTCAGTGTGGACAAGCTCTACAAGGAACATTGATCAATACACCTGCACCCCGGCTCAGTTATCAAGCTCTCTATTCGGGCCTCTGACACAGCTTTACGACTACTACTACCGAGTAGCGATAGTAGCCGGGACCTACAGCTTAACGTGTCAACCGAAATACGGAAGCGCCCGAAACTCTTTACAGGCGTATACTGCTTCAAGCTCACACAAGAATGGGGAAAATAAAGTTGCTCTGATCAAATCGGTTTCATAATGAAAGTTGCTCAGAATGATGTCCCTAACAAAGCCGTTTCTCATTTTGCGTTAATTCATTTACACCTTGTATATTACCTTGGCAGGCAGTGGACGCGGGAGGCACAGGACCGGAGCGGATGGCGTGGTAGAGAAGAGGCCTATACCCAGCAGTGGGTAGGTGTGGGCTGATTGATTTATTTATTTATTTATTGATTTATTTATTGATTTATTGATTGATTGATTGACTGACTGATTGATTGATTGATTGATTGATTGATATTACCTTCATTATCCTATATTACCTTCACAAATGAAAAGACTCTTTGCGCGCGAGTCCTACTCACACTTGACCGTTCATTTTATATACGCTGCGGGCGGCGTGACCTCATCTTCAGCTAAGAAGCTGAGCATAAACTCTATATAAAGTAGTTCCTTCCCAAAACAAAATGCTGTTTGTGCGGTACCCTCAGTAGACAAACTCACTTGATCCCCTCATACGGGTGCGGGGGGGTGACCTCGTCATCACTCAGGGGGCCGAGCAGCTCGTCACACTGCGAGGGGAGCTCCCTCACGCTGATCAGGGTTAAATCTCCGCACACCAGCTTCAGACCTGTTCAATGGAGTATCTTCATTTAACGTAACCGTCAACAGAAATTGTGGACCATGTAAACAAAGCGCCATGTTGTCTTTGTCTTTTCCGTAATTAACTGGTGATTATTGAAATACAGTGAGTAACAGGCAAGACTTGATGCTACACGAGTTGGAATAATGTTCAGTCACAGAAGAGATAATAGTACTCCGTACAGAACGGCCACTCCCTTCCCCGCGCTGATTCAGATACCGCACCCCACCCCTGGCGTCAAAGGATTGGTTAAAGGATCAATAGACAGGGCTGAACGCCGGACGAGTGACGACGCGTATACTTTAATATCGCTGCATTTGCCGCGCCACCAGCCCTAGCAAAGTTTACGCACACATTTGCACGTATACAAACATCATTTGGTTATGTAGTAGTAATAGGTGATTATTTTACGAGCGTTCTATGGAGTGTCCGAGGTGTGGTTCAGTGAGACTCCGTGATTGAACCTTGAGAAAACGGCCTGTTGACATAGTCCACAGTTTCTATTGACGGGGCGGCTACAGGTAAATATGCAACCGTATATTCGATCACTGGTAATAACCAACCTGTCTTCCAGAGTTTCCACGACCAGTTCAGCTCAAGCGCCTTGCTCGTGGCTTCGTCTAACTCCATCTGAAAGAAAAATTTGAGTCAAATCAAGGCCAATGCGAATGAAGGCAACGTTGAAGACAATGTTGGTTCACATACGTTACATCCTCGTCAGTGGAGATGGTGGAATCAGCCATTAAAACCTCGTCCCCCGCGCCGCCCGTAAATTGGTGAGTTGTGTTTCAAAGGAAAATGTATCTATGCGCTCCCCACTGGATAAGTGCTCCCTGGTCCCAACATAGACTTTAAAACATAAAAATTAATGAGTTATTTTTAACAAGCCGAGTGGCGGCTCACCTCAGTAGCCCTACTGTAGGCGCACACAGCCGCCTCGTCAGCCAGCAGCCGCGCTATCAGCCTCGGCCCTAGTGTAGGCTCACCTCAGCGGCCCTACTGTAGGCGCACACAGCCGCGTCGTCAGCCAGCAGCCGCGCTATCAGACGCGGCCAGAAGCCGCGCGGCACGTATGACAGCAGCAGCAGCCGCCGCAGCGACATGCCGCTGTCGCGCCCGACGATGCTGATGTTGGACGGCGGCTCGTCTGTAACGTGCTCACACGTTGACGTTGTTGAGGGATGCAGGTTAACAGCTAAGCTTAGTTAGTTCAGCTTTAGCTCGCATAGCTGACGAGTTTTTTATACTTAAGTGTATTTAAATACTTATTACAGGCTCTGTGGCGTAGCGGTTGTGCATCTGCCTACCATGCGAGAGGTCCCGGGTTCGAATCCTGTGCTGTATGTGGGAAAAACGTCAGCTATGCGAGCTAAGCTGAGCTAAACTAACTTAGCCTAGCGTCTGGTCTGCAACCGGCTAAACTTTCCTCACTACTTCTTATGCCTTAGCTCAACAACAACAAACTACCAATTGTTTAGTAATTCCAAGTACTTACATTGTTCTTAGCTGCAAAATCATCAAAGGTCTGTAAAATACAGTTTTAAGGTAGTTCTAATAAGTACACAACCGTCTATCCAAAGTCCACGGCCCGCGATTTACAACCTAGCCACATCGAGATACAGTTCAAAACCTAAGAAAAAACAGAACAAAAGTTATGGGTATTTTGTGAACGTTGGACGTTTGACTTCGGTAACGGCTTAGGACTTTAATAAGCTTGTGGCCTGTGAAGTCAAGATATATACTTTTTATGAACTGTCAAAACGGAACTTTTGTTCCAGAGTTCTATGAAATAACAACAGAATGACGTCATGCAAAAGTGCCATCAAATGCTGTCTTTTTATGCACAAAATTGACTTTATAAAACATATCTGCTGGAAATATACAATTCTGAGAATTTCAAGCCATTTTTAACCGACTTCCCAAAGGAGGAGGTTTACAATTCGTCCGGATATTTGTTTTTTATTTTTATTTTTATTTTTTATGTATGTTCCCCGATAGCGCCTAGACGGATGGACCGATTTGGAAAATTATTTTTTTGTTTGAAAGGGTTTACCTTCCCATTGGTCCCATTGACACCAGGTCAGGATTTGATGATGGGATCCTGGAGAAATCGAGGGAACTCTTCAAATATTATAGGCAGACCTATAGTGATTTTTATGTTTTTCATAATAACTCGTGCAAATGCACATGGTAAGCATAATATTGTGATGCGGAACTGCTCATGAAGACCACATATGGCCACCAGATCTGCTCAATACTAGGTACAAATACAATGCGTGGCTGGCGGGCAGGCAACGCATAGCCTAAACCGGTGGACCTAGAGCCATGAAACTTTGTACAGAGGTTCCTTAGTAGCGTGGGGTAGCACTGTGATGGGATTTGACAAAATTAATTCCCCAGGGGGGGGGGGGGGGGTAAGGGGTTACAGTTTGTATTAAACTCAATCTAATCAAATAGGGTTTGTGGAAGTCGGTTTTTTCTAAAGTTTACTTTTTGTTTCAATTATGTACATAATGCTTCAACTTAAGACTTGTTCCTAGACTTATTGGATTACCTTGGCCAGAAGCATATTATGTGCCTGATTAAATGAAACGGCTGCGTGCGATGTACTCACCTATGAGCGTCGGCGATTCGGTGCCGTGTGCGCTGTCACACGTCAGGGGGGGCGGCGCGCGGCGCGGGGTGCGGGCGGAAGACCAGGCGCGGGTGCGGAGCGGCAACTGCGGGAGGGGGGGTGGTAGAGAGATGACGGTAGAGATATGGATACGGTTACCCTACTTCATCAAAGCAGCTACGACGGAGACGCAGCGATCGTGTGGATGTCGTTGGTTGGTTAAATCAGACACTTAACTACCGTTAATTAAAGACCGACATTCAACCAAGTCATTAGCATTTTGATTTAAATTATTTTATTTAATTTTATCAACAAAAATCCACAGCCATGCTTACATGTAATCTTAAAAAATAATCTTAAAATGAGGCCAATTAAGGATTTCATTATGTAAACAACCTATGCAATCGAAAAGAAGAAAAAGAAGGAAAAATAACCAAAAAAACAGCATGAGTGCCTTACTTATGTCAGGTGTGTCCCGTGTGTGTAGGTTGTGTGCTTGTAATTTGGTATTGTATACTTGTAAATAAATAATTGAGAAAGTAAATTGTGTACTTGCGTGTGTGTGCATGGGGGAGGGGAGGAGGGGGGGGGATGCTAAGTACAGTCATAAATTGTAGGTTTATGGAGCCGAAACCAAAAACTAAACCTACAATTTATGACTGTACTTAGCATACCCCCCCCCCCCCCTCCTCCCCTCCCCCACGCACACACACGCAAGCACACAATTTACTTTTTCAATTATTTATTTACAAGTATACAACAACAAATTACAAGCACACAACCTACACACACGGGACAAAGAAAGCATCGTCGAAAACGTTTAAAAATCTGTCTGACTTGTTCAGCAGGCTCACTCCGAGCGAGTGTTCACGCGGCTGTCGGTGAGCGTCTACCTGCGTGGTGTGAGGCTCATGAGCCGGCAACAGCGGCGGCACGAGTAGACTGCGCGCGTCCCAGCACAGCGCCAGTTCAAACTTGTTCAGCAGGCTCGCTCCGAGCGAGTGTTCACGCGGCTGTCAGTGAGCGTCTACCTGCGTGGTGTGAGGCTCATGAGCCGGCAACAGCGGCGGCACGAGTAGACTGCGCGCGTCCCAGCACAGCGCCAGTTCAAACTTGTTCAGCAGGCTCACTCCGAGCGAGTGTTCACGCGGCTGTCGGTGAGCGTCTACCTGCGTGGTGTGAGGCTCATGAGCCGGCAACAGCGGCGGCACGAGTAGACTGCGCGCGTCCCAGCACAGCGCCAGTTCAAACTTGTTCAGCAGGCTCACTCCGAGCGAGTGTTCACGCGGCTGTCAGTGAGCGTCTACCTGCGTGGTGTGAGGCTCATGAGCCGGCAACAGCGGCGGCACGAGTAGACTGCGCGCGTCCCAGCACAGCGCCAGTTCAAACTTGTTCAGCAGGCTCACTCCGAGCGAGTGTTCACGCGGCTGTCAGTGAGCGTCTACCTGCGTGGTGTGAGGCTCATGAGCCGGCAACAGCGGCGGCACGAGTAGACTGCGCGCGTCCCAGCACAGCGCCAGTTCAAACTTGTTCAGCAGGCTCACTCCGAGCGAGTGTTCACGCGGCTGTCAGTGAGCGTCTACCTGCGTGGTGTGAGGCTCATGAGCCGGCAACAGCGGCGGCACGAGTAGACTGCGCGCGTCCCAGCACAGCGCCAGTTCAAACTTGTTCAGCAGGCTCACTCCGAGCGAGTGTTCACGCGGCTGTCAGTGAGCGTCTACCTGCGTGGTGTGAGGCTCATGAGCCGGCAACAGCGGCGGCACGAGTAGACTGCGCGCGTCCCAGCACAGCGCCAGTTCAAACTTGTTCAGCAGGCTCACTCCGAGCGAGTGGGTGTCTTCCCCGAGTGATAGTTGGGGGCTCGCTTTGAACACGTGGGGTAGGTCTTCGATTTTCATTATGCCTGCGGGTGGGGGGGTGAGTGGATGAAATTATAAACGACTGACTTTTACTGGTGAGTGACTGAGTGGGTGGCAGAGGTACGTCCAGCAATTATGTAAAATTATGAACTACTTTTTAAGACTGGGTGGCAGAGGGACGCCTGCCTAATTTTGCTGAATTTGTATGAACTCGCGTGGAACTCGCAAGGGAATCAAAACCTATAGGGTACTTCCGGTTGGCCTAGGGTCATGAAATTTGGAATGAATGAAGGTCTTATAGCACAAGTAAAGGGAAAAATCCGAAAACTGTAAATTTCTGTCTGTCTGTCTGTCTCATTTCTCAGAAACGCATGGAGGTATAAAGTTGAAATTAATATCGATTACTTAAGTCTGTGATCTCATAAAGTTGTGAAAAAAATAAACTTATAGGTCAACGCAATCAAAAGATACCGCATATGTCTCAATCTTGCTGAAATTGCTTGATATTCGCAAGGGAATCAAAACCTAAAGGGTACTTCCCTTTGACCAAGAATCATGAAATTTGGCACGAAGCAAGGTCTTATAGCACAAGTAAAGGGAAAAATCTGAAAACTGCAAATTTCTGTCTTCCTAAAAAAATATTCAATTTGGTTTACATGGATGACAGACATCACACTTTAGTTTTTTATGTGGAAACCTAATAAAACGTGTTACGCTCTGCAAGTGTGATCGGAACCCTTGGTGCGCGAGTCCTACTCGCACTTGGCCGGTTATTTTTGTATAATCTGTACATTTTCTTTTTGTAAATTAGGTTTAGTTGTATCATAATCTGTATATATAAGTATTTGTTGAATAAACGACCCCAAGACTGTATACTATGTCATGTGAGTAAATATAGAATTAAGAGGATCGTGTACTCGCAAGCTTCCATACAAAAAGCGTTAACGTTTTCCACCCCCTAAACCTTGTCCGATTTTCACAATTTTTTTACATGTTTGAGATACTATGGAAAACTATGCTCGTACGTTTTGATTTTTTTGAAATATTAGATATTTTAGGAAATATTGGAACTTATATTTTTATATGGACTGGGTTATGTTCAAAAAAATCAAAACGTAGGAGCATAGTTTTCCATAGTATCTCAAACATGTAAAAAAATTGTGAAAATCGGACAAGGTTTAGGGGGTGGAAAACGTTAACGCTTTTTGTATGGAAGCTTGCGAGTACACTATCGTCTTAAGGAGCTTTGGAACTTACCGTTGCTGGCAAAAGGGTTGATTTCCCTGACAGTGACCACGTGCGCCAGCACATCGCACAGCCACTGCGGCCGCAGGAAGTAGAGCTCTTTGAGAGTCGCGTCGTCGTAGTGCAGGAGCACGCCTGGGGGTGGAATAATGAATAAGGGCGGCTTTCTCTAAAATTTATTTTATTTTATTTATTATTTTATCTTATTTGGAAAACTTACAGATTATAATTTCGTATATATTTATTGCACATATCAGAAAAAAAACACAAACAATACAGAAAAGGCATGAACAAAGGCAAGCTTATCTCTAAAAAGAGATTTCTTCCAGCAAACCCAGGATGGACAGGATACATTTTAAAACTTAAAACGGGTAGGCCTATGTGCTAAAGTAAAAAATAAAATATAAATAAATTATATTACTAAACTACTGAATATAATAAATACCTAAGTACCTACATGAATACATATTAATCATATATATCTTAACATAAATAAACCCTAATACATATTTAATACCTACTAACTTGTTATTTGAGTAAAGGAGAATGCTTATGTCTAAGCCAGTTACAAGTTTTCGCCTTTAGTTAAACAAATGAATACCTATCTTATTATTTTAGTTACATTGAAAGAAAAAAGAAATGTAATATATAACGTACTATTGATAACGGAGCTGCCATGCTACTAAGAAAATATGAAAATTAGTTAGGTTACAGTAGATAACATTTATTAGTACCTTTAGTTTGATTTACGCCTTTCGCCAAAATAGTGACTATTTATTGTGTTACGGAAGATGCTTGCCTTGCTTTAAGCAGCTGATTAGCGCAGAATAATGGGGATCCACAGGCAAAACGAACCGCCGATGGCGCTAGTAGCGGTCCGGCCATGTCAATGTCAAACTTTGTTCATGTTTTCGCTAAGAACAGATTTGTAGTTAATTTTAGTTGTATAGGGGTTTAATTTTAGTTTTATTGGTCTCTGCATATCCTCGAGCGCATTGTTGCAACGAAGTTTTTTCTCCGAATTGCTTTTTCCCATCGCTTTTTCAGGTCGGGATTCTTGGGAAATAGATGAACCCCATTTTTATCACATCCTGGTACGGCACAAAGAGGCATATTAGTGAAATCTATTGAAAATTTATCAAAAACCACAGAAAACCGCACAATTGTACGGGAATGACAGTTGATGACAGTTCAGCCTGGCCGTACCGATGATGCGCCCTCTACAGGGATAAAGTGGCAGTGTGGATCCCCCATTGTATTTTAGTTAGAGGGGTCACTTGGCTAGACGGGACGACGGACGGTGGACCAAAGCAGTCGCGGAGTGGTGGCCACGGGGAGCGACAGGGCCAGTGGGCAGACCACCACCGGCCCGATGGTCCGACGATATTGTCAAGTCGTCGGGATCCCACTGGGGGCGATTGGCGCAGGACCGGGGAGATTGGCGCTATACAGAAGAGGTATTTGCCCAGCAGTGGGTCGATGTGGGCTGAGGATGATGATGGATGATGAATTGTAGTTTAATAAATAATAAATAAATAAATAATAAATTGGAATTAGAGAAAATTATATATTCATATTTTGCACAGTAACTTAATAATAAAACTTAAATAACAAATAGTGCGCAAAGGCGAGCTTATCTCTTAAGAGAGATCTATATCGTCTTGCTCCACGCAGATTTCACTGCTAATTACGATTATTTGTTTGTTTATTATTTATTATTTGATGTATTAAGCTAATTATAGTAAAATCGGCCAAGTTTGGGCGATTAAACTCCATTTATTGGCTGTCAAAATTCCATATAATAGTTGCCATGGTTACCATAGTCATAGATTAGTTAATCGTAAATTTTATTAAGAGTTTCGGAAAGCAGGGGTTAGGATAGGAGCGATCTTTTTTATACCCAGATAAACAGTCAGATAACTTTGTATGACTATGAATACCTGGTGGCATGTCAAATTCCTCAGACAGACGGACAGGTAGACAATTATCTGAGGATTAAAAGGTCGGCCCTTAATAATATTTTGAGACCTATATAACGGGCTCCTTTTTTGACTGGATTTTCATTTTACCCCCCGAGGAGAACTTACCCGGATACAAAAAAGATTGAGTCATTCTTCCAATATAACATCCCTTTAATGGACACGTAAAAAAAACCGTCATTTGTTGTGTCATTGTCACTAAACGGTCAGTGTGCTCTCAGAAGTGGGCCAAGCTGTGGTCAGTCACGGCGTGGATAGACGATGACGCGCCCGCTCCGTCGCCGCTCCGCGCCCGCTAAGCCGCGCGCTCACCGCCTCGCACCGATTTGTGCCTTATTGCTCATTAATAAGTTTCTTATTACATCGGATGGTTTTCATCGCACCCGCCCCGCGCCCGCTCCGACGCCGCGCCGCGCCCGCTCCATCCGATGTATTAAGAGATCCATTTTTAAAAAACGCTCGAAGGAACACTATCTTTCTCTACCTTAATATACCTTAGTATCTATTTATATATTATATTTTGTTTTTTGTTTTTATCTGTATTTATGTATTTATTAGTAAGTAGTCTTTTATTTTAATATTTATCGTTGTGCACTTATGTAGGTCTACTTTTTATTAAATTATCCTCTCCATCCTAGGTTTGCTGGAAGAAATCTCTTATTAGAGATAAGCTCGCCTTTGTACATGTTTTTTCTAATATTAAGTGTCTGTATTATGTTTTCTGTGCAATAAAGTATAAAGTAAAGTAAAGTAAGAGACTTCTTAACGAGCATTAAGACACAAATCGGTGCAAGGCGGTGAGAGCGAGGCTTAGCGGCGTCGGAGCGGGCGCGGAGCGGCTACGGAGCGGGAGCGGCTACGGAGCGGGCGCGTCATCGGCATCGTCCGCCCACGCCCTTACCGTTCTCATGCAAGAACATGGTGGCTTGGTGTAGCTCAGCCGAGTCGCGGAACCCGCGGAGGTTCTTCTGTTGCATCCACTGTGTCACCTGCCGAGTAAAATATGTCACATTATTGAGTAACTTAGAGTGTTAATTTCGCTCGCGAGTTGAGTCATCTTACGGCCGAAATTAATAACCTATCTTCAATCCATAATCTGCAGATTTGAGATTGCTAGTGTCAATTTTGACATAAATCCCATAGCGCAACTGTCAAATGTAACGCGTAATCTGCAGATCACGGATAGAGATAAGTTATTGGGATCGGCTGTTAGCCACGAGTTAAATCTTCTCGCGGGCGTATCCCTACCCCTTAAATGCTCGAGGCGATCGGCGCCGGAGATCTCACACAGTCTCACTCTTAGCCACTCCGAGGCATAATACTTCGGCATATGAGCACTCGTTCAGGGCCCGAATTCTACTGTACACAAGCATACCACAAGCCTGGCACAAGCTTGAATACGACGCATTTGGTATTCTACTAAAACCGGAATCCAATTCACAAGCGCCAGCGAGACGCCAGCCTACTTCGTATTCTACTATCCAAAACGTACTTACGCTGGCGTCAAACTGGCGCCAGCGTAAGAACGCTTTGGACAGTAGAACAAAGTACGCAGGCGTCAAACTGGCGCCAGCGTGAGTACGTTTTGGATAGTAGAATACGAAGTAGGCTGGCGTCACGCTGGCGCTTGTGAATTGCGATTCCGGTTTTAGTAGAAAACCAAATGCCTCGTATTCAAGTTTGTGCCAGGCTTGTGGTATGCTTGTGAACAGAGAATTCGGGCCCAGGTTGCAGGCAATCCGACTGTGGAACGCACTCCCTTCCACCATAAGAGACAGTCCCACTCTTTACACATTTAAAAACCGGGTAAAAGAACACTTCCTCCCTCTTTCCACTTGTCAACTACTTTTCATTAGTTTTAGTCATTTATTGTGCACTGACTTCCCTCTCTTCATCTGTTTTTTTCCTGTCATGCCTAGGTTTGCTGGAAGAATCTTTTTAGAGATAAGCTCGCCTTTGTACATATCTTTCTGTAAATGTTACGTGTTTTTTATGTTTTTGTGCAATAAAGTATGAATGAAATGAAATGAAAATTAATTGGGCAGATGACAAATGAAAAGTAATTGTTATAAAGTACCCACTGATGAGAAGTTATGCTCATCGCGACCCACAACAGGCTACGTCATCTCACTCGCGAGATCAATCATTTCTGCCACGAGTTTAGTCTTCTCACCCACGAGTTGAGTCATCGCGCCCGCGAGTTGAGTCATCGCGCCCGCGAGTTGAGCCATCTCGCCCGCGAGTTAAATCATCTCATTCGCGAGTTGAGTCATCTCGCCCGCGAGTTAAATCATCTCGCCTGCGAGTTAAATCATCTCATTCGCGAGTTGAGTCATCGCGCCCGCGAGTTGAGTCATCTCGCCCGCGAGTTGAGTCATCTCGCCCGCGAGTTGAGTCATCGCGCCCGCGAGTTGAGCCATCTCGCCCGCGAGTTAAATCATTTCATTCGCGAGTTGAGTCATCTCGCCCGCGAGTTAAATCATCTCGCCTGCGAGTTAAATCATCTCATTCGCGAGTTGAGTCATCTCGCCCGCGAGTTGAGTCATCTCGCCCGCGAGTTGAGTCATCTCGCCCGCGAGTTGAGTCATCTCGCCCGCGAGTTGAGTCATCGCGCCCGCGAATCGAGTCATCTTAACCGCGAGTTAAATCATCTCGCGGGCGTGCCTCGGCCATCTAATCTGGGAATCACTCACCAGCCGCTTATATTCGTCGTGACGCACGACAGGCTGCGTCATCTCACTCGCCAGTTGCGTCACGCACTCTTCTAGTGCGATGTATGTGGCGGGGATCCGCTGCTCTAGCAGGGGCTCTTTGCTGCCTGAGAATAGGATAAATCGCTTTTTTAAAAACGCTCGAAGGAACACCATCTTTCTCTACCTTAACATAACTTAGTATCTATTTATATATTATATTTTGTTTTTTGTTTTTATATGTATTTATGTATTTATTAGTAAGTAGTCTATTATTTTCAACCGACTTCAAAAAAAGGAGGAGGTTCTCAATTCGACCCGTATGTTTTTTTTTTTTTTTTTTTTCTATGTTTGTTACGCGATTACTCCGCCAATTATGAACCGATTTGAACAAATATTTTTTCGGCGTATAGGTAATACCTCAAGGGTGGTCCCATTGACACCAGGTCAGGATCTGATGATGGGATCCTGGAGAAATCGAGAGAACTCTTCAAATATTATAGGCAGACCTATAGTGATTTTTGTATTTTTCATAATAACTCGTGCAAATGCACACGGTAAGCATAATATTGTGATGCGGAACTGCTGATGAAGACCACATATGGCCACCAGATCTGCTCAATACTAGGTACAAATACAATGCGTGGCTGACGGGCAGGCAACGCATAGCCTAAACCGGTGGACCTAGAGACATGAAACTTTGTACAGGGGTTCCTTAGTCGCGTAGGGTAGCACTGATATAGGATTTGACAAAATTAATTCCCCAAGAGGGGGGGGATTAGGGGTTACAGTTAGTATTAAACTCAATCTAATCAATTAGGGTTTGTGGAAGTCGGTTTTTTCTAAAGTTTACTTTTTGTTTCAATTATAATATTTATCGTTGTGCACTTATGTAGGTCTACCTTTTATTAAATTATCCCCTCCATCCTAGGTTTGCTGGAAGAGATCTCTTATTAGAGTCTCTTTTTTTTCTAATATTTATGTTTTCTGTGCAATAAAGTATAAAGTATAAAATCTGTTAAGTGCGAGATGGACGCACAGGCAAAGTGTATGGGCCACCCCGCAGTGTGTGTCTTGAGAATACTTGAGATGGTTCCACGTAGTAGTAGTAGTAGTTGACGAAAGATGTAGTAAAAGATGAGAAGTCCAATCAGAAGTATATTGCAAAGTACATGATAGATTGTGGAGACTAATTTCCCGTAAGTTGTGGTTACTTTGAGCGTTGATTGTATTCTAACTAAAATGCCTAATTTAATCGATAAGCTAAACTAGGTAAGGAAATAGTATTGCTGACGTTCGACCAATAAAGGTAGGATGCGCGTGAGACCGCGGTTAGGTAGGCTGCGCGTGAGACCGCGGTTAGTTCGGTTATTTGTGAACCGTACACGAAGGGATCCGCACCGCGCACCATCATATGAGAAAAAGTGAAATAACCGGCCAAGTGCGAGTCGGACTCGCGCACGAAGGGTTCCGTACCATTATCTATAAAAAACCGCAAAAAAAAAAAAAAAACATTTTGTATGGGAGCCCCCCCTAAATATTAATATAATTTTAATTTAATTATTTATTTTTTAAGTAAATAATATACTCAATATATTGTGAACATTTTAAGCGTCTACCTACTACCATTATCAATATCGAGCAAAAATGAGCAAAAAAAATCACGTTTGTTGTATGGGAGCCCCCCTTAATATTAAATTTCTTTTGATTTTTAGTATTTGTTGTTATAGCGGCAACAGAAATACATCATCTGTGAAAATTTCAACTGTCTAGCTACCACGGTTCATGAGATACAGCCTGGTGACAGACAGACGGACGGACAGACGGACAGACAGCGAAGTCTCAGTAAAAGGGTCCCGTTTGGCACCCTTCGGGTACGGAACCCTAAAAACACCTTTATTTTTTAACATTTCGTGTTGTTTAACATTTGTTGCTGTAACGGCAACCGATATGCACTCTCTGTCAACATTTTCGTACCATTTACTCATTACGGCTCGTGAGATACAGCCGGACAGACGGACAGCGGAGGCTTAGTAATAGACATAGACACACGTTCATTCACTGAACAAACACCAACAGGCAATTTCAAAGAAATCGACATTAAATTGATAAAGATAAAGATAAAGCGTGTTATTACAAAAAATAGTAAACGCAGTTTAACCTCAAAACAAACGTCAAATCCCATACAATTTCGTTTTTAAACAGGCGTTGAACGGGAGTTTATTTTTTTGTAATAACACCCAAAGACTTTTATTTGCGATAGATATGGTTATACAAAGGTGGTACAATATAGTTTCTGTCAGATACACACATCCAGCTAATTAAATTGTAGCATGCAAAAACAATTATGACATAGAGCCACTTAATTTTAAATATTGTAAAAGTAAACACGTAACCATTGGGTCCAACGGGCAACTGGGTAGACAGTAAGGGTCCCGCTCGGCACCCTTCGGGCACGGCACCCTGACCAAGGGTTATTAATTGTTATCTCATCAATGCACAGTGTTGTAATATCAAACTAACCTGGAGGCTTGACACTGAACGCCACAGTGTAAATGATGTCTGCTAGCAGCTTTATATTGTGCTTTGTGCTGCAAGATACCTGTAACCACAGAAACTATAATATTATACTAACACAGATAGACCACCTAGAACAAAATATGACACCGGCGTAAACTGAGATGCTACGGAAGCTTCTTTAGTTCGAGGCCATTATCGCTTGGCGCAGCACCATCGAAAAATTGCAAATACCACGACATGGCGCTAAGATATATAGGATTTATTCTAAGATTAGCGCCGCCTAGAAGTATGTTAGCTGAAACCATGGCGTTTAAAGTACAAATCTTACTCCTCACGCCATCATAGGCTAGAAGGATATTAACAACTGAGGTGTCGTTGGATTTGTGGAGACCGTGAGTGAGAGTGACACAGAGTTTATAATTTTAGTGAAAAGTCAATTGTTTGTATTTTAGATCGCAAAATGTTGTTTGCGGCTACTTTCATACTCCACGCACGTAACCAGGTACATTCATAAGTGTGTGTGTGTTATTTAAAGAAAATGCAGTCGGGATTTGTTTTTATAAAAAAACCATCTGTTCATCCGATAAACTTCACGTACGATGTGAGCGGTGAGGGGATGGAAAATAATGAAAAAAATACTTAATAATTCCCGTTGTCGCTCGCAGAGCCACTAGTTTAGTTGGTTCTATATAGAGACTATAATATCCAATTAACTGCGCCTGCGGGGGAACGCGGCTCGCCAAACGTTTGTTGTGTTCAACAAACGTTCGCATACGCAGCCTATGTACGACGACGGGCCGCCAGACAGTTTCGCAGCTGCTGACCAACCACAGCTCTCTTACCTCGTCCCCCGCCGCCCGTAAATAGGTGAGTTGTGTTTCAAAGGAAAATGTATCTATGCGCTCTCCACTGGATAAGTGCTCTCTGGGGCCCTACCGCGCAGCCGCTGTCGGCATCGACTTCGTCTTTGACTTGCCGTATTTTCATAATGATAAAGTTCATTCTTGCGCATTTTTTTTATATACTTTATTGCAGACAAATCAATACATTATGACAATTAAAAATAGAAATGACATGTACAAAGGCGAGCTTATCTCTATCGAGAGATAAGCTCCCATTTAAACACGAGCATTTAAACACGATGCCGATGCCAACAGCGGTTGCCTTCTCTTATTTACCTGGCCTAGCTAACCTGCCCCCCCACCGCGCAACCTGCCCCCCCACCGCGCAACCGCAAGAATGAACTTTAACATGGTGATGAGTTGCTGCTTCGCCTCCCGCCGCCCGCTGCCCCGCCGTCGACTATAATGAGCCTGTACCCTGGTTCTATATCGTCTCACCTCCACGGAGTCCAGAACCCTCGGCAGGCCCAGCTTGTCGGCATCTGGCGCGCCCATGATCGACGCACGGATCACGCGCTGCAGCGCCTCCGGACTCTCGCACTCAGGGAGGTGGCACTGCCATGACAAGTAGGTTTGCATACAGAGAGCAATGGCCTGTTTACATTGATCAAGGACAGACAGTGGACAGTGACCGGACAGGGGCGAGACTTGGCTTTCATATAATATCGCCACTGTCCACTGTTCTTGACCAATGTAAACTGTGTAACAGAAAGGTGTAGTCATATTTTAGGGAGTTGTTATTTTTCACTTCATCATGCGATTTGTGCCGAGCTGCCGAGCGATCAGCTGATTTGAATGGAGAAGTAAAAAATAAAGTTGCTCTGATCAAATCGGTTTCATAGTGAAAGTTTTTCTGAACGATGTCCCTAACAAAACACTAAAATATGACTAGACCTTTCTGTTACACCCAGTACAGGCACATACAGCTTTCCAAACATCATTTAAGGACAAAAGAGTCCTTGGAACAATATTGACATCTTCTTTATATATAAAAATGAATTGCTGTTCGTTAGTCTCACTAAAACTCGAGAACGGCTGAACGGATTTATGTTATCTTAGTCTTGAAATGTTCGTGGAGGTCTAGGGAAGGTTTAAAAGGTGAGAAAAAATCGAATAATTTCCGGGAAAACCCTAAAAACAGCCCTTTTCTATTTCCCATACAAACGTTTTCTAGAGTCAATTTGAACTTTATTGCTATTCAATAAATTTCATATTAAATTGAGGCAGTACGAAGTCTGCCGGGTCAGCTAGTTAAAATTAAAAATTGACATTAAAATTATTGACATTTTGAGAGTGGGTACCAAGACGACAATGAATGTCTAATTTTTGACGTTGGTACCCACTGTCAAACTAATTTTAATGTTTTATTTTTATTTTGGAGAATGACAATGGCTCGACTTAGTGGGTTAACATAGCGTCACGCCTTTTCCCGTACGAGATAACAGAGGTACTGTCGTGCCCACTTTTAGCCAGTTATTCAATGCTCTTAAAAAAAACTTATAAACCTCCTCCACTAACCTTTTTTGTATGAGTTTCGAATTTGGGTTATAAAACAGACACTATAATATTATTCTAATCCAAATAGACCACCCAGAACAAAATATGACACTGGCGGAACCTGAGATGCCACGGAAGCTTCTTTAGTTCGAGGCCATTACCGCTTGGTGCAGCACCATCGAAAACTTGCAAATACAACGAGATGGCGCTAAGATATATAGATTTTATTCCAAGATTAGCGCCACCTAGAAGTATGTTAACTGAAACCATGGCGTTTGAAGTACAAATCTCACTCCTCACGCCATCTGTTATTAACGAGGGGTTACTAATTCTAAGTTGTACGGGATGAGCACCCTGTGGTTATAGGTAAGTGCGTACTTACATTTGGAACCTGATCATAGTGTGTGGCGACCATTAGCACCGGCGAGCCTGGCGCTCTCGCTTGTATCGACCTGAAAAATAAAACTTCGTAAATAATTTCTTCTCCTACCCCCTTTTTAAACGACTTCCAAAATTTTTTTGTTTTTTTAATTTTATGTATGTGCCCCGATAGCGCCTAGACGGATGGGCCGATTTGGAAAATTATTTTTTTGTTTGAAAGGGTTTACCTTCCCATTGGTCCCATTGACACCAGGCCAGGATCTGATAATGGGATCCTGGAGAAATCGAGGGAACTCTTCAAATATTATAGGCAGACCTATAGTGATTTTTGTGTTTTTAGTAATAACTCGTGCATTTACTCACGGTAAGCATAATATTGTGATGCGGAACTGCTGATGAAGACCACACATGGCCACCAGAACTGCTCAATACTAGGTACAAATACAATGCGTGGCTGACGGGCAGGCAACGCATAGCCTAAACCGGTGGATCCAGAGCCATGAAACTTTGTACAGGGGTTCCTTAGTAGCGTGGGGTAGCACTGAGATGGGATTTGACAAAATTAATTCCCCAAGGGGAGGGGGGGATAAGGGGTCACAGTTTTTATTAAACTCAATCTAATCAAACAGGGTTTGTGGAAGTCGGTTTTTTCTAAAGTTTACTTTTTGTTTCAATTATTCTGCAACAAGGGTTGAGTTGAGTTTTTATTTTTATTTTATTTAGCCTGCATAGTGTCCTACTGCTGGACAAAAGCCTCCCCTGTCTCACAACATTCCTCCCTGTGATGATGCGTCGATGACTACTGGACTGGAAGAAACTATAATCATTAAAGAGGGAGCTTTTTGTAAACACGCCCGGGCTTTCGTTATCATACATTTTGATTGAACAATCCAAGAAATCTTTAGCAACTAACTTTATCTCGGGGTGCGGAATCGCTTTAACATAGCATTATTTAACTGCATACACATATTATTCTAGTCGGTGTAAACAAACAGTATCTTCTGATAAGTCCCTCAAACATTGTGCTGTTTCCAACAAATAAAACGTTTTGATAATTTTGAAAACCAAACAATGATACGTGTCGGAGCTCACCTCAGCCACTGCAGAGCGCCGGCCAACCCCCGCTTGCCGTCCGTCACCTTCCACACCACCAGGTAAAGCGAGCGGCGCGACAGGAAGTACTGGTGCGTGTCGTAGTACCTGCACACGGAAGTGGCAGGTTATCACACCCGGCAGACCACAGATATTGTAAATGGTAGAATCAGAACTGCAACAACTGACGTCACCTGGTGCCATTTGTCAGTACTAACTGCTACTACCAGCGCCATCTAGCGGTGCACGTCGGTACTACAACTGCACTCGGCTTCTACCAGCGTCATCTAGGGACACCCATCGGTACCATAACGACACTCGACTACAACCAGCGAGCGTCACCTAGCGGCACACGTCGGTACTAAAACAACATTCCGCAACTACTAGTGCCACTAAGCGACGCAGGGAGGGAGGGGGAAGGAATTAATGAATGGATCAATGAATCATGCAAAAAAAAGCCCCCAGGTCTTGGATGTTTACATGTTTGTGATGTCGCTGTTTCTGGTTCCCACGACACAGGGTATCCTAGTGTGGGGCCAGAAACAATGTATGTGCCTGTATGTAAATGTTTATGTTTAATGAATCAATGAAAGACTGTCTAAATGAAAAATGAATGAATGAACGAATGAAAGAGCAAACTAAAGAATGAAACGCACGCTTATGGAGCGCACTCCCCTGCACCATCAGGGATAGTCCTACTCTCAATATTTTTAAGAGTCGTGTGAAGAAGCATTACCTTTCTTTATATAATTATAGCTAGTATGTACAGTAATTATTAGCTCACATATATATTATATAAATATATTTCATATTTATTTATATAAGTATGCACTAGTTTATGTAGTCTATTGATTTGTAAGTAATCATTATATGTATTGTGGCATAACTCGAACCAGTAATATTTATTTATTTATTTATTTTGAATTAAACATGGCAGCTCCGTTATCAATTTGTCTAGTACGTTTTATATTTTATTTTTATTCTTTTAATGTAACTAAAAGTAATATGGTAGGTATATCACTTATCTAAAACAGTGTGCACCCCAGTTTAGTTACTAGAACCTTATATATAGCAGGTATTAATTTGTATAACTTTAGGCGAAAACTTGTAATTGGCTTAGACATAAGCACTCTCTTTTTATTCAAATAACAATTATAAGCTGTAAGATTCCCAAACAAGAAAAAAAAATTGTACACATGGGCACACCACGGACACTCCATAGAACGCTCGTAAAATAACCACCTATTATTAGAGCTCGTCTAAGCTGAAATGACGCGCCCCTCTCCTTGGTTTTGTATGACAAGTAAGTACGAAACTAAGGAGTGGGGCGCGTCATTTCAGCTTAGACGAGCTCTACTACATAGCCTAATGACATTTGT
The DNA here is from genome assembly GCA_963457715.1 of Argyresthia albistria. Classification (NCBI taxonomy): domain Eukaryota; kingdom Metazoa; phylum Arthropoda; class Insecta; order Lepidoptera; family Argyresthiidae; genus Argyresthia; species Argyresthia albistria. The sequence goes on from OY735282.1 coordinate 5,400,141, forward strand.
ACACGTGCAAATGTGTGCGTAAACTCGTTCGTTTGTAAATGTGTGCGTTCAGCGCCTAAACAAAGTGTCTCCCGAAGAGGCTCCCCGACTCCGGGGTGAGGTGCGGTATCTGAATCCGCGCGGGGAAGGGAGTGGCCGTTCTGTACGTAGTACTATTATCTCTTATATCTCTTCTGTGACATGGGACTACTCCTACTCAGCAATCCACCTGTCTCATCCCTATTCGGTTTGCTGGTTTGGTTTTTATTGTCCTATGTAACCTGTTTGTGTGCCATAAAGAAATTATGAATTATGAATGATTGTTTGAGTGAATGAGTGAATGGTATGAGTGAGTGAATGGTAGGCGCGGGCTCACTCCTGCTGGCCGCCAAAGTCCCAGGTGCGGAAGGTGACCGGCCCGCGCGCCGCGCGCTGCTTCTCGTACACCCAGCAGCCGATGTCCACGCCCACGGTGGACACGTTGCCCTTGCGGGACGACCGGTTGCCCATGCGCTTCGCCCAGTGCTGCAAAATGTCTCAGCCACTCAAAGGTCCGCCGGGTCATATTCATTTATTTGCATATAAACATGTACAATACAGAATCAATCAGATGGAAAAAGTGTGCAGGGTGCATGCACCCTGGGAAGGGTAATTACAATTATCTACACATACATATAGCTATTTCATTGAGCCGATCAGCTGTTCACAGGATAAAGAGACTAAATTTATTTTCATCACATCTATTCAAAAAGATCTACTTTAGTCCCGGCAAACAGGGACTAAAGTAGGTCATTTAGTCCCTAGGGACTAAAAGTAACTTTTTAATTTTGTTGCCAGTACAAAGGAAAAAAATGCTGTCACTAATCAGTTTCACTACCACTCAGGCTGACAGACCCAATTAAAAGAGAGATCGATTCTAAACGCAGCCAATAAAAAAAGTTTGTACTAAAATTTTTACTCGACACAGATTAGATAATCCGATCGACCGAATCGATTGACACCGATTGGTGACAACAGAGAAACAACCTTACAGAATTGATATCGAAACACGGACCAAATAATTTAAAAAGTTGTGGAAAATTTGTAAACAAAGCGCGCCAAATCTGAATGCTGTAATTATTTCATTTTCGTTTGCGGATACAATAGTAAAGAATATGAGTGAAAGTGAGTGTCTAACTCCAGATGATAACAACAAACGCGAATGACAAATACAAGATCTGTTACCAATAAAATCACGAGGAATATAGGTATGTAAAAACTAGTGGTTATCTGAAAATGCTTTTTGAACCAATTTTCAAGATTTAGCCAATACTAAACAAGCTTTAACTATGTGGAGGACATATTTGTAATTCGTAATTTCTTTATTGTACTAAGACAAGAATGTCATACAGAAAACTTATAACAGATAACAAGAGATTTCTTCCAACAAACCATTACACACAACCACACAACATATCACGACAATTGTGTACTTTAATAAATATAGGGTCTAACAGAAAGGGATGTACAAGCCGAAAGAAGGTTGTTAGGGACATCATTTTGAACAACTTTCACAATTGGACCGACTTGATCAGAGCAACTATATTTTTCACTCCACCATACAGATCAGCTGAGCGCTAGGCCCGAAATGTACTGAGTTAAAAATAAAGTTGCTCTGATCAAGTCGATCCCATAGTGAAAGTTGTTTAGAATGATGTCCCTCATTCCGCTTGTACACACCTTTTTGTTACACCCTGTATAGGTTAGGTACATGTATGTTATTTTATTGATTACTTACTACTTTTCTCATAGAGGGTGATGAAAAGTAGAGTGTCCACCTCAGGAGTAAAAACTATTTTTGGCTCGAGTGATGTACTTTGAATCCCTCGCTCCCTCAGGATTCTACTTTTGAGTCCCTCGTTACACTCGGGACTCAACTCTAGAATCCCTCGGTCGCTCAGGAGTCAAAAAACACTCTCGCCCTAAAAATAGTTCTTTACTCCCTTGGTAAACAATCTACTATTTCCTAATAATTTTTATCTTCGAAGAATTCCTGCAGCACGTAGTAGCATTTATTGGTGAGGTAATCTTTTAATAGTTTTTTATTTTATTTTGTGAAATCTTCCATTTCCTGGAGATTTTTGGGTAAATCTATATATATAAAAATGTTCGTTAGTCTCACTAAAACTCGAGAACGGCTGAACGGATTTATCTTATCTTAGTCTTGAAATGTTCGTGGAGGTCTAAGGAAGGTTTAAAAGGCGAGAAAAAATCGAATAGTTTCCGGGAAAACCCTAAAAACAACCCTTTTCTATTTCCCATACAAACGTTTTCTAGAGTCAATTTGAACTTTATTGCTATTCAATAAAGTTCATATTAAATTGAGGCAGTACGAAGTCTGCCGGGTCAGCTAGTTATTATATATTTTTGTAGCCATGGTAGAGGGACCATTTTCATCTCGTCCACTTTCCAAAGTAATGTTTTTTTCATAGGTTTTCAACTTTGTCTCGACGTGGGTAGATTGAAAATCGCGTGCCGTGGCCTTTGGACGGGCGTACGAGTACGAGTAGAGATAAGCTCGCCTTTGTACATGTTTTTTTCAGGGTTCTGACCCTTTTAAGGAAAAAAAGCGGCCAAGTGCGAGTTTGACTCGCCCATGAAGGGTTCCGTAATTGAGATACACAGGATACTTTTTTTTCACTCTCTTACTTTAAAAGTTAAAGGGGGGAACACAATTTTTTCCACTTTGGATGGGTCTGTCTCTTTAACAATTGACTTTGAGGAAAAATGGTTTTAGGAACCTCAACGTCATTTTCAAAGACCTATCTATAGATACCTACATATTAGGCTTGATGAAAAAAAAAATGGTGTCAGTTCCATGTATGGGGAGCCCCCACTTAACATTTTATTTTTTAAATTTTTGTATAAAAACCGTAATGAGGTTCCCAGAATACATCTACATACTAAGTTTCAACTGTGTTATCCAAATAGTTTTGGAATAAAGTTGCTGTGACATACGGACGGACATACAGACAGACAGACTGGACGAAACTATAAGGGTTCTTTGTTTCTCCAACGGAACCCTAAAAAGGTAGGCGCATGATAGCAATGCGATTACGGCGCCCGCACCCCGCGTCTTTCCCGTCACTTGCAATCTTCCCTAAAACCATCGTACAAGTAAAAGTCAAGATGGTTAAGTCCGCTCCCTTACTTCCAACCGTACGCCTTGGTGTTAGAGTCTACAACCAATGAAAATGTAGGGGTGAACATAGCAGGTTTTGTACACTGTGCACTAGTTTATGTAGTCTATTGATTTGTAAGTAATAATTATATGTATTGTACACATGGGTCTACTCCTGCTCAGCAATCCACCTGTCTCATCCCTCTTTGGTTTGCTGGAAGAGATCTCTTATTAGAGATAAGCTCGCCTTTGTACACGTTTTCTCTGTTTTTTACTGTCCTATGTGACATTTTGTGTGCTATAAAGAAATTATGAATTTTGAAACTGATGTATGGTATCTATCACCGTTCCGATGTTCCCCGCCCTAGTTCCGACGACGGCTTATCTGCCATGCGACCAGGGAGCACGTGTCCAGTGGAGAGCGCATAGATACATTTTCCTTTGAAACGCAACTCACCAATTCACGGGCGGCGGGGGACGAGGTAAGAGAGCTGTGACTGGTCAGCCGCTGCGAAACTGTCTGGCGGCCTTAAATGCACAGAAATCCAAAGAGGGGCGATGGACTGAGTCAGCACGTCTCTCTTCGGTGTATTTCCTTAGACTTAAGTAGAATTACATAAGATTTTCTTTTTTAAGGCCCTCCATATTTTGAAAGAGGTACGGGGTAGTTTCTTGCCCTTCTTTGCTCCATCCCTGAGCCCACAACTTCCGAACGAGCGGTAGTATACAAAAACATTAATATTATATTCAGACGTTGACTAAGATGTTGTATGATTTTATGGTCAATAAAAAAAAAAGATTTTGACTTTGATTTTGACTTGGCCCGTCATCGTACATAGGTTGCGTATGCGAACGTTTGTTGAATACAACAAACATTTGGCGAGCCGCATTCCCCCGCAGGCGCAGTCAATTGGATATATATAGTCTCTGCATGCGACTAATGGTATCAGTCGAGTAGAGCTCGTCTAAGCTGAAATGACGCGCCCCACTCCTTGGTTTCGTATTTACTTGTCATACAAAACCAAGGAGTGGGGCGCGTCATTTCAGCTTAGATGAGCTCTAGTATACCAAGTCACTACAGTTGCTTACCTCAGTAGGTTTCCTTCTGTGTGCGATCGCTGATTCCTGACGCAGGCAGTCTAACAAACTCGTCTTTCCGATTCCCTGCGAATTATAAAAGCTGTCCTATACAGGCTGTAACATAAAGATCATGCAACATCATCAGTCACTGTCAAAAGACATCATTAATGCCCGGTTTCCTGGGTGCTGATTAAAGTTAGCAGGTTGGCTAAATCAGCTTCAGCCAATCACGAACCGCTATTATTCAAAATGACGGAACTTGATTGGCCGAAACTGATTTAACCAACCTGTTAACTTTAACCAATGCCCAGGAAACTGGGTGGGTTCATTGTACAGCGCCATCTAGCCCTCCATAGTACGAACCACTTCGCCACCTATGTGCACACAATTACAACCTAAATCAACACCTTATTATAACCGGCCAAGTGCGAGTCGGACTCGCGCACGAAGGGTTCCGTCCATTATCTATAAAAAACCGCAAAAAAAAAATGTATGGGAGCCCCCCTAAATATTAATTTAATTTTAATTTAATTATTTATTTTTTAAGTAAATAATATACTCAATATATTGTGAACATTTTAAGCATCTACCTGCTACCATTATCAATATCGAGCAAAAATGAGCAAAAAAATCACGTTTGTTGTATGGGAGCCCCCCTTAATATTAAATTTCTTTTGATTTTTAGTATTTGTTGTTATAGCGGTAACAGAAATACATCATCTGTGAAAATTTCAACTGTCTAGCTACCACGGTTAATGAGATACAGCCTGGTGACAGACGGACGGACGGACGGACGGACGGACGGACGGACGGACAGACGGACAGCGAAGTCTCAGTAATAGGGTCCCGTTTGGCACCCTTCGGGTACGGAACCCTAAAAATCGGTGAAGTGCGAGTATGAATCGAACATGAAGGGTACCGTACCATCGTACGACACAACTTAAGCACTCAAATCAATAAAACAAAAACAAAAATAAAATTAACAACACGTCTCTTGTATGGGGGCCCCCTTTAATTTGTAATATCTCTCGTATTTCAATATTTGTTGTTGTTCCGGCAACAGATATACACATTCTGTGAAAATTTCAACTTTCTAGCTGTTACGGTTCGTGCTCTAGGACCCGCTGACGGACGGACGGACGGACAGCGGAGGCTTAGTAATAGGGTCCCGTTTGGCACCCTTCCCAACCCTAACCCTCTTTACCATCTCAGCGCACAGAAATCCAAAGAGGGGCGATAGACTGAGTCAGTACGTCTCTCCTCGGTGTATTTCCTTAGACTTAAGTAGAAATACATAACATTGTATTTTTAAGGCTCTGATATTTTAAAAGAGGTACGGGCGAGTTTCTTGCCCTTTTTTGCTCCATTCCTAAGCCAACAACTTCCGAACGGGCGGTAGTATACAACAATATTAATATTATATTGACCTTGACTAAGTAACCTGTACGATTTTATGGGCAATAAAAAAAAAATACGCGTGTAGCACCGTACACGTGTTAGAAGTAAAACTTCTGTAGCTAGATCATTAAGTGGTACCTATACTATACACCTATACCTACCTATACTAAAAGAGATTTAAATTTCCAATTTTGAGATCCAATCTCTGCTTCAAGTTACTTTTAAGTTTCAGACGTCCGATTATTTGAAATTATTTTATACTTGTACTTACTTTTAATACGTCATGTCATTTATTTCCCACCATTCCTTATCTACAACTTGTCGCGCTCCTGGTGATATACTTAACTCATTCAATAGTGTCACTACTATTTGCATCTCGCTCAGATTATATACCATCTGACGTCACGTCTTTAAGCCGTCTCGCTCAAATGTATGCATTGCTTTGCTTGTTTTAGAAATCCATATCGACCCGTGTGACATTGATGAAACTCTTTTCTTACAAACTGTATGGATCGCATCGCACAGCTGTCAAACATAAGTTCCGGTTCCAACAAAGAGGTTGAACGAAGTAGTTTGAGTCATGCTAGTTGATTTTGTTTCCCAGCCAGCGGCGGCGGCGGCGGCGGCGCCATCTTGGCCATACCGGAAATCAAGAACTCGTGGAAGAATGCTTAAAATAATTTTTATTTGTTAACGTTTCATCAGGTTTTTCTCTCACTAATTAACATTCTTTATTGTACGAATGTATTATTATCTTATCTGATTAGTTAAAAACCGTATTGAAAATAGTTGCGGTTTTAAAAGTCTTCAGCCGAGCCTGACGTCACCGATTCCAATTTCCGTTACATTTCTTAGCCACTCGTGATAGCACCCGGCTAGTAGCAATTGAAAAGCAAATATATGAATAACCCACAGTTGAGAGGTTAAATAAATTTTACCCCCGTGCCCTAAGAAGTTTTACTTCAAAAATTGAACTTGAACTTGAACTATTATAAGTATAGATTAGTCACCTGTTTCCCCACAATCATCAGCTTCATCACCGCGCGAGTCTGCGCCTCCTGGAGCACCGACTTCAGATAGCCGACGATGTCCATGCTCCGGTACATGCCGCTCTGCACCATCGATCTGTGAAACATACATAACCATGCAACATAATGTCTTTTTTCGGTCGGTCGGTCGGTCGGTCGGTCGGTCGGTCGGTCGGTCGGTCGGTCGGTCGGTCGGTCAGTCGGTCGGTCGGAAATCAGTCGGTCATTCAGTTGGTCAGTCGGTCGGTCGGTCGGTCGGTCGGTCGGTCGGTCGGTCGGTCGGTTGGTCGGTCGGTCAGTCGGTCGGTCGGTCGGTCGGTCGGTCGGTCGGTCGGTCAGTCGGACGGTCGTTCGGTCAGTCGGTCAGTCGGTCAGTCGGTCGGTCGGTCGGTCGGTCGGTCGGTCGGTCGGTCGGTCGGTCGGTCGGTCGGTCGGTCGGTCGGTCGGTCGGTCGGTCGGTCGGTCGGTTGGTCGGTCGGTCGGTCGGTCGGTCGGTCGGTCGGTCGGTCGGTCGCTCGGTCGGTCGGTCGGTCGGTTTATTTAGGTTATTGACTAGTAAATGTTAGAATATTTTTGTTGTACACTTGGGTCTACCCCTACTCAGCAATCTACCTTTCTCATCCCAACTTGGTTTGCTGGAAGCGATTTCTTACTAGAGATAAGCTCGTACACTATTTTAAGTATAACTGTTTTTTTTAATGTGTGTGTATAATAAAGAATTCAGTCAGTCAGTTGGTCAGTCGGTAAGACGGTCGGTCGCTCGGTCGGTCGGTCAATCGGCCGTACGGTCGGTCGCTCGGTCGGTCGGTCGGTCGGTCGCTCGGTCGGTCGGTCGGTCGGTCGGTTTATTTAGGTTATTGACTAGTAAATGTTAGTATATTTTTGTTGTACACTTGGGTCTACCCCTACTCAGCAATCTACCTTTCTCATCCCAACTTGGTTTGCTGGAAGCGATCTCTTACTAGAGATAAGCTCGCCTTTGCAAACTATTTTTAGTATAATTGTTTTTTTTAATGTCTGTGTACAATAAAGAAATTATGAACTATGAATTATGACGGTCGGTCAGTCAGTTGGTCAGTCGGTAAGTCGGTCGATCGGTCAGTCAGCCAGTCGGTCGGTCGGAAATCAGTCGGTCATTCAGTTGGTCAGTCGGACGGTCGGTCGGTCGGTCGGTCGGTCGGTCGGTCGGTCGGTCGGTCGATCGGTCGGTCAATCGGTCGGTCGGTCGGTCGGTCAGTCAGTCGGTCGGTCGGTCGGTCGGTCGGTCGGTCGGACGGTCGGTCGGTCAGTCGGTCGGTCGGTCGGTCGTTCAATCGGTCGGTCGGTCGGTCGGTCAGTCGGACGGTCGGTCGGTCAGTCGGTCAGTCGGTCGGACGGTCGGTCGGTCGGTCAGTCGGTCGGTCGGTCGGTCGGTCGGTCGGTCGGTCGGTCGGTCGGACGGTCGGTCGGTCAGTCGGTCGGTCGGTCGGTCGGTCGGTCGGTCGGTCGGTCGGTCGGTCGGTCGGTCGGTCGGTCGATCGGTCGGTCGGTCGGTCGGTCGGTCGGTCGGCGTATACCTGAGCGGCTCCTGCAGTGAACAGCCCGACGTGTTGAGGTTCCACAGTCGAGACAACAGACCCATCTGCGGCGGCAGGTCCGTTATTTCTGTAATCAACGACAGAAATATCATAACTGAGCGTTTTTAGGGTTCCGTACCCTAAGGGGGCCAAACGGGACCCTATTACTGAGACTTCGCTGTCCGTCTGTCTGTCTGTCTGTCTGTCACCAGGCTGTATCTCATGAACCGTGGTAGCTAGACAGTTAAAATTTTCACAGATGATGTATTTCTGTTGCCGCTATAACAACAAATACAAAAAATAATAATATTACGGGGGGTTCCCATACAACTAACGTGATTTTTTTGCGGTTTCTTATAGATAATGATACGGAACCCTTCGTGCGCGAGTCCGACTCGCACTTGGCCGGTTATTTTTTAATAGGACCAAATTTGAAAAAGTCTCTTTTTCTGCAAGTCATTTCTATTCAGAATCACGAGCTCTTCTCACCCCTAAAAAAAAGTGTCCATCCATCCATTCATATTTTTGTTTCCACTTAGTCACTATCATACAAATCATCTGGAAAATCGTGACGAAATAGGAAAAAATAAATTGGGTCACTTTTTTCCCACAGGGGTGAGAAGAGCCCGCTAGGGTGACACGGATAGAACTACATGCACACACACCCTCCCTCACACACACACACACACCCTCACACACACACACACACACACCCTCACACACACACACACCCTCACACACACTCACACACACACACACACACACACACCCTCACACATACCCTCACACACACACACACACCCTCACACACCCTCACACACACACACACACACACCCTCACACACACACACACCCTCACACACACACACACCCTCACACACACACACACCCTCACACACACACACACACACACACAGGATGTTTGCAACAAATAACACCCCGTCAGGGGTTGCCAACCTTTGTTCCCGCTGATATTCAGCACGGCCAAGTTCGTCAGCGCCTGCACCGACGGCGGCACGCAACGGATCAGGTTGCATGATACATCCAGCATCGACAGCAGAGGGAAGAGAAGCCGCCCTTTGAGGCTCGAGCCTGTGCCCTGCGATGCGAGAAACTGTTTGTGACAACTGCCCCAAATGTTGACAGAAAAAAAAAATGGTTCACACCTGTCAAAAACTGATTTCTGTCAAAAATGGTGACACCAGTCAAAACTTAAAACTGTTGACAATTGCTAATACTGCTGACACTTATCAAAACTGTTAACACATGTCATAACTGTCAACACTTATCACGTGTCAAAACTGTTGACACTTATCAAAACTGTTAACACCTGTCTTATCAAAACTGTTAACACCTGTCTTATCAAAACTGTGAACGCCAGTCAAACCTGTCAGAATAAAGTCGCCGACGGATCAGGTAAGTAAGGTACAGTAACGTATACTATTTAAATTCTATTAATGGTTTTTTGACAGGTTAGAGAGTTAATTCAAGGACTTAAGAACGATTTTAGAATGTCAACTAGCTGCCATTCTAAAATCGTTCTTACTTCGTTGAATTAACATTGAGACCTGTCAAAAAACCATTAATAGAATGGACAGTTCAGTCAATCGTCATCTACAATACAACTTTTGGTACAGCGGCGCAACTTGCCCATTCCTCGTCATCCTGCGGATTCGCCGATTCGCGGATTTCGTCCGTCGAGCCGTCGTCGTCGGTCGTCAGCTGAATTCGGGTGAGAAGGTTGTTTGACAATATCTGCAACAAATAGAAGTGTCGGTACATTAATTAAACAGCCCATATTAACGAACAGGAAGGTATAAGTGAGGCGTCTGTACTGTGCGTTCTACTCAGGTCCTGAGTCTGTACTGTGCGTTCTACTCAGGTCCTGAGTCTGTACTGTGCGTTCTACTCAGGTCCTCAGTCTGTACTGTGCGTTCTACTCAGGTCCTGAGTCTGTACTGTGCGTTCTACTCAGGTCCTGAGTCTGTACTGTGCGTTCTACTCAGGTCCTGAGTCTGTACTGTGCGTTCTACTCAGGTCCTGAGTCTGTACTGTGCGTTCTACTCAGGTCCTCAATCTGTACTGTGCGTTCTACTCAGGTCCTCAGTCTGTACTGTGCGTTCTACTCAGGTCCTGAGCCTGTACTGTGCGTTCTACTCAGGCCCTGAGTCTGTACTGTGCGTTCTACTCAGGTCCTGAGTCTGTACTGTGCGTTCTACTCAGGTCCTGAGTCTGTACTGTGCGTTCTACTCAGGTCCTGAGTCTGTACTGTGCGTTCTACTCAGGTCCTGAGTCTGTACTGTGCGTTCTACTCAGGTCCTGAGTCTGTACTGTGCGTTCTACTCAGGTCCTGAG